>CM062811.1:669583634-670183634 GCA_031772625.1 Pinus tabuliformis | reverse complement strand
CCCTCCTGGTAGAACCCATGACGTAGCAGTATTTTGCTCTGCCTCTTGTCACCCTGCGTGGTGGACATCGTTTTGGTGCTCATGTAAAGTGCCCTCTGAGCAGGTGATTAAGCTAGGAATATTGTACATCCCTGCTCTCACTGCCCATGCAGTTTTTTGTATTATACTTTTTATATAATATAATCTTCTTACTTACAAAAAAAAAAAAAAGGAAACATGCCTAATATTTGTAAAAGGGGATGTGCATGTCATGTTAAGAATTATCATGAAAAATGATGACATGATAGAGAAATGCATCAATAGAGTTTGAGATATATGATAAATACTAATGGTGTTCAATAGTGGCCTTGTGAGCCATGGGCTTGGTCATCATTCTAGTAGAAGAACTATTTGGAGAAGTGGGATTAGTAGTGGAAGTTAGATTCATAGATTTTCACATACAAACAAATTATTAGAATCACATGGATTCATATTGTTAAACCCCTTATGTAGAGCCAAGGTTGAGTGTACTAGCGAAATCATTGTCGAGGTGATCCATGTGAAGAATTAACATGAGAAATATGATGTAATGTGTTTTTAATACTATAGGATCCATAGAATTCATAGAGAAACTCATTCATAGGGTCATTGTTGGATATAATTCCATAATATTCCAATATTGGACCACTCGTTCTCTCTCCCATGATTAATCACGATCCAAGTAAGTTCCTCTCATATTTCATTCTCTAAATATCTCAATCCATTATATTGCAAAGAAAACGCTAACAACCACTAATTCTAAGGATAAAACTCTGTGAAATGAATTGGCACCTCCAAGATCTCCTATCCCTTCTCACAAATCATAAAACTTCTCAAATTCAGCTCCCTCACTAATAGTATAGATAATTCAATCCTTTCATAACCATGGCTCTAATGGATATTGACTATATTTGGTTATTTACTACTAACACATTTCAATAATACATGGGTCATAGGTCAATCTCATTTTGTATGGGCCATTGCAACTAAAATTGGGCTAGGGATAGTGCACAAATTCTCAGTCTGTGATTTGGGCATGAGTGACCTTCATATAGATGATAAATGATAGTAGTAGTGGTGCATGGACTATAGATACAACCACCATATATGGCAATGGTTATGGTTTTGTACAATGGAAAATTAGAATGGTATTCTAAGATGTTTACTACAATAGCTTGAGTAAAAAAATTGAATGGCCTACCATCTCAACTTCCCTTTTCATATGGTCAATATGAAAATATGGCAAAACTAACACATGTGACAATAAGAAAAATAGAAGAAAATAGTTTGAGAATGATCACAATAAAGACTATTTGTAATTGACTTTGCCAATTCAACATTTTTTATCATTCAACGCTATTACATTAACCCTTTGCATTGAAATTTTTTATTTCATCATTTTTTACCTTTCAAGTTATTAGTAGTCTTCATCATCCCAAGAAACTAAGGAAATAGGGAAAATTTAAAACTAAAATTACCATATTAATCTTAGGTATATTTAGAATATTTAAAATATCATAATGCACATGGATCAAACGAGCGTAGATCCATCTTTACCCTGGATCTATCAACCTGCTACATGGATGAAATCTCTTGAGAGGCAAACCTTTCCTAGAGTTTTGCACTTAAAAAATTGGTTTGCAATTGGACAGATTTGATACCTCTAGGTGCTTGATAAATGTAGGATTAAGATGGATCTAGGTTGGTTATTTTGTTTTCATGCATCATGTTTCTTGACCACAATCAACTTTCGTTGTTTATGGGTGATTTGTTCAATTCAATAAAATTTGATCAAAATTTGGTCAATTTGATCTCAAAAGGTTAATTATCATTTCCATCTTCATTACATATATGTACATCTATATATTCAAAACATCAAAGTTCCATGGTGAGTTCAATTATAAATAAATAAAAATAAATGAAAATATAACTTTTTAAACTTTATTTAAATTAACAATTTAGCCCTAATTGATAGAGTATTCTTAGTATATACATAACCTAAAATTCAAATAGAGACCATATCCAAGTTAGGGGCATAATTTTGATTTGAATGTAAAAAACATTCATAGCAAAATTTCAGGTTCTTAACTATAATTCTTTTTTTTTTTTAAATTATGTTTTTTAAATTTCTCTGGGTAGCTGATATATTGGAAATTAAAATAATTCTCATTAATTAAAATTCTCTATTTTATTAATTAAATAAGTGTTTATAGAGTTAGTTGATATGTGGAAAAATCTAATTTTTGATTTTTTTTTTAATTACATTTTTTCAGAAGGTAGCCATATTATCAACCTGAGCCAAATTTTGGTTAATTTTTTTAAATATAATTTAAATGTACCATATTAAGAGACAAAATTTACAAAATTTTCCTTGCAAGTAACACTTAAAAGTAACCATTATATGCCTCCATTTTCTTGAAATTATATATATATATATATATATATAATATTTTAAATTTAAATAATTACATTTTAAATTTAAATAAATAAATACCACTTTTTTTAACTTTAATTTTATTTAAATGAACTACTTAAACTTTAATAAATTTTTAATTTTATTTAAATTAAATTTTAAAATAATTTTATATAGAGTATTTTAATTACATACTCAACCTAAAATTCAAAGAAAGTCGATGTACAAATTAGTAAAGGAATATCAATATCAAATCTAAGACCAATGGGAACGGTCAGTAGGCAAATTAGTGACATAATTTCGATTTGAATGTAAACAAACAATCATATCCAAACTTCAAGTTAGTTAACCAATTCGACTTTTTCAACACAGTTCCTATTCAAAGGACAAAACTTCTGTACTCAACTGAAATATGACCGCATAAGAGCATAGCAGAATTAATTTTGGTGCTTCTAATTGAAAATCTGTATTATTACTTTAATCAGATGTGTCATTGCATTTCACATTTCAACTCCAACATCGTCTGTTTGGTCTTCCCCACAACAATACGGGTTCTTTTCAGTGTGTCACCCACATAAATTCTCTGCTTTCTGTCTATTACGATTTGGTGCCTGATTATTTGATTTGGGTACCTCTCCAGAAAAGTTTTCTGAAGGTCCAGCTCTATAAATGATATTTGGTAACTCATATTAGGTGTAGAAACTTGAAAGAAAATTAACAAAACTGATTATTTATTACAAGTATAGAATCTCACTGTGGTATAACCAATCGTCGATAAAGAATGGGAATGAACTCAACTGACTTTTTATTAAAATGATAGATAAGGCCAAAATCTCATTGTGGCAGAACATATAAAAGTTAATTGAAAGGAAAACCACTTTAATCTTAGTCTTAAGATACATGAACCTGAACTTTTGCATTTATATTTATGTCATAAAAAGTGAATGACGGACCCTTTTCTTGAAAATGTAATATATTTGTCGTAGAGGAAACTAAGGCGACCCAATTTTGTTTCAAAATTTAAAGATATTATGATGCTGGCATGATTTGACTGGCGGATGATCGTGTTACCAGATCTACAAAGCACTAAATGCTTCAGCCAAGGCTCACTGCTTGCTCGGATTAGGAATCCACCATAGGACCTTTCTCATCTCTCCTCTGATTCAGCTTCTTTTTCACTGTGTCGCTTCTCTAATTCCTTTACCTCAACACAGACTTGTGCAAGCACTGGAAGAATACGCCATGCAACGTCTGACACTAACATGTGAAATCCAAGAATATGTATCAATTTAGGAAAGGTAAGGTAGTATGTAAGGGAATTTTGAGTGTGTATGTCTCCTTTTTGGTTTGACTCCGCATTGTCACCGTTTTGGTCACCATAAAATTCTGCTCATTGTTCGAGAATTAGGCAAGAAACGCTTTCCACTCCTCGGCAAATTATGTACATCAAGAGCCTTAATATTTATTTGAGATAAACTAAAATAATTCACAGTAAAGTTGTTCCTTGCAAAAAAAATACTTTCTTGTTGGATCCCTATAATACTAGTGATTACCCCATTACTATTGTAGTTGTATCCTTTATTAATATCGTTGTGTCCCTATTGCTCCCATATTGTTATTATTGCGCGCCATAGAATACCTCTATTGTTATTTTTATGACTTTATATTATTATTGTTAGGTCCTGGGTTATATTGTGACTCATTAGACTCCTATATATAGAAAGGAGGTTTTGTCATTTGAATCATCCAAAAATTGCTCATTTATGTAATGTAAAAGAGGTTGCCCCCTCGAAGAGGCTGAATTCTAAGGCATGGATTTTTCTTTTCTATCTTTTTGTGACTTTATTTCATAACATTTGGTATAGCTTTGGATTCTAGGGTTTCGCTGCTTCAAATAGGTCATCGTGGCATTTTCGCTATAACTTTTTTCTGTGACGTTTCAGAAGCTAAAAAAAGACCATTTGAGAAGAAATTGCGTTGAATCTCGGGTCCGAATTTCAGAGCTTTTCACGTTATATTGGCGGAGATATGATCTGAGGAAGTTGGTTTTTTTGCAGACACCTAAATTACATTCCAAAGGGAAAATCGTCATAACTTTCTCTCTGAGCATCACATTGAAATTTCGTAAGAAGTTACAGAAAGAGGATAGACTGTAGTTTCTTGTATATCTTTTTCAGATCCAAAAGTTGAAACAGTGACTCGTGGCACGTCATACAAGTTCGCTCTACTGAACTAGTCTATAATCAGATCATTTTTGGAGATTGTGCATAACTCTTCATTGAAGAAACCAACTTGGATTAGACTGGTGGCACTAGAAAGAGGACATAGAGGGTTACTACAGGTCACAATTTCAGAACTGGATGATCTGAAATTGAAGAGACACACCAGATTCAATATCAAGCTTCTACAAAGTGAAAAAAGGTGTGTAGTTTTTTTTTAAATTTTTGCATAAGCTTGGTTTGAAAAATTAGTTTGAATCGGTAATTGATGCCCCGAGGAAAGAAAATGCAAACACTTAGTAAGCAACCTAAAAGCTCTAGCATGACTTATGAAGAAGAGGAAGAAATGCAGCATGATATATCAAAATTACGAGACCAAATGCAACAAGTGTCACTTGCACAAAAAGCAACAGAATCTAAGATAGATGGTTTAAAGAAAGGTGTAGAAGCTAAAATGTATTGTTTAAAGAAAGACGTATAAGCTAAGATGGATGGCATGGAAGCTAAGATGAATGGCATAGATGCTAAAATTGATGGCATGGATGATAAGATGGAAGAATTGAAGATAAATATGAATAAATTGCTACAAGAAATGGTCACTAATGGTGAAAGGGTAGTAAAGGAAACTCATGATGAGAACAAAAGAAATGTTAATCATGATTCCATAGACTCTAATGTTGGATCGAAGACCCGCCATATTCCAAAAATCGATATGAGGAAGTTTGATAGCAAAGATCCTACAACATGGATATTACAGATGGAGCAATTTTTTGATCTCAATAATGTGCAAAACACACAAAAGGTATGTATTGCAACTTTATATTTGGAACCAAATCAGTTTGTATGGTATCAGTGGCTTTGCTCTCATAAACAAATTATCACTTCGACAATTTTTATGGAAGAATTGACAACACATTATGAGGATACCAAAAGCAACACTTTTTTTAGCTGATTGATAAGTTTCAAACAAAAGAGTTCAATAATGGAGCACATTGAGGAGTTCCAAAAATTGAACATAAGGGTAAAAAATATTCCAGAGGAGCATAGAATTGATGTGTTCATAGGGACTATAAAGGATAATATCCAACATGATGTTCGCCTTTGGGAACCTGATTCATTGAAGAAGGCATTCACGTTAGAAAGAAAAATGGAAAGCAAAATTATGGAAACCAGGAAGCATACCACTCACAACTATAAAAATGGAAGTGTTGTTACCCCTAGTCTTCCACAACCTATAAGGTTGACACCACAACAATTAGAAGAAAAAAGAGCAAAAGGGCTTTGTTATAGTTGTGATAGGAAATACACTAAAGGTCACAAGTGTGCTGAGAATAAATTATTCTACATAGATTGTGAAGAGGAAGAATAAAAGGAGCAAGAAAGGTCAAAAGAAGAGGATATACTCCAGGAACAAAGCCTAGATAAAGAAGAAAGGAATCTGACCATATCTTGTAATGCTTTCGCAAGAATTACCACTCCTCAGACTATCAAGATAGAAGGACAAATCAAGAAGAAAAAGGTAATAGTGTTGATTGATTCAGGAAGTACCCACAATTTTATTCATTGTCAGGTAGCAAAAGAATTGAATTGCTTCTTATATCCAGCACCAGAGTGTGAAGTGATGGTTGCAAATGGAGGAACAATAAATTGCTCTGGAAAGTGCCATAATATCAAGCTATCCATGGGAGAATATGTATTGACTAGCCCAATGCTTTCCATTCCAATGGGAGGTGTTGATATTGTACTAAGAGTCCAATGGCTACAATCCTTGGGTACAATAGCTTTTAATTTTCAAGAACTTTTTATGAGATTTTCTGTGGAAGGAAAGGAATTTGAATTAAGGGGTATTGCAGGGAAACCGGGAAAGATAATCAGCTCTAACGATATGACAAAGCTTCTAAAAAAAGAACAAAGAGGTGTAATTGCACAATTATGTTCGCTAAATGTTTCCACATTGGAATCATCTCTTTCTCCAGATCTCCAAAAATTCTTGGACAATCATTCCAAGGTATTTGAGACTCCCAAAGGGCTCCCACCTATTCGTGATTATAATCATGCTATTCATCCGATTTCAGGAAGTGTTCCTCCAAACATTAGGCCGTACAGATATCCCTATGCCCAAAAGAGTGAAATTGAACGTATGGTTGCAGAAATGCTAGACGCTGGTATAATTCAACCGAGTCAAAGTTCTTTCTGTGCTCCAGTAGTATTGGTGCACAAGAAATATGGATCATGGCGCATGTGTCCGGATTATAGGGAGCTTAATAAGCTCACTATTAAAAATAAGTTTCCCATTCAAGTCATTGATGAATTACTGGATGAATTGCATGGATCAATTTACTTCACCAAGTTGGATCTTCATTCAGGATATCATCAAATCAGAATGAAGACTGAAGACATTCCGAAAACAACATTTAGAACTCATGAGGGTTATTATGAATTTTTGATCATGCCTTTTGGCCTTACCAATGCACCTTCAACATTTCAAGGTTTGATGAATTCCATTTTCAAACCATTCCTTAGAAAATTTGTGTTAGTATTTTTTGATGATATACTAATCTATAGCAAGTCTTGGAAGGATCATGTTGAACATGTTGACAGGGTGCTACAATTATTGGAGGAGAAACAATTATATACAAAAGGATCGAAATGTTTCTTTGGAGTACAAGAGGTGGAATATCTGGGTCATATTGTATATCATGGAGTTAAGGTAGACCCTAGCAAAATTAAAGCCATTAAGGAATGGAAAATTCCCACATCCATAAAGCATCTGCGAGGATTTCTCGGGTTGACAGGGTATTATCGCAAGTTTGTTAAGAATTATGGGAGAATAACAACACCTCTAACAACATTATTGAAGAAAGATGCATTTTCATGGACTCTAGAAGCAACAAAGGCCTTCGAGCATCTTAAAGAGGCAATGTGCCAAGCACCGGTCTTAGCTACATCAGACTTCACAAAAACCTTTATTGTGGAATGTGATGCTTCAAGGAATGGAAAGCATCACCCATTGCTTTCGAAAGTCGTCCAATCAAGGGAAAGTTTTTACGCAAAGCTATTTATGAGAAGCAAATGTTGGCAATACTCCATGCACTTAAGAAATGGCGACCCTACCTAATGGGAATACACTTCAAGGTAAAAATGGATCATGATAGCCTTAAATACTTTTTAGAACAAAGATTATCCTCTTAAGAGCAACAAAAGTGGGTCACAAAGATGTTGAGTTGTGACTTTGAAATCATCTACAAAAAAGTGAAGCAAAATGTGATCGCAGATGCACTCTCAAGAAATGATGAGGATGTGGAAGCATTGTTGTGCGCCATTTCTATTATCCAACCAGATTGGATAAACAAAGCAAGGGAGGAATGGAAGAATGGCGAAGAAGTGTGGGCACTTATTCGAAAGTTACAACAAGACTCCAGTACGTCTGATACATTTAGCTGGAAAAACGATTCGTTATGGTACAAAGATCGTTTATACCTCTGTAAGAATTCCCAGCTAAAACAAAATATTCTTATGGAATTGTGCACTTCTCCCTTAGGAGGGCACTCAGGATTTTTAAAAACTTACCAAATGGTTAAGAAAGAATTTTTTTGGGAGGGCCTTAAATCAGATATTCAAAAGTTTGTGGCGGAATGTTTGGTTTGCCAAAAAAATAAAGTTGAAACAATTAAGACATCGGGTTTATTACAACCTTTATCCATTCCAAGCCAACGTTGGGAGGAGGTTTCAATGGATTTTATCACAGGTTTACCCAAGTCTGAGGGAAAGAGTGTCATCATGGTGTTAGTTGACAGATGTTATGAAACCAGCTCAATAAAAGATAGAAAAGATAAATCCACGCCTTAGAATTCAGCCTCTTCGAGGGGGCAACCTCCTTTACATTACATAAATGAACAATTCTTGGATGATACAAATGACAAAACCTCCTTTCTATATGTAAGAGTCTAAGGAGTCACAATATAATCCATCCGACCTAACAATAATAATATGAAGCCACAAAAATAACAATAGAGGGATTCTAAGGGGCACAGAAATAACAATATGGGGGTAATAGTTGCACAACAATATAAATAAGGGGTATAACTACAATAGTAATGGGGTAATCACTAGTATTATAGGGACCCAACATGCCCCTCTCCTTCAAAAAAGTGTTGTCCTCAACGCTTGAGCAGTTCTGGATACTTCTGCATAAAATTCTCATCCTCCCATGTGGAATCTTCAGCGGATAAGTTCTTCCACTTGATAAGATACTCTGAAATTGATCGATTTCGTAGCTGTCGAGTTCTTGTTTCTGTGACTGCTTCCGGTTCCAATATAATTTTTCCTTCCTCGTCAAGTTCTGGCAATATTGTTTGAACTGGGAGCTTGTCGCCTATAACCTTCTTTAAACATGAAACATGGAAAACTGGGTGCAATCGAGAAGCTGCAGGAAGCTCCAATTTGTATGCCATAGTACCAATCTTTTCCAACACCTTGTACGGACCATAATACTTTGGTGATAATTTATTATCCTTCTTAGCTTGCTTTAGGGACATTTGCTTATATGGTTGTAGCCGTAGGAATACCCAATCACCTACATCAAAACTTCTTTCACTGCGATGTTGATCTGCCTGTTGTTTCATTCTATTTTGTGCCAACACGAGGTTTTCCTTTAAGAGTTGGAGGACTTGTTGTTGATGTTCGATGTGATGTTCCACTGCCTGAACCTTAGAATTTTCTCTTAAATATGATGTGATTGATGGTGGTTGATACCCATAAAGTGCCATAAATGGGGTCATTTTTGTTGCTGTATGGAAGGAAGTGTTATACCACCATTCAGCCAGAGGCAACCATTTGACCCATTGTGTCTGTTTATCAGATACAAAGCAACGAAGATATCCTTCCAAACATTTGTTTACTATCTCAGTTTTCCCATCAGATTGAGGATGATAAGATGAGCTATGAGCTAACTGAGTACCAAGACAAGAAAATAATTATGTCCAAAAATTTCCAGTGAAAATGGGATCTCTGTCACTTACAATAATCTTTGGGTTTCCATGTAGCTTTTGAACTGTTTCCATAAATGCAGTAGAAACTGTACTGGCTTTAAATGGATGTGATAATGCACAAAAGTGTGCATACTTGGTAAGTCTGTCAACTACCACCATGATGACACTCTTTCCCTCAGACTTGGGTAAACCTGTGATAAAATCCATTGAAACCTCCTCCCAACGTTGGCTTGGAATGGATAAAGGTTGTAATAGACCCGGTGTCTTAATTGTTTCAACTTTATTTTGTTGGAAAACCAAACATTCCGCCACAAACTTTTGAATATCTGATTTAAGGCCATCCCAAAAAAATTCCTTCTTAACCCTGTGGTAAGTTTTTAAAAATCCTGAGTGCCCTCCTAAGGGAGAAGTGTGCAATTCCATAAGAATCTTTTGTTTTAGCTGGGAATTCTTACAGAGGTATAAGCGATCTTTGTACCATAACGAATCATTTTGCCAGCTAAATGTATCAGAAGTACTGGAATCTTGTTGTAGCTTTCGAATAAGTGCCCACACTTCTTCGTCATTCTTCCATTCCTCCTTTGCTTCATTTATCCAATCTGGTTGGATAATAGAAATGGCACACAACAATGCTTCCACATCCTCATCCTTTCTTGAGAGTGCATCTGCCACCACATTTTGCTTCCCTTTTTTGTAGATGATTTCAAAGTCATAACCCAACATCTTTGTGACCCACTTTTGTTGCTCTTCAGAGGATAATCTTTGTTCTAAAAAGTATTTAAGGCTATCATGATCCGTTTTTACCTTGAAGTGTCTTCCCATTAGGTAGGGTCGCCATTTCTTAAGTGCATGGAGTATTGCCAACATTTCCTTCTCATAAATAGCTTTGCTTAAAAACTTTCCCTTGATTGGACGACTTTCAAAAGCAATGGGTCTTTCATCTTGCATTAAAACAGCACCAATTCCATTTCCTGAAGCATCACATTCCACAATAAAGGTTTTTGTGAAGTCCGGTGTAGCTAAGATCGGTGCTTGGCACATTGCCTCTTTAAGATGTTTAAAGGCCTTTGTTGCTTCTGGAGTCCATGAAAATGAATCTTTTTCAATAATGTTGTTAGAGGTGCTGCTATTCTCCCATAATTCTTAACAAACTTGCGATAATACCCTGTCAACCCAAGAAATCCTCGCAGATGCTTTATGGATGTGGGAATTTTCCATTCCTTAATGGCTTTAATTTTGCTAGGGTCTACCTTAACTCCTTCATGAGATACAATATGACCCAAATATTCCACCTCCTGGACTCCAAAGAAACATTTGGATCTTTTTGCATATAATTGTTTCTCCTCCAATAGTTGTAGCACCTTGTCAACATGTTCAACATGATCCTTCCAAGACTTGCTGTAGATTAGTATATCATCAAAAAATACTAACACAAATTTTCTAAGGAATGGTTTGAAAATTGAATTCATCAAACCTTGAAATGTTGAAGGTGCATTGGTAAGGCCAAAAGGCATGACCAAAAATTCATAATGACCCTCATGAGTTCTAAATGTCGTTTTCGGAATGTCTTCAATCTTCATTCTGATTTGATGATATCCCGAACGAAGATCCAACTTGGTGAAGTAAATTGATCCATGCAATTCATCCAGTAATTCATCAATGACAGGAATGGGGAACTTATCTTTAATAGTGAGCTTGTTGAGCTCCCTATAATCTGGACACATGCGCCATGATCCATCCTTCTTGTGCACCAATACTACTGGAGCTAAGAAAGAACTTTGACTCGGTTGAATTATACCAGCCTCTAGCATTTCTGCAACCATACGTTCAATTTCACTTTTTTGGACATATGGATATCTGTACGGCCTGATGTTTGGAGGAACACTTCCTGGAATCAGATGAATAGCATGATCATGATCACGCATAGGTGGGAGACCTTTGGGAGTCTCAAATACCTTGGAATGATTGTCCAGGACTTTTTGGAGATCTGGAGAAATAGATGATTCCAATGTGGAAACATCTAGCGAACATAATTGTGCAATTACACCTCTTTGCTCCTTTTTTAGAAGCTTTGTCATGCCATTAGAGCTGATTATCTTTCCTGGTTTCCCTGCAATACCCCTTAATTCAACTTCCTTTCCTTCCACAGAAAATTTCATGAAAAGTTCTTGAAAATTAAAAGCTATTGTACCCAAGGATTGTAGCCATTGGACTCCTAGTACAACATCCGCACCTCCCATTGGAATGGAAAGCATTGGGCTAGTCAATACATATTCTCCCATGGATAGCTTGATATTATGGCACTTTCCAGAACAATTTATTGTTCCTCCATTTGCAATCATCACTTGACACTCTGGTGCTGGATATAGGAAGCAATTCAATTCTTTTGCTACCCTACAATGAATAAAATTGTGGGTGCTTCCTGAATCAATCAACACTATTACCTTTTTCTTCTTGATTTGTCCTTCTATCTTGATGGTTTGAGGAGTGGTAATTCCCGCCAATGCATTACAAGATATGGTCGGATTTATTTGTTCTTCATCTAGGCTTTGTTCCTGGAATATATCCTCTTCTTTTGACCTTTCTTGCTCCTTTTCTTCTTCCTCTTCACAATCTATGTAGAATAATTTCTTCTCAGCACACTTATGACCTTTTGTGTATTTGCTATCACAATTGTAACAAAGCCCTTTTGCTCTTTTTTCTTCCAATTGTTGTGGTGTCAACCTTGTAGGTTGTGGAAGACTATGGGCAACAACACTTCTGTCTTTATAGTTGTGAATGGTATGCTTCCTAGTTGCCATAATTTTGCTTTCCATTTTTCTTGCTAACCTGAATGCCTTCTCTAATGAATCAGGTTCCCAAAGGCGCACATCATGTTGGATATTATCCTTTAAAGACCCTATGAACACATCAATCCTATGCTCCTCTGGAATATCTTTTACCCTTATGTTCAATTTTTGGAACTCCTCAATGTGCTCCATTATTCAACCCTTTTGTTTGAGACTTATCAATTGGTAAAAAAAAAGTGTTGTTTTTTGTATCCTCATAATGTGCTATCAATTCTTCCGTAAAAATTGCCCAAGTGATAAATTGTTTACGAGAACAAAGCCATTGATACCATACAAACTGATTTGGTTCCAAATATAAAGTTGCCATACGTACCTTTTGTGTGTTTTGCACATTATTGAGATCGAAGAATTGCTCCATCTGTAATATCCATGTGGCGGGATCCTTGCCATCAAACTTCCTCATATCGATTTTTGGAACATGGTGAGTCTTCGATCCAACATTAGCATCTATGGTATCATGATTAACATTTCTTTTGTTCTCATCATGAGTTTCCTTTACTACCTTTTCACCATTAGTGACACTTTCTTGTAGCAACTTCTTCAATTCTTCCATATCTGTCTTCAAATCTATCTTCAAATATGCCATCTCTCTCTTCAAATCTGTCTTTGAATCATCCATCTTAGCTTCCATGCCCTTTATCTTAGATTCCACGCCACTTATCTTAGCTTCTGTTAGCTTTTGTGAGCGTGACATTTGTTGCACTTGTTCTTGTAATTTTGATATATCATGTAACATTTCTTCTTCTTCTTCATGAGTCATGCTAGAGCTTTCAGGTTCCCTACTAGGTGTTTGCATTTTCTTTCCTCGGGGTATTAGTTACCGATAATAATGCTTTACTATGCCCTTTGAATTCCGTTAAACCAAGCTTACACAAAAATTTAAAAAAAAACTACACACCTTTTTTCACTTTATAGAAGCCTGATATTGAATCTGATGTATCTCTGTAATTTCGAATCATACAGTTCTGAAATTGCTACCTGCAGTCGCCTTCTACGTCTTCTTTCCAATTCCACAAGTATGAGCCAAATTGGATTCTCCAAGGAAGAATTATGTGAAATCTCCCACAGTGACTTGCTTTTAGACTGGTTCAATAGAGTGAACTTGTACGATGTGCCACGAGTCACTGTTTCAACTTTTGAATCTGAAACACACATACAAGAAACTAAAGTCCGTCCTCTTTCTGTAACTTTTTACGAAATTTCAATCCAATCCTCAGAGAGAGAGTTATGACGATTTTCCCCAGGTCACCTATTTTGAATGTAATTCAGGAGTCTTCCAAAAGGCCAACTTCCTCTGATCATATCTCCGAAAATATCGTGCAAAAAGCTCTTACATTCGGACCCAAGGTTCAGCGCCAATGCTTCTCAAATGGGTTTTTTTTGCGACTTCTGAAATGTCACAGAAAAAAAGTTATATCGAAAATTCCACGATGACCTGTTTGGAGCAGCGAAACCCTAGAATCCAAAGGTCTGATACCAAATGTTATGAAACCAGCTCAATAAAAGATAGAAAAGATAAATCCATGCCTTAGAATTCAGCCTCTTCGAGGGGGAAACCTCCTTTACATTACATAAATGAACAATTCTTGGATGATACAAATGACAAAACCTTCGTTCTATATATAGGAGTCTAAGGAGTCACAATATAATCCAGCCGACCTAACAATAATAATATGAAGCCACAAAAATAACAATAGAGGGATTCTAAGGGGCACAAAAATAACAATATGGGGGTAATAGGGGCACAACAATATAAATAAGGGGTATAACTACAATAGTAATGGGGTAATCACTAGTATTATAGGGACCCAACAACAGACTTACCAAGTATGCACAATTTTGTGCATTATCACATCCATTTAAAGCTAGTACAGTTTCTACTGCATTTATGGAAACAATTCAAAAGCTACATGGAAACCCAAAGATTATTGTAAGTGACAGAGATCCCATTTTCACTGGAAAGTTTTGGACATAATTATTTTAATGTCTTGGTACTCAGTTAGTTCATAGCTCATCTTATCATCCTCAATCTGATGGGAAAACGGAGATAGTAAACAAATGTTTGGAAGGATATATTCGTTGCTTTGTATCTGATAAACTGACACAATGGGTCAAATGGTTGCCTCTGGCTGAATGGTGGTATAACACTTCCTTCCATACATCAACAAAAATGACCCCATTTATGTCACTTTATGGATATCAACCACCATCCATCACATCATATTTAAGAGAAAATTCTAAGGTTCAAGTAGTGGAACATCACATCGAACATCAACAACAGGTCCTCCAACTCTTAAAGGATAACCTCATGTTGGCACATAATAGAATGAAATAACAGGCAGATCAACATCGCAGTGAAAGAAGTTTTGATGTAGGTGATTGAGTATTCTTACGGCTACAACCATATAAGCAAATGTCCCTCAAGCAAGCTAAGAAGGATAATAAATTATCACCAAAGTATTATGGTTCGTACAAGGTGTTCCAAAAGATTGGTACTATGACATACAAATTGGAGCTTCATGCAGCTTCTCGATTGCACCAAGTTTTCCATGTTTCATGTTTAAATAAGGTTATAGGCGACAAGCTCCCAGTTCAAACAATATTGCTAGAACTTGACGAGGAAGGAAAAATTATATTGGAACTAGAAGTAGTCACAGAAACAAGAACTCGACAGTTACAAAATTGATCAATTTTGGAGTATCTGATCAAGTGGAAGAACTTATCCGCTGAATATTCCACATGGGAGGATGATAATTTTATACAGAAGCATCTAGAACTACTAAAAGATTGAGGACAACACTTTTTTTAAGGAGAGGGGCATGTTGGGTCCCTATAATACTAGTGATTACCCCATTACTATTGTAGTTGTATCCCTTATTAATATTGTTGTGCCCCTATTTCCCCCATATTATTATTACTATGCCCCATAGAATCCCTCTATTGTTATTTTTGTGGCTTTATATTATTATTGTTAGATCGGCTGGGTTATATTGTGACTCCTTAGACTCCTATATATAGAAAGGAGGTTTGTCATTTGAATCATCTAAGAATTTCTCATTTATGTAATGTAAAGGAGGTTGCCCCCTCGAAGAGGCTAAATTTTAAGGCCTGGATCTCTCTTTTCTATCTTTTTGTGAGCTGGTTTCATAACACTTCCCTTGTCATTTTTAGCAACAATAATAAAAACCTGCAGCTTGTTTCGATCTTTCAACCAAAACACAAGGCAGGGAGTTTATGTGGGTCATACACTGGACCTCACAATGGAACGAACCCTAACTGTTGTGGGGAAGAGTAGATGCAACGAAATAAGCTAGGTCATACACTGGAAAGAGCCCTAATTGTTGCGGGGAAGAATAGATTCAAGGAGATATATAAGGATTTGATATGAAAGAAACCAAATAGACGATGGTGGAGATGAAATGCCGAAGGAAGTGACACATACAATTAAGTTATCAATTATATATTGCACTAGAACAACCAAAAAGTAAATCTGTTGTATTTTCAAACGACCATATTTACGTTGGCTACAATAGTCCTGTTATCTCCATAGGAACTGTGTTCAAATGGTTGAATTTATGTTGGGGTTAACAATTTGAAGGATTCTTACATTCAAATCGAAATTGTGCCCCAAATTTGCGCATTGACCGTTTGAAACGGTCTTCCATGTCATATTAACGATTCCATGTCATATTAACAATTTCGTCTCTAACTTAAACATGGACTTTGTTTGAATTTCACTTTACTACGATACATCAATAAAAAATTACTTATCCTAAAAAGGATCCATATCAAGTTTATGAGAAAAGGTTTTTGACGTAAATCACATGATAGAACATTTCTCGTGACGATGAACCACACTAATTGGTTCGAAATCGTCAACAAATGTTCTATCATGTGATTTTTGCAGAAAAACTTTTCTGGTTAATTTAAATAAAGTTAAAAGAGAGTGATGTTTATTTTAATTTTAAAAGATTATATCTTTATTTATTTAATTAATACAAAAATGATTATAAAAAAAAGGTTGTTGATAAAGGTATGTAAATTTTGTGGTTGTGTTGGTTGATATGTCTAATACTTGGAGTTAATATTTCACGCATTTTTAGGGATATAAATATCAGTGTTTTTTTTCTATTTGATTGATTTACCCATTTAAAATAATTGGAATTCAATTTTAACTTTTTTTATTTGATATTTTACATTTTATGTCCTTAATTTTTTATTTAATTATTTGATAGTATCAACTATCTCTTTATTCCCCTACTCTAACTACTATATTTACGCTGTAAGGCATTTCCCCCTGAAATCAACTCCCCTAACTATTTTTCTGTCAAAATCTTGACCATCAAATCCATTGTTAGATGATTGAACAATGGTGTGCCATCAGATTTAAAAAAACAGTTCACAAAAACATAAAACAAAAATTATTTAATAAATAAGAAAGACAGTTATTAGTTAGACCGTAATGTTAATGCAAACACCTCCTCAGAGTGTGCCTTTGTAGGATATTGAATAACCGCCTTTGTAGTAAGGAGGTTCACCAGCGAGTGGCCCTTCAGGTAAGAAAGACAGTTATTAGTTAGACCGTAATGTTAATGCAAACACCTCCTCCACATGCGCCTTTGCAGGATGCTGAATAACCGCCTTTGTAGTAAGGAGGTTCACCAGCGAGTGGCCCTCCAGGTTTTCAAAGTCTGCTGCATCTGAGCAAGCCAGTTATGATGAGGAAGCGAAATTATGGATGGATGAAGTGGGTAGCGGTGAATGGCTGACCTGGGCCTGGTGGTTATTAGTTAGGGCCATCATAGATTTATCAGAATTTGCTTTAAACAGTTCATTTCTTTCTTTCATTCATTTATTAGGCATTGGGTTCTTGCTTCTGTTTTCCGTGACAATTGGTGATTTTATTCTCTGACAATAGGCCTGTGTTGTGTGAGGTAAGTCATTTTTTCCCAGCGATACTGCAAACCCATCGCTTTGGTATTTAGTTCCCAACGATACTGCAAACCCATCGCTTTGGTATTCAGTTCCCAACGATACTGCAAACCCATCGCTTTGGTATTCAGTTCCAGTTGGAAGTTGGGAACATTGAAGTTTCGTTTTTTGTTTTCATAGATATTTATGGCTTTATTTCGAAAGACAACAATTTTCTTTTTGTTTTTCCCCTCACATATGAATTCTCATCATGATGAGAGAAATTGAATGATCCTTTATTGCCCATTATCAATAATATTTGGTAGGGCAATCTTGAACGACACTATAAGTCAGTCCTCATGTGGTGATAAGAGATATTTCCTATTTGTTTTCAAATAGACTAAGCAGAGCTCTGGTAGAAGAGAAAGTAAAAAACCAGTGGCAGAGCCATTTGGTAGAGGTAATACCCTTATTCATGCAATGTGGGTGGGACAGTTAAAGGAGTAAATCCATCACATGAAAGAATAAATGCAACAAGTTATATAAATTTTGAACAAATTTCAGTTTTCCCCTAGAAGCATACTCTATTTTTTAACAAATTCAAGAATGCAACCATGCCTAACTTTTTAGCAAAATTCAAAAATACAACCATGCCCAACTTTTTGACAAATTCAAGAATGTAACCATGGTGCACAATCACATACAAACCAGAAAATTTTGTAAGGTGGAGGAGGTGACTGTAAATTTTGCACACAGTGCAATGTACCACTCATAAGGTTGTGAATTGAACAAAATTTTGTTTTAGTTGGAAACAAAAATTTTTTATGTAAGGAAAATACATAGCTTTTGATGTGATTCGTTATATCTTTTGTTGCTTTCAGTTATATTTGGCCTTATGAAAGGGACCAAACAATCTATGGCTTCAAATTTTTTTATTTTTTTTTTCTGTACCATTATTGCACATCTCAATCACTTATTAATCATTAATTATTTTATGAGAATATATGTTATACTAAGGAGGTTAGAGTTGAATCTACGAAAAATGATTAGCACTACTATTTCTATCAATCATGTGAAAACTTTAATTGAATTTGTGAAAAATGATTAATCTTACTATTTCTATCAATCACATGAGAAACTTTAATGGGCACACCCACATATAGATTTGATTACTTAAGCATGACATGAAAAACTATAGTCTCAACTTTTAATTGCAACTTGACTACATAGGAGAGCATTACTATTTCTATCAATCATGTGAAAAACTTTAATTGAATTTATGAAAAATGATTAATCTTACTATTTCTATCAATCATATGAGAAACTTTAATGGGCACACCCATAAATAGATTTGATTACTTAAGCATGACATAAAAAACTATAGTCTCAACTTTTAATTGAAACTTGACTACATAGGAGTGAAAGCTGCAGATGGTTTAATATAATTTTTTTAGAGTGAAAACCATTGAAATTACCAAAAAAAAATGAAAAAAACAAAAAAAATTCAAAATCTGTCCTGCACAGAGTGATAGCATAACTCCCATGCCAATACAATGCAATACCATACAGAACGTGAAGTATAACTATATTGGAAATTGCCTCCTCTATTTGATAGCATAACCCCAATGCCAATACAATGCAATACCATACAGAACGTGAAGTATAACTATATTGAAAATTGCCTCCTCTATTTGATATATGTATGATCCATAGTTTTTCCTGTTTTTCAACCAAAGTTTTTAATCAACGACCATATCTAGACAGAAACAAATAGGAAGACCGAGGTATTTGTATAAAATATAAGCAAGACCACCTAATTACAAAAAAAAAAAAAAAAAAAAATCAAAATCAAAATCTGTCATGCACAAAGTGACATCATAACTCCCATGCCAATAGAATACACTACCATACAGAAGTCTAACTATATTGTAAATTGCCTCCTCTATTTGATATAAGTATGATCCACAATTTTTCATGTTTTTCAACAAAAGTTTTTAATCTGGATAGAGACAAATAGGAAGACCACAGTATTTGTATAAAATATAAGCCAGACCACCTTCAACTTTTTTTCTCTATGTGCCTCTGGCAAGAATTTCCTCATACCTCCTGTATGACTGCTGTTTCTCCAGTCTCATTTGCTGGTGAAATTCATCAATGAAAGCTTCAACCAACTTGTTGGTTTCTTCAACACAAGACACTATGTTCTGGTGATGACCCCCATCAGTCCTTAATGGGCTGCTCAGGGAAGGCAATTGGTTCTCCTCAACAGTGTCATGATTTCTCCATAATTTTTCTTCTTCTTCTTGCCATGGAGAATGACCTCTCTTACTTTCTGTACTTGGGCTTTCACAGGGGGTACAACTTTTGCCAGAGCACTCAGCAATTGTTTTGCAAGATTGGCCAGGGAAATCTTCATCTTCTTTTTCTTGCCACCCTATAAACATTTATAACAGATATCCCCTAAAAGCACACTCAATTTTTTAACAAATTCAAGAATACAACCATGCCCAACTTTTTAGCAAAATTCAAGAATACAACCATGCCTAACTTTTTAACAAATTCAAGAATGCAACCATGGTGCACAATCAAATACAAACCAACAAAATTTATAAGGTGGAGGAGGTGACTGTAAATTTTGCACACAGTGCAATGTACCAGTCATAAGGTTGTGAATTATTGAGCTGCAAATATTCTCTTGAACCACATTTTGTTTTAGTTGGAAACAAATATTTTTTTATGTAAGGAAAATACATAGCTTTTGATGTGACTCGTTATATTTTTTATTGCTTTCAGTTATAACAAAAAAATAAAAAATCAAAATTTGTCATGCACAGAGTGACAACATAACTCCCATGTCAATAGAATACACTACCATATAGAATGTGAAGTATAACTATATTGAAAATTGTCTCCTCTATTTGATATGTATGATCCATAGTTTGTCCTATTTTTCAACCGAAGTTTTTAATCAACGGCCATAGCTAGACAGAGAGAAATAGGAAGACCACAGTATTTGTATAAAATATAAGCCAGACCACCTTGAACGTTTTTTCTCTATGTGCCTCTGGCAAGCATTTCCTCACACCTCCTGTATGATTGATGCAATGTGGATGTGGAATTCTTGATAGCTAGCTTTGCCCACATGTTGCAATGGGAACGCCGTAAGGCAAGAGAGTAAAAAAGAGTAACATAGAAGATGGAAGTCAAAATTCTATGCAATTTTATTTATTTATGAGTGTTTCTGTGAGAAAAGCTATCAAATTTAAATTTTGCAGAATATAGTTATATCATGGATCATAATTGCAAGATGGGTTCATTACTAAAATCACCATTTGTAGAATTAATAGACTATGTTATTGAATGTTTCATCATTTCAATATACATGATTTATTTTAAATTTGAATGGATAATATCAATATAGATTTTGTGACAAGTTTTAATGATTGAATAATGAAATCACTATTGAGTGATTCTATGGATAAAATGCTCTTTGCTATACAAGTGGACTCCAATAGATATAACCTAAGATGATTTCAAAGCTAGCTATCAAGAATTCTGTATCCACATTACATCAGTCATACAGGAGGTATGAGGAAATGCTTGCCAGAGGCACATAGAAAAAAAAAGTTCAAGGTGGTCTGGCTTATATTTTATACAAATACTGTGGTCTTCCTATTTCTCTTTGTCCAACTATGGTCGTTGATTAAAAACTTCAGTTGAAAAATAGGACAAACTGTGGATCATACATATCAAATAGAGGAGGCAATTTGCAATATAGTTATACTTCACGTTCTGTATGGTAGTGTATTCTATTGACATGGGAGTTATGATGTCACTCTGTGCATGAAAAATTTTGATTTTTTTTTTTTAACTAAAAGCAACAAAAAATATAATGAGTCACATCTTAAAAAATTAATTATATTTATTTTTTAGTTTTATTTTTTTAATTCCAAAAATATAATCATTTTTTTAATTCCAAAAATAAGTTAAACTTTCAAAATTTTAAAAATTGAGTAATTTAAAGAATTTTCACTTTAAAAAAATAGACTTAACAAAAATGATTTTATCCACTTTTATAAACCAATATTTAATGACTAAAATTGAGGATTTTAATCACTTAAAATTATTTTAACTTCCAATATCTTAAGTCCTAAGAAGAACCTAAAAGAAGAATGAGATGAAAACTTTGGCTTTAAAAGAAATTAAGATAGATTTATGATTTTAGGCCAAGATTCACTTGTTTTGTTTTTTAATTTTTGTTCTTGTGACAGGTAAGATTTAATAGATGCTTTCCTAAATCATGATAGTTTTGATAAGTTGGAATGTTAAGAAAGTGATTATTATAGAAAATTTTTAAATTATGATTTAACGTATATGTAATAGATATTCTAACAAAAAAAATGTTTATCTTCAACCCTCTTAATGTCACAAAGTAAATACTTTCTCCTAATGATGTTTTACAAATTGTCAAATTCCATGTTTCACACCAGGGCTCCTAAGAGTTTGTTAATTTTATTATTTGTGGGAGTTTTTCAAGAGAATTGAAAGTGTGACCTCTAAGTAGAAAATATGCTTTAACGACTAGGACTCGATAGGTTAAGCTAATCCTCATGACTATCCTAAGAGTTTGTTATTATTTTAACAATGTCAACTTTCGTTTTATGCTACTTAAAAGAAAGAAATATTTTTGATAGGATATATTAGACTTCATCACTTCCTTATAGTATCTTAAATTTATTTTAACCTCTAACTATTTAAAATATCATAATTTGTTATTAAATTTAAATGAATAACATTTTTATTGTTATTATAAATGGAGACCTTCTCCTTTATTCGACAACAATTTAGAAAATGTGTCATCTGGTTTGGAGTTTGAATCAATATCAGGAAGCCTCTTGTTCTCCATCTTTGTTATGTTATTTTTGTACATTAGATATCTACTCATAGCCCTCCTCTAAAAAAGGGGAATGTTTACTCATTTGAGCAAGATAATATACAGTCTATTGCCTTTAATTTCAAGAATATAGGTTATAAAATACTCTTGAATTTATTTTACTTTTCTCAGCAATTCTACGGAGATGTTATAGCACCAAACTTCACAACTGTATAAGAGAACATGAGTGATGAAAGTCTAAAAGAGGAGCACACTCTTACCATGCATCCAAAGGCTCAATGTTTTATAATTCTTTTCAAGTCCACAATAAGCTTCCCACCCTTCTTTTATCATTTTCTCAATAATATAATTAAGGTTAATGTTGTGATGGAGATCACTTTTGAGATATTTGAATGCAATTACTTCCTAAAATAATTGCTGACATACATGGAATTAACATATATAATCTTGTAAATTTAATTATGATGATCCATCATAACTTCCCCATAATTTTGTTCAATTATAAGGTTAGGAAGCTTGGTAATGTGACAAATCATTTGAAATTGAAATATATTCTAGGTATATATTGGAAATTTAATTAAGAGAAAGAATTATTCATCTTCAATCCTCTTAGTATGACAAAGCTAATATATTTTTTCATCTTGCATCTTGAGAATTGTCCAACATGTGGTTTCTCTCTAGAGCTTTTGAGAATTATTTATTAGTTTAGGAATGTTAATTTCTTCTTTTCACATAGCTAATATCGAAATGAAATTTTGATATTCTATATTGTGGTTGATCATATCCTTACAAAGTATTAATTTTCTTTTTCCTTTAATGCTTCACCACATGAAATTTTTTCCTTAAATTTAAATATAATAATATTTTTAGAATTGCGCTTAATTTACAATATTATTTCCTCCTTTATACCCTATTCATTGGAAAAAAATTAGGCATATTTATGCCCTTATTACCTAATATAAAATTTGTTTTGACAATAATATAAAGTAATTTTTGGAATCCCCTCATTATCCATTTTGTTTAACAAGTTCTTATACACTAGGTACCTAGTCTTAGTCATGTTCTCAATTTGGAAAGACATTTCTCATTGTTTGGATAAAAAGGTATTCCATAGAGGATGAACGCCTTTAATAACTACCCAAAAAACTAAATCGAAGATCAAAGTGAAAATATTTTTATGAGGTTAAAACCCTCTAAGAAGGAAACAACCAATGGGCGTAGTCAACGTAGCCAATTGAGTCTATTTTGATTAATGCAAAAGAAAATGTTTTACATAAGAGAGTTATCAAAATTGATCATAATCCATGACCCTCGATGCCCTTTGAATAAATATCATGGATCAATTAGGTGTTAAACCACATATTAATATTATTTAGTATTGAGGCAAATATTAGATGTCAGATCACTCTAAGTCTAGAACATATTGTGACCGTCAGATTACAATGCAACTAATGTATACTAAAGAAACACACTTTTACCTAATAAACAAATTAGACAAATGTGAAATTAACTAACTCCTAAGTGTCTATATATCCTAGAGCTTATAAGAGAAATATAAGATCAAGGGTATTACATATAACTTTCATACTATAGGTTATAAAATTAAATGGATATGATATATCTTTCTCCATGACTCTCTAGATATGCATTATCCCCAAACATCTCATTCATATAAAAGTAACAAGAGTAACAAGAGTCTCAAGGAGGAGAATTTTATTGTGCCATGTCCAAAAGTGTATTGATTTACAATTATTTTTAAGTCCATTAACATTTTCATCATAAATTTATCTCTCTCTCAATTATATAGTTCTCCTTGAGTTCATATTCAATATTGATTCTAAAATATTATTATAAAAATGTTTCTCCCAACTTTCAAATAAATCTAAAATCGAATAAATTTATTTGAAATTGATTATATATATATATATATATATATATATATATATATATATATATATATATATATATAGATTGTAAGCTAGCTAGTACCTTTCTATTAATTTTCGAAAATATAGCAGGTTACATCTATATGTCTGAGAGTTAGGTGGTCTTAACCTACCCAGAGGGAAACCAAGTCTATTGGCCACCTAATTGCAAAATAGTCATCCAAAAACAAAAAATAATAAATCTAACCAACCATGCTATGTAAGTCTCAGAGTCTTTTTTCTTCCTATTTTCTAGATATCTATAAACATAACTACTAATAAGCCTATAAATATGAAATTGTATCATGAAAAACTAGAAGCAAAGATGTGTTGTTGCTACTCATCATCAGCTCAATCCACTAGTGCAGAGTCCTCCACAGTGTAACCTCATAGCTTCATGTAGGGTATACAGGGGATATGCTACTCTATTTAGGTGAGCTGACCATTCTGCTACTGTAATTGAAACTGTATTTTTTGGAATTCTTTGGTGTAATCAGGTTGTTCATGAGGGGAAAAATTCATAACCAGAGGAAACTACTCTAAAGCTTTAGCAAGAATGATCTTCATCATCCAAAAAAAATGGACTATCTACTTGTATTGAGATGATATTCGACAAGTGTCACCTGAGTCTGGGATCACATTTCGCCACTCATCCATATCATGATCAAAATCCTCCTCAGTCTTTCAAATCTCACCCTCCCAATCTGCAATAATTAGTTTGACCGAGTTGGAGCTGCCAGCATGGTATGCTTAAGCTTCTTCCTGAATTATATGAAAGGAAGGCTCTTGTCCCTCCCTCACCCCCTAGAGGGACTGGGTTGACTAATTTGAGATGGGGAGGCCTTCCTCTGCTTCACAAAGCCATGACCCCCACGACCATTCTTACCCTTACCAACGGCAGTGACCATTATTTTATTGTTGCTTGATAGAGACTACCTTATGTCTCACCCTAGATGTCGACTCGAACAAGGTTGCAAATCATAAGCCCAATGCTACCAAGGGTTGCTCCAATGCTGCAAATGTTTTCTCACTAATGGCGCTAACCTGACTAACAACACCATCCACATTAAAGACCCCTGAATTATCTAGGCTCATCTCAAAATTTGACATTACACAAAGAAAAGAAGAGGAATTTTGGCCAACATCTACCCTAATCCCGCAACCCACAAATCCCCTTCAATCGAGACCCCATACAAAGAACCCACGTTGTAGAAAATTAAATTTCTTGCCCAGAAGTAATATTATGATGAGATGAATTAAGCCAAGAGTGTCCCCGAGACCAAGACTGTCCCACAACTAGACAAGAGTTCCAAACTTGACATACCCTAACCAACAGGTCTAGGTATACCCTAAAAAATGCCAACAGGGCTCTCCTAACCTCAAATCTGTAACAATGCAGGTCATGATGGTTCTACGTACATCCAAGTTTCGAATTTGAGCTCACCTAAAGGCTAAATTGCTTGAACCAAACAAAATTTACCAGAGATCAAAACCCTTTTCGGTTCACTTTTACCTGAGGAGGGAATACCACCTCATACAAAACATTCTACCAACCAAACACTCTAGGATCTTGTGTAGGACAACCAAATCCCATATACTATAGACATCAAGACAGACAAAACTAAAGACCTAACCCGAACTAGAAACCCTATGACGCCATGCTCTAGGCAATTCCAATCTGAGTCCCACCAAACCACAAAAACATGCATCTGGTAGTTCAAAGGGAAAATATACTTATCCATACATGCAGAGGAAGCTAAATTAAGGGTGGAAAAATGCCAGTGACCTCTTCTAAGATATGGAGTAGATGACGACCACAAGCTGCCCAAAATGACTAGCTCAGACCAAATCCACAGAAGCCTATGGTCAGAAACAAACTTACCTAGAAATTCAGAGAGAAACCTCACCTTAATGTTTATCATAATAATGCCACCATCCTCAAGGAAGGAAATTAAACTATGCATGCACACTACCACCTCTCCAAGAGCATCATGCATGCATAGGGTGGCTGGAAAATTCTCGTAGATATGCATTAAAAATTGTGCCAAGAAAAACCTAATGGGGCTAGCTCACACCCCGATCGGGGGTGATTTTATGATCTTTTTAACACTAATTATAAATACATATTAATTCTTTCATTGTAATAGGATATTTGGTCTTATATATATATATATATATATATATATATATATAGATATATATATCATTACAACATAAAGTGTGATTTTAAGACAATATTTTAGACAATTTTTTGGGTTAATTGTCTTAACTTGAGATGAAAGAAAACTTGTGTATTATATTAAATATTTTGTTTAAGTGGGTGTCTCAAATTAAATTGTTTAATTAAATTGTCTTAAAATTGTCTTTATAGCATCTTTGTCTCTCCAAAGACAAATTCATTTTTGTCTCTTTGGAGACAATAAAAAATTACATTAAAAAATAATACAACATCACTTTTGTCTCCTTAGAGACAATATAAAATAATGAATCTAGAAAAATATCTCACCATTGAAATAAACCAATATTAAAAGTATTTAATTAAAAATAAACTATAATATCATTGACTAATTCATATTAGGACACAGTGGAATCGAACCAGCAACCCCTCGCATATAAAGCAGGTGCTTCTCCACTGAGGTAGCACCTTTTAACGAATTATGTGAGAGTTGTGATAATCCTTGAAATTTCATATATAGACACTGATTTTAAAAAATGCTTTGGCATATAATGGTGTAATCTTTGTAAAATCTAAAATCATGCAACCTCTATTTTTAACTTGATAAAAATAACTCAATGGAGTTAGCTCAATGTCACACCCATGTAACATGACTCACACAAAAAGCTAACTAGAAATTGCACCAAGAGGTGCAAAGGAATGCAGATAGTAGTGGGGGAATTGCAATCAACAAGATTGTCTTTTATTTTTTTTCCAATACTAACTACCCAATCAGTTTTAAAATTAATTATATTTTTATGGTTAATGAAACTGTTTTTTTTTAATATTCATAATAAAAATGGCAATAAAAATAATAGCTATTAAAAACAATTGGGTTAAACAAAATAATAAAACAATTCAAATTAAAATAAAATATCAATAAATCACAATTTTGATTAATTTGATTTCATTTGTAATTACAATACAGTTTTGAATTAAATAGTTAAAATAAAAATACATCCAAATTAAAATAATTATATCAAAATCAAATAAATTTAATAAAAGAACTTTTCAAAGCAGTCACAAATCTCAGTAAATTGAAAATGATACATTTGAATGGAATGGTTAAAAAAAAATTAGTTAGATTTATTCAAGTCAGACCCAAAAATATAAAACAATAAAAACCCTTACAACACAAATATGCCAATAACTTTGCAATTTCAATAGATTTTAAATCTCACAATTTTGGTGCATCTTTTTCTTGATATATATATACACACTAAATTTGACCCAAAAGAAGTGAACTCATGCACACCTGTAGATCCATTATCCTCAAGATGAATTATTTGTGTCTTAAACCCTCACAAATAGGATTTTATTTGTGAATGTGAATAATAATAAATTAAAATTAAAATATATGAACCAACCAAAAATTAAAAGAATCAAATCAACATATACCAATCACATTTAACACGAAAAGTGCTAAATCTTCTTTCCTCTCCAAACATCTTAGTGGAATATATAAAAGCTAATTGAAATTAAGGGAAAATGGTGATGAATGGGCTCATGGGTAAACAACAAAAGTTCAAGGCCATGTTACACCCCCCTCAAAACTACTATCTAGATTATTGTAAAAATATATGCCAATAATATTAATCCCCACATTCAAATGGTGTGCATAGATAGATATTCATCCAAGTAGATGGAAAAGCCAAATTTCTAGGTTTGTATAAGTGTTTTTTAGTAGTTCAGCCATTTCTCCTTGTTTGTTTAGACAAAAATATCCATTAGTAATTGGTACATAGATTCTATGATAATAAAATAACCAATTTCTTGAAGAAAGCAATACATCTTGTGGATCTTTATATCAATTATAGGTTTGTCTACAATACATGCTTTTTTGCAATTCCTTGTTCTCTTCTTTGTGCTTTGTTACTTTAGCTTCTAACTCAATAGTAAATGCTTGCAAACAATGAAATTTTTTAAAGGTTTAATATTCTTAGATAAAAATGTAGCAGCAAATACTATGTTTTTCAAATTGAGGGTTCTGTGAGAATGTTTGCCCAAACATAGTTGGGCCTTTAAAATAGAGACAAATATCACAAAACTGATAGGAGTGAAAAAAACACAAAAATTATAACAAAATCCTTTCATAATGGTTCTCCAACAATAGTTTATCGATGATAACTGACATTCTTACAAAATAAGACAAATATATTGTTATGCTCGGTTAAGAGATCAAGGACAGTTTACTTACCTTAAGTTTAGAACGGTTTACCTTTAAGGACAAGCTCATAAGAATTATTCAAAATGAGCCACGTGAGGTATCTTACCTTCATTACAAGGTTTGGCACAATTTTACCCTCTAGTTAAATTAAGACCTTTTAGACAAGCACACAACTAGAACTCAATTTCCAACAATTGTTTGACTTCCTTATGGAGTGTCCAGGTGAACAGGAATACCATTAAGAGGGTTGGGATAATATTAACTTCTACCTGAGGTAAGACATAGATGATTGGGTAGGAATACCCCTCTTTCCTACAACTTTATTACATCCTTTATGGAGCAACCCAGGTCACCATGAAAATTATGAGCAAAATGAAAGGTAGATAGACCATGAGATCAAATATTTGTAAGCCACACACATGGACTTCCCAACCCATAGTAAAACTATGAGGACCTAATAAGCACAGAGTGAGCCATTACTTTCGTGATCTCAAAATCCAACCAAAAATAGGAAGGTCACTTGTGCATACAGTTCACTAAAAATGGGTTATACTTTACTCTTCAATCCTAATATCTTCCCTAATACATAGGTCGGTACCTTAAGCCATAGAATGGATCTTAACATAGACTTATATGTAGTTAAAAGTACATTGTATAAACTATAATGTTGGAGGATTTTCATCAATCCAACAAATAAAAAAATTAAAATGTTAAGGACAAAATTACTCTTTAATGATCCTAAGATTAAAACAAATGATACTTTCTCTTTCATGAACCTAATATTAAAACAAATGACACAAACACTATTTTTACCCCGAATTTAGGTAAAGCACAAAATAACATTTTTTAGCAGAAAATTCAAAAATTCTGTGAAGTAAGACATAGTTCACATTTCTATAGAAGATCTAGTGCCTCAAAAATTCAAAATTTGACAGATGAAAATTATGCTTCTCACTTTTTACCAACATAGATACTCAATTGAAATGAATTAGATCATGACCTACAGTGTACACACAGTTCTTCGGTACCTCTCTCGAAAGGAACATTGCAAAATACATCAAAAGATAGATTCGACATGGACAAAATTAAAAAAAATATAAGCAAATACCTGGAGCAGGCGCATGATGGTTTTTTCATGAACCAAAAAAATTCAGTACTGGAATTATGGAAACTCCTCGCACATAACAAATAATAGAAAATAAGAAAATATGTATAATGATTAACTTATATTTTAGGAACTAACAATGTTTGTAATTAAGTTTGAGTTTGAGTTAGGTTCGTAATCTAATGCACTTACAAAATGTAAGAGAGAGTTTGAAGGGCGGGTTATGGTACCGAGCCAACAATTTGGGCTAAGCCAGATTAATTTCAGGATCAAAGACTGGATGAATGCCTCACATAGACCAGACCCATACTCTCTAACTTTTATAGTAAGCTAAAATCATTGGTATAGAAAAGGCCAGTTTTATATTAGTACTTTTGTATTACATGATTTAGTCTCATGTTAAGAAGTATGCAAAAGGTCTAAGACAATGGAAACATAATCTTAACTCTGTACTCTTGAGCATGCATCCAAGGTAATTTTATTGAGGGAAATGGGGAAAGTTAAGATGAAACTCACAAGGATGTTGCTATTCAATGCTTCATGCTAAATCACTATACAAAGACATGTCCGCTCATTCATTTTACAATCCATATATATCATAAACATTTAATGATAAAAAAAAATTATTGATCATTTGACCTAGAAACACACTAGAAAGTGAAACACTAGCTAAATTTCATAGAGGACACCTTGTATGCAATACTTCCCTACCCTAAACACAATGTCTGGCAGAAAAGAAAAAATCCCTAATATAGCCATGATGATCCTTTATTTTTGGTGGCTCCTTTTGTCCTAATGGTGAATAAAATATATCATTCAAATTTATTTCTTTAAACTGAGAAAGAGTGTTGGCTGATGATGATCGAGAGAGATTTAATTAAGGGTTAAATCTTGGGGCTCATGTAAGGGCGGGTACCCACATATGTATTTCAGGGATAATTTTTGAGACAAACTTTTGCTCGCTCCGAAGTTTACAATTTTTACTTCATGTTTGTCATCAAATAGAATGGATTTACGTCTCTATGCACAATTTTATGGTGATCCAGATATTGCAAGCCCTCAAAGACCTGTCGTGCCACATTCAACATGAAATTCTCATACATCATCTTGGATTTCCTCTTCTCCAACGATCCTTCATCCATGTACACCCCGAAACAAAGTAAGTTTATTCTCCCTTCTCGGAAATATGGTAGCATTTCACTATATTTTGGGATTATTTCTTCTTCAGAATTTCCATCTCTCAAATTATCTGTCACCTCACAATCTATTATGATTTCCGTAAATGACCTTCAGGGATTAAAGGGAAGAATATTTTTTCTATCAGACCTGGTACACATTTTCCCCCACTTCCATGGCCAAGAATCTTAATGCACTCCATGTTAGATTTGATAAGTATCTGGAACCAGTTGCACTCTGTGGAGGCGGAGGAAGTCGATAGAGTTGAATTTGTTGACGTGCAGGGATGGGGATATTCAGCTGTGGACCCAACATTTCGTTCATTCAATTAATTAATGAATGATTATGGTTGGATCAGATTAATGTGACTATAAAAATCATAAGGTGAAATAGGAGGCAATAGGACCCAAATTAGAATCGTCCTAGCTTCAACCATATAAATTAGAACTCTAGATTTTGAACTTTGAACTATGGCCAATTTGACAACATCATCCTCATCTTCCCTATACTCTTCCTTCCCCTTCATATTCAAAAGCATGCCTCTTGTGGTCAAACAAGATGTATCAAGCTCATCAAGACTCAAAAACTTATAATTCAAGAGAAATATATGTTTTCTCGCATATTCTTCACAGACCTTCGATCCAATAATCCAAAGACCAGGGGCAACTGATCTTGTTTGGGAAAAAATCCCTTCTGAAGTACTATGGGATACAGGAGGTGCAAGTATCATCGCAAGCAACTCTTCCAAGGGGTTAGGAGGATATAAGAGGCATGGAGAGGAATGATCTCAAAGAAACACATATCGAAACCACAAAACTGGAACCGAGCGAGAAATTTCTAGAGGAAAGGCCAAGCAATCAAGGTCTACATGTCAAATTTTAATTTTCTGAAGGATGATGAAAATAACACTCTACGATTGGCCGAGGTGAATAGTGTTTGCTGACCCACAACTCATAGAGAAAATACCTCTCGGCGTAATAAAACACAATAATTTACAAACTATTTAATCTAGTCATACTAAAAAATGTAACTAGAATTATTACAAGCCTTTAATATCATGCCACAAAAATTGAATGGTTTATGTTTAACATGTTTCCACTCTTCATATATTCTAGAAATATGATTTTTTTCAAGGATTTTTTCACATCAAATAAAGTTAAGTTATATATAAATTGGCATATGCATCCTCCTATCTATCCCTACCTATCTATCCCTAAACATTTTACAACAAGTTAGATAATCCAACAAAGTTATCATTACCAGATAGTAACAATAAAAAATAAGAGTCAAAAATATCCTCATATTTAACTTGGACCCTATAAGAGAAGGTTAGTGGACAACCAACATCTTCTTGGCCATTCAATGTAACCAATGCTAACAACCTTCTATGCAATTACACTTCCAAAGAAGTCATGCGTAGCTTTGAAAGCTCGATTTAATCCTACTACATGTTAGTTAAAATAGTATGATATATTTTGTTTTACCACATATCCAAATTACAACTTGAAACCACAATGGCTAAAGTCCTAATTAAAACACAAAGTGATCAAGTTGCGTTGAATTCATCTTCAGGAGTTCCAGCACAGTACAATTGACAATAATTTTCAGGTAAATTTGGGGCTTCTTCACCCAAAAGTTTCTTTGCTGGAACCTGATGAGAAAATATAAGAAGCTCCTTCTTGGGAACCAAGTAAAGTGATTTCATCCTCTGATACATAGACTTGAAACCATCAATCTTGACAATAGGAACCACACTCACTCCAACCTCTTCTATAAGTCATCTGGAATTTCTATCATTTCATATTTACATATAAATTTTGGTGGAGTGACTTCATTACAATAAGAATTCCAGTCTCTATACAGGGCCCAAACATCACCCTTTTAGGGAAATATCCTAAAACTTCCTTTAGGACTTTTCTCCCATGCAAAAATATGAGAAAAAATATTTAGCACATTTTTGTTGGAAGATTTTCCATGCTTAAAATTCCCACAACCCTTGTAAAATCCATCATCCAATGACTTCGTGACAATTTTCTCTTCATTGGTGCTGGCATGAAGCTAAATAATCTTCATCTTGAAGTTTCATCCTGAAATATATTTATTAATACGACCATCAAAGTGTAGCATTCCATCATCATCATCATATATAGCCCAAACTTGATCTACCTCAAAATCATTCTCAGTTCAATCCATGTTAAATTCATGAAAATAATCATCATGTACACTAATATCCTGAGATGATTCTTCTTCCTCAATATTTCCCCTATTAGATTTCTATGATTTCTTACTTGTGGAACTTTCCATGGCATCATTTTTTCAATCTTTGGCCTCTTCTTCCTCGACCACTTATTTTTTGCTTCAACATCTTGTTCCTTGCTATCTAATATATCGTTACCCATATCTTTTACAACTTCAAAGTCATCTTCATTGTAGTATACTATGTTTTCATCATTACAATCACTATCCTTCACTTTCCTTCACCTCTGCTTGGTGATGACTTTGCTACCATTTCAAAGATCATCTGCACTGCGAGCTTTTTTAGACTTTGGGTTCATTTTGATTTTCCTGGGAGTAGCTTGTTTTTTCTTAACAGGCTTAGTTTTAACCGTCGCATCACTTGCAGCATTGGAAGCTGAGTTAGATCCCTTGGAAAAGACATTATGAGGAAAAGAACTAACATTGGGATAGGGCACACACTACAAGAAAAAGGGAAATTGGTGAGGGGCAAAAAAAGTCACCATAAGCTCATTGGTGATGGTCAAAAGAACCTTCATCACCAAAAAATGAACGTCACCAAAGGTGGTGTCACGAAAAGTATAGGTGTTGTGGTGACATTCAAAGTTCGTCACCAATAATGATCTATAATGATGGATAGAGACCATCACCATTTCATATGAGCAATGGTGACATAACATAGCCTTCGTCACCAAAAACTGAACATCACCAAAGGTGGTGTCGCCAAATGTATAAGCGTTGTAGTTACATTCAAAGTTTGTCACCAATAGCAATTTGTAATGACAAATAGTGACTGTCACCATTTCATATGAACAATGGTGACAAACCATAGCCTCAATCACCAAAAACTGAATGTCACCAAAGGTGGCATTCCCAAAAGTGGCATTGCCAAAAGCATAGGTGTTATAGTGACATTGAAGGCCCATCACGAATATCGATTATAATGATGGATAGTAACCATTGCCATTTCATATGAACAACAATGACTTATGGTGATGGATCTTTCATGGCCGTCATTATTGGTGCATATATACGGTCACGTTCGTTGACCATCACCAAAACTCGCATTGCGAGAAGTATAGGTGTTGTGGTGACATTCAAGGTCCGTCACGAATAATGACTATAATGACGAACATTGACCATCACCATTTCATATCAACAAAATTTATTTATGTTTATGGACCTTTGAGGGTCGTCACTATTGATGCATATATATGGTGACATTCGTTGACCGTCACCATTTCATATTTTGGTGAGGGTCGAAAAATTTCACCAATACTCATTGGTGATGGTCAAAATAGCCTCTGTCACCAAAAATTGATCATTGTCATTCCATATGGATGTCAAGGCATGATGGAATTGACCCACCAATCCCCTTCTTGTAAAACAGGTGCTCTTCCATTGAGCTAGCACCCTTTAAAGAATTAGACTTTGAAACTTCATAAATTGTAAATTCTACAACTTTCAATAAATTAAAGTCTCAGCAATATTTTATTAAACAAGCAAAGCAACATCGAAGCTACAGGTCCCTACCTAATGGTTATCAAAGTTATGAAAAATGGGTGAAGGGGAAAATAGTTATGTATAAGTGAATAAATATGTTGAGTTGAATACTCAATTAAAAGTGAAACTCTAAAGACATTTATAACCTATAAATAGAAAATGTACCAAATATTGCAAAGGAAATGTCATAAGTAGATAGCATATGTTAGGTCCCTATAATACAAGTGATTACCCCATTACTATTGTAGTTGTATCCCTTATTAATATTGTTGTACCCCTATTGTCCCCAAATTGTTATTACTGTGCCCCATATAATCCCTCTATTGTTATTTTTGTGCCTTTATATTATTATTGTTAAGTCGGTTGGGTTATATTGTGACTCCTTAGACTCCTATATATAGAAAGGAGGTTTTGTCAGTTGAATCATCAAAGAATCATTCATTTGTGTAATGTAAAGGAGGTTTCCCCCTTGAAGAGGATGAATTCTAAAGTGTTGATCTATCTTTTCTATCTTTTTGTGAGCTGGTTCCATAACATTGGGTATCAGAGCTTTGGATTCTAGGGTTTCACTGCTCCAAATAGGTCATCATGGCATTTTTGCTATAACTTTTTTTATGTGATGTTTTAGAAGTAAAAAAAAAAAACCCATTTGAGAGGAAATGGCACTGAACCTTGGGTCCAAATTTCAGAGCTTTTCGCGCTATATTTGCGGAGATATCATCTGAGGAAGTTGGTATTTTTTCATACTCCTGAATTACATTCCAAACATGTGACCTGAGGAAAATCATCATAACTTTCTCTCTGAGCATCAGATTGAAATTTCGTAAGAAGGTACAGAAAGTCTACAAACTGTAGTGTATATATTTTTTAGAGCCAAATGTCAAAAAAGGGACACATTGCACATCGTACAATTTCTCTCTACTAAACTAGTCTATAATCAGGTCACTGTGGGAGATTTGGCATAACTCTTCTTTGGAGAATCCAATTGGGATCAGACTGGTGGCATTGGAAAGAGGACACAGAGAGATACTGTAGGTCGTAATTTTAGAACTGGATGATCCAAAATTACAGAGATACATCAAAAGCAATATCGAGCTCCTACAAAGTGAAAAAAGGTGTGTAGATTTTTTAAATTTTTTCTTAAGCTTGGTTTGAAAAATTATTTTGAAGGAATTAGAAGGGCATAATAGAGCATTATTATCGGTAACTGATGCCTGAGGAAAGAAAATGCAAACACCTAGTAAGCAACCTGAAAGCTCTAGCATGACTCATGACGAAGAGGAAGAAATGCTACATGATATATCAAAATTACAAGGCCAAGTGCAACAAATATCACTCTCACAAAAGCTAACATAAGCTAAGATAAATGGCGTGGAATCTAAGATAAAGGGCGTGGAAGCTAAGATTTATCATTTGAAGATATATTTGAAGGAAGATTTGACAAATTTTCTACAAGAAATACTTACTAATGGTGAAAGGGTAGTAAAGTAAACTCATGATGCGAAAAAGAAATCTTAATCATGATTTCATAGACTCTAATGTTAGATCGAAGACCCACCATATTCCAAAAATCAATGTGAGAAAGTTTGGTGGCAAGTATCCCACAACATGGATATTACAGATGGAGCAATTTTTCGATCTCAATAATGTGCAAAACACACAAAAGGTACGTATTGCAACTTTATATTTGGAACCAAATCAGTTTGTATGGTATCAATGGCTTTGCTCTCATAAACAAATTATCACTTGGGCAATTTTCATAGAAGAATTGACAGCACATTATGAGGATAAAAAAAGCAACACTTTTTTTAGCCAATTGATAAGTCTCAAACAAAAGGGTTCAATAATGGAGCACATTGAGGAGTTCCAAAAATTGAACATAAGGGTAAAAAATATTCCAGAGGAGCATAGGATTGATATGTTCATAGGGAATTTAAAGGATAATATCCAACATGATGTTCGCCTTTGGGAACCTGGTTCATTAGAGAAGGAATTCAGGTTAGCAAGAAAAGTGGAAAGAAAAATTATGGCAACCAGGAAGCATACCACTCACAACTATAAAGATGGAAGTGTTGTTGCCCCTAGTCTTCCATAACCTATAAGGTTGACACCACAACAATTGGAAGAAAAAAGAGAAAAAGGACTTTGTTACAGTTGTGATAGAAAATACACTAAAGGCCATAAATGTGCTGAGAAGAAAAATTATTCTACATAGATTGTAAAGAGGAAGAAGAAAATGAGAAATAAAGGTCAAAAGAAGAGGATATACTCCAAGAAAAAAGCCTAGATAACGAAATGAATCCAATCGTATCTTGTAATGCATTCACTGGAATTACCACTCCTCAAACCATCAAGATAGAAGGACAAATCAAGAAGAAAAAGTTAATAGTGTTGATTGATTCAGGAAGTACCCAAAATTTTATTCATTGTAAGGTAGCAAAAGAACTGAATTGCTTCCCATATCCAGCACCAGAGTGTCAAGTGATCGTTGCAAATGGAGGAAAAATAAATTGCTCTGGAAAGTGCCATAATATCAGGCTATCCATGGGAGAATATGTATTGACTAGCCCAATGCTTTCCATTCCAATGGGAGGTTCTGATGTTGTACTAGGAGTCCAATGGCTACAATCCTTGGGTATAATAGCTTTTAATTTTCGAGAACTTTTCATTAAATTTTTTGTGGAAGAAAAGGAAGTTGAATTAAGGGGTATTGTAGGGAAACCAGGAAAGATAATTAGCTCTAACGGTATGACAAAGCTTCTAAGAAAAGAACAAAGAGGTTTTAATTGCACAATTATGTTTGCTAGATGTTTCCACATTGAAATCATCTATTTTTGCAGATCTCCAAAAAATCTTGGATATTTATTCCAAGGTATTTGAGACTCCCAAAGGTCTCCCACCTATTCATGATCAGGCTCATGCTATTCATCTGATTCCAAGAAGTGTTCCTCCAAACATCAGGCCGTACAGATATCCCTATGCCCAAAAGAGTGAAATTGAATGCATGGTTGCAGAAATGTTAGAGGCTGGTATTTCAACCTACTCAAAGTTCTTTCTCTGCTCCAATAGTATTGGTGCACAAGAAGGATGGATCATGGCGTCCAGATTATAGGGAGCTCAACAAGCTCACTATTAAAGATAAGTTTCCCATTCCTGTCATTGATGAATTACTGGATGAATTGCATCGATCAATTTACTTCACCAAATTGGATCTTCGTTTAGGATATCATCAAATCAGAATGAAGACTGAAGACATTTCGAAAATAGCATTTAGAACTCATGAGGGTCATTATGAATTTTTGGTCATGCCCTTTGGCCTTACCAATGCACCTTCTACATTTCAAGGTTTGATGAATTCCATTTTCAAACCCTTCCTTAGAAAATTTGTGTTAGTATTTTTTGATGATATACTAATCTACAACATCTCTTGGAAGGATCATGTTGAATATGTTGACAGGGTGCTACAACTAATGGAGGAGAAACAATTATATGCAAAAAGATCCAAATGTTTCTTTGGAGTACAAGAGGTGGAATATCTGGGTCATATTGTATCTCATGGAGTTAAGGTAGACCCCAGCAAAATTAAAGCCGTTAAGGAATGGAAATTCCCTACATCCATAAAGCATCTACGAGGATTTCTCGGGTTGACAGGGTATTATCGCAAGTTTGTTAAGAATTATGGGAGAATAGCAGCACCTCTAACAACATTATTGAAGAAAGATGCATTTTCATGGACTCCAGAAGCAACAAAGGCCTTCGAGCATCTTAAAGAGGCAATGTGCCAAGCACCGGTCTTAGCTACACCAGACTTCACAAAAACCTTTATTGTGGAATGTGATGCTTCAGGAAATGGAATTGGTGTTGTTTTAATGTAAGATGAAAGACCCATTGCTTTCAAAAGTCATCCAATCAAGGGAAAGTTTCTACGCAAAGCTATTTATGAGAAGCAAATGTTGGAAATACTCCATGCACTTAAGAAATGGCGACCCTACCTAATGGGAATACACTTCAAGGAAAAACGGATCATGATAGTCTTAAATACTTTTTAGAACAAAGATTATCCTCTGAAGAGCAAAAACAGTGGGTCACAAAGATGTTGGGTTATGACTTTGAAATTATCTACAAAAAAGAGAAGCAAAATGTGGTGGCAGATGCACTCTCAAGAAAGGATGAGGATGTGTAAGCATTGTTGTGCACCATTTATATTATCCTACAAGATTGGATAAACGAAGGAAGGGAGGAATGGAAGAATGATGAAGAAGTGTGGGCACTTATTCGAAAGTTACAGCAAGATTCCAGTACATTTGACACATTTAGCTGGCAAAATGATTTATTATGGTATAAAGATCGCTTATACCTCTGTAAGAATTCCCAACTCAAACAAAAGATTCTTATGGAATTGCACACTTTCTCCCTTACGATGACACTCAGGATTTTTAAAAACTTACCACAGGGTTAAGAAGGAATTTTTTTGGGATGGCCTTAAATCGGATATTCAAAAGTTTGTGGCGGAATGTTTGGTTTGCCAACAAAATAAAGTTGAAACAATTAAGACCTCGGGTCTATTACAACCTTTATCCATTCGAATCCAATGTTGGGAGGACATTTCAATGGATTTTATCACACGGTTACCTATGTCTGAGGGAAAGAGTGTCATCATGGTGGTAGTTGACATACTTACCAAGTATGCACACTTTTGTGCATTATCATATCCATTTAAAGCCAGTACAGTTTCTACTACATTTATGGAAACAATTCAAAAGCTACATGGAAACACAAAGATTATTGTAAGTGACAGAGATCCCATTTTCATTGGAAATTTTTGGATAGAAATATTTTCTTGTCTCGGTACTCAATTAGCTCATAGCTCATCTTATCATCCTCAATCTGATGGCGAAACTGAGATAGTAAACATATGTTTGGAAGGATATCTTTGTTTCATTGTATTTGATAAACAGACACAATGGGTCAAATGGTTGCCTCTGGCTAAATGGTGGTATAACACTTCCTTCCATACAACAACAAAAATGACCCCATTTATGGCACTTTATGGATATCAGCCACCATCAATCACATCATATTAAAGAGAAAGTTCTAAGGTTCAAGCAGTGGAACATCACATCAAACATCAACAACAAGTCCTCCAACTCTTAAAGGATAACCTCATGTTGGTGTAGAATAGAATGAAACAACAGGCAGATCAACATCGCAGCGAAAGAAGTTTTGATGTAGGTGATTGGGTATTCCTACAGCTACAACCATATAAACAAATGTCCCTCAAGCAAGCTAAGAAGGATAATAAATTATCACCAAAGTATTATGGTCCGTACAAGGTGTTGCAAAAGATAGGTACTATGGAATACAAATTGGAGCTTCCTACAGCTTCTTGAGTGGACCCAGTTTTCCATGTTTCATGTTTAAATAAGGTTATAGACGACAAGCTCCCAGTTCAAACAATATTTCTAGAACTTGACGAGGAAGGAAAAATTATATTAGAACCGGAAGTAGTCACAGAAACAAGAACTCGACAGCTACGAAATCGATCAATTTCAGAGTATCTCATCAAGTGGAAGAACTTATCCACTGAAGATTCCACATGGGAGGATGAGAATTTTATACAGAAGCATCCAGAACTACTCAAGTGTTGGGGACAACACTTTTTTGAAGGAGAGGGGCATGTTAGGTCCCTATAATACTAGTGATTACCCCATTACTATTGTAGTTGTATCCCTTATTAATATTGTTGTGCCCCTATTGTCCCCATATTGTTATTACTGTGCCCCATAGAGTCCCTTTATTGTTATTTTTGTATCGTTATATTATTATTGTTAGGTTGGTTGGGTTACATTATGACTCCTTAGACTCCTATATATAGAAAGAAGGTTTTTTCATTTGAATCATCAAAGAATCATTCATTTGTGTAATGTAAAGGAGGTTGCCCCATTGAAGAGGCCGAATTCTAAGGCGTTGATCTATTTTTTCTATCTTTTCGTGAGCTGGTTCCATAACAGCATATGTAAGAAGAGAATTGATGAAGATAGATGCAATACGATATCTAAATGATATCTAAACTCTATGCAAATGTAACACGGATCTCCAAAAACCATGAATGACATATAAAAAAAATTATATATATATATTTCCCCTTCACATAAACCAACATGCAATTTGGAATTTCACAAGTTTGCACTCAAAACATGACAACAACCAACAAATAAAAAAAATTGACTTGGACAAAAATCAATAGCTTCACCTTCATTCTTGAGCTGCTTCTGTTTATTTGAATTTGACTTGTGACATTCTTTATCTGACAAGGAATCAAAATCATCACTAGTATTAAATTCATCCAACACAGACTTTGGAGATCCCACTGACATCTGCATTTTTGTTGCCATGCCTAAAAACCATGGAGATCCATGTCAATAGTAGAATAAGATGTGTGTCTGCTACTTAAGAACACATTCCTTATTAATCATTGTTACCTGAAAAAAACAAACAGGCAACACAATATCAGCATACACAAAATCCCCTTTTGAAATAGAATCATAACTTAGCTAAGAAGTCTAAAATATGTTCTTAATTAATAAACTTTGTATTTGGAAATCACTCCTCTCTATTTATCCAGGAAATTATATCATAGCATATGTCACACAGTAGCAATCTATAGTACCTAAAGTAAAAAGAAAAATTTGCTCAAGAAAATGGATTTAGAAAAGAGATTTGAAAACTATATGTTTGTCATCAAAGCTTTAATTAGTTTAACAACAAACTAGAAATGAACAGGACAATGGCCAAAGTCATTATTCATACAAATAAACCTAGAGCCATTATTTCCATTGCAGATAACTGAAATTTGGGTAGTGGTCTAACAATTAAGGCTTATTTGCAGGGAAGACTTGTTAATACCGTCATTTTTTTCCACGGTATATTGTGTATCTAGATCAATATTAGATAGCTTGTTATTCTCAAGTTCTACCTTTCAAATACTGATTTTTGGCTTACCCTTTAAAACACAATTCTACCAGTCCATTTGATTTTGGATTTTCAAGAGGATTGGTAGGACCTTCCCATCCTTTGTTTTACATCAATGAATAACCATCCATCAATTATATAAATAATAACAGGTACACAACAAAGGAAAAATATGTGCTTGTTTTATACCTATGTTCTAGGACTCATGTGACCTTACTAGTGCAAAGAACTCACCTTGAGAAAATAACATCCACGTGGAATTTACAATTTTTTTTTAAATCAAGATCCAAGTAAAACAATCAAAATATGAACATCCTTTTAATCAATAAAATCTTTGACTTAAAATAAAAGTGGCATAGAATTGAATTTTATATCAACCATGTCAAGTAACTAAAATTGGGTGAGAAATACAAGCCATGCATATTGGATTATTGAAATAATTGATCTGATAAAGCTCAAAATCAAACAGATAACTTACAGCTAAGAAACGAAAATAAATGACTTAAAACTAAGACATGAGGTTGCCATTTCAACCCTGTCGTTAAATAACTCTTCTTTATGTCACATACCATTAAGATTTTTTTGATGCCAGGTGGAAGTGGTATTGTAGCATTAACCTCTAATAGAGTCTGTGTCCATGACTACTTCTCAAGATCCACTCCATTACCAGAATCTGGGGCTAGATAACATGCAAAAAACCATCAACATGAAAATGAAATCTACATCCTTGTAAAAAGATGGGAGGAAAAAAAAATCCACAAATTGAAGCAGACTGTAGGATAACTCATTCATGCAACATGATTATCTTGTCATGAGCATTAAAAAAAATCAAGAGAATTGTAATTTTTGCCACATTTTGACAATCATTTCTTTTTGCATATTCTATGGGCAATTGATGAAAAAACCAGCGAAAGCTTGTCAACATCAAGATTATAGTAAAACATATACGAACCGCTCCAACGCATATATAATCCTAAACATAAGTATTTGTACATAGAAGTGTTTATTGAGGACATTGTATTTTGTGAAAATATCGAAGTGAAATCTTTGAATAACATAATTTATTGTACCACTGCCTTCCAAAGTCCATTCATTTGAGTATTTACGAAGTCCATTCAAGAATTTCTTCAAAGTTCAAAGCTCAAACAATTAACATGTAGCCTAAAAAAACTCAAATTTGAAAAGGAGATAACCCAAAGATGTATAGTATATATCTCACATTTATATATCCTAATTTTCAGATATCTAAATGACACTTTTTAGCATACTATTGTGAATTCAGCCCAAAATGCTAGAAAAAATATTGATGGTTATTTTTGTTAAAAATGAAAACTAGGGCCAAATTCCACTTTGAACAGGTCCTTTGGGGAAGATAATTGTGGCATTGAATTCCTTTTTTTTAGAGGACCAAAATTGATCTAAAGATCATCAAATTTGGATAAGTAGAAGTGGAATTTTGAATTTATGTTTCCCATGTAAATTATTTAGGTCGGCCTCAAATATATGTCGGCTTAACAAGATCAAAGGTCATGCCCACTCAACTTCACTAAATTTTATATATAGAGGAGAATTCTCTCTCATTTGGGACACATCAATCAAAAGAAAAAGATATCTCACTGGCAGCAAAGATTAAGGAGGATAAATTCTGGTTATGGTTGGCACTGTTTTGGTTAGGGTTTTGTCATAACAGGTCCAAGTTTGGAAGTAGTGCTTCACTATGGTTAAGGACAATATTATATATGGTTTGTGACTTGTTTCGTATGGGACTTATTCCTATAGTTTGGCAGCAACTAGAAGATATTCTCATAGCTTGACCGCAAGCCTTGAATCACTTGCCTAGGAAGCTGAAATACAACTGAAAGCCACTGACCTTATATGATAGTATTCGAGTGCTTGTTGAGGATGACATGGAAACTTAAAAACATGCTAGGACTACTACAAATAATAGAGCCCTTGTAAGAAGAAAAAGGTTGCATTGTTTGTAGATATTCAAGGGCTGGAGAAGCATGCTTCAGAAGCCCTAATCTAGAACCAGAAAGATAATATCAACGGTGACCTTAATATGGTCATAAACTAGCTCTATAATCTAGTGAAAGGGAGCATCATGTGAAATAAGGAAGGTTGCAATAGAAAGGAGGATTTTTGGATCAGTCAACTTAGAAAGTAGTGGATTGTTGTTGCCCTAACCAGACCGATCTTCTACAACAATATGATTTGTCCTCTATGACTAGACTTCCCAGATTACAAGATTGAATGGATCTAAGAGCAGTGATGCCTGATCTTCATATTGGCAAGTTATTTTATATCATTGTACTCTCTCTCTTTCTTTGTTGAACATTTGATGATAATAAAAAGATAATTTGATCAAGGGTTTTCCCCATCTTGGGGCTTTTGCCTAGCTTGAGCCATATTGTCATGACTTTTAGTCTTGGCTTGTCTTCTACATCTATCATTTATGTTCTTTCGTTAGTTACTATTATATAATGTCTAATGTGATTGGTAAATGGATTAATGGGCATATGGTTGAATGAAGTATCTAACCTAAGCAAAGAACATGTTGTGAATTACTATACTGGAGCATACTTGATGGCTAGTTTAACCCTCCCATTTGATGCCACAGCTTGGCAAATGATGGCTTGAACTTCTAAGAAAAAATTGGCACTGGATAGGTTAGCGAAAATCTGGGTGAAACTACCCACAAAAAATACCTTCAACTTACTAATAATAACTGGTACGACCTCCTCAAGTGATCCCAAAGTCTGGCAATGAGTGAATTAGCCCCCTTTTTCCTACACGAACTGCAGATGGAAAATATGACCTCCAAAAATCCCACGGTCTGTGGTGGTACCCATGACCTGGCAATGAGATGAATCTTTAGCAATAAATACCAGTGAAATATCTGAGTGGTCTTTTTTCTTCTAATCAACTAGGGTGGATTTGTTTCACCACCAAAACTAATTCATTCAAGGGTTTCACCCTTAACACTCAAAAGACACAAGGGCTCTCCAAATTGTTATGAGAAAATGATTGTGCATGTCCAAAGGGTAAGCTTCATCTCTCATTTATCATCAAAAAGAGTGATCTTCATCTCTCTTTTATCATCAAAATTCCACTGGTGTCTTTTTTATATCTTTTTTTCCCTTGGTGTGATCATTCAGAGAGGAACATTACACTTGCACCAATATTGACTCCTTTGAAAATCATGATATAGGTGGGGTTGGCCATAAACATTGGTGGATGGCTTAACTATTAAAATTGGAAACTAGGGCCAAACTCCATGTGGGTCTCCTTATTTATGGTAGCTGATATTTTTCTTGGATTCCTCTCATCGAGAGGTGTAGTTTTGATCTAAAGATCATCCAATTCTGACATGTATTCATGGAGATATGAATTTATTTGTGTTACTTGACAATTTGTCAAGGTTGGCCAGCAACCAAATTACCCCAACTTATCATCAACGTTTCATTATAAATAGAAGAGGTCTTCAAGTCATTTTTCACACACACTTCTCCTAAGATCTCTCTCCACTCGTTTGGGTTTGGTGGCTAGAGAGATCAAGTGGGAGAAGTCCTAGATGCAGTGGAGGAAGGATTCTATACACCATTGATGAAGGAAGCCTAGCTACTATTCAAAAGGGAGATCTAACCATTGCCTAAAGATATATGGTAGTTGTCTTGGAGGTGCCCTAATACCCTAACAATAGGCCTTATTATGGAAGAGTAGGAAACCTAATCAGCAGCCCTAATCTGCTGTCAAAAGAGACGCATACATAGTCTTGGGAAGCTCCTATTTATTGTCATGAAAAGGTCTTATACATAGCTCTCCTAGCGACAGTTTGTGAGGCCCTAATTAGAAACATATGAAGGCCTAAAGTGGAAATTAGAGGAGCCCTTATCACAACTTGAAAGGGACCCTTAAACGCAGCTAGAAGTGTGGACCTGGTCATAGCAAAAGGAGTACTACAACAGTGTGAAGGTTCTGTGTTAATACCACATCGTTGTAGGTGATAGTGTGGTCTCATTCAAGGTTGTTTAGGTATGATAAGGTTAGTCTTGAGTTCGATTTGTAAGGCAGTAGCAGTTGCTAAAATGAGGAGCAAGAAACTATTGTTTAAGGGCTGATTGGGTAATTGTTTGAAGGGATCAAAGCTACAGTCCACTGCTGGGCTAGGCCACAAGCCATAGCCAACAGTTGGAGACCTATTTAGGAGTTGCATTTAGAAGGTAAGAAACCCTATAAGGCAGTGTATGCTTGGATCGATTGTATGAAGGTTAGCCACAGTCAATAGGTGGACTATGGGGTGTGTTTAAGGTGTTGTGGCACTCAGAGCTTGGCCCTAAACAATGACCAAGTTCAGCATGAAATGTATCAGTCCTTGTAGCATATGAAAAGTGCCAGATTAGCAGTCTTATCATGATCAATGAAGTAACAAAGGGATGAGATTCTTATTGAAGGAAAGCCTCAGTATTCTAGGTAATTGGTTGAGTTGTTCTAGGACTATCATATGTTTCATATCTTCAATCCTTGGTATCAAAATTGCAACCTCATTGCATCATTGTCATGGAGAAGATTTTTGATCTCCTATTTGGCAAGTCAAGTATTGACTTCAAATCATTCTACTCTATCTCTTTCTCTCTGCTAAACTATTGAAGAATATAAGAAGAATTGATCAAGGGCTTCCCCACAATAGGGTTTGTCCCTAGTTGGTGCCACATCTTGTGTCCTCTTGTCTTGGTGTGTCTTCTATTGTTTATGTTTATGTTCTATCTGCACTTTACTATCATGCTAATGTGATTGCTAATCTGAATATTGACATTGGGATAATATGAAAAATTGAAGTAAATTTCTCTAAGCATAGAACATACCTAAATTTATCATGGTATAAAAGCTGAGATGAAGACAAAGCCCAAGAAAGAGTGGAAGATAAATCACCGAAGACAATTGGAAAGGGAAAAAGGCTCGATGGGTTCCTCATCCCACTTCTTGCTGAAGACAAGCTCCGTGAAAATTTTGACTATCACGGATGGAATATGTCTCTTGATCTAACATTGGAAGATCAAGAAGTGTTGGATTACGTGAAGGTAAAGTCTTTGAGCCTCCATCAAATGCACCAGCTGCTACAAAGAATAAGTACACCAAGGGTGAAGTCAAAGTGAAGAAGATTATTAGAGATTCCATTGATAAGTGTTTGGTGGCCTACATCTCCGATCTAAACACCTCCAAGGATATCTACGATAGATTGGTAAGCATGTTCAAGGTTAGTGATGCAAATCAAATTTTATTTCTCAAAAATAAGCTGAAGGATATTAAGAAGGGTAAAGATGAGGATATTCAATCCTACTTCTTAAGGATCTCTGAGTTCAAGAATGATCTTCTATCAATTGCAGAAATCATATTATATTAATTCCATCTGTAGTTCATGTAGGAAAAAGGGGGCTAGTAGTTGTTGCTAAAGAAATACCAAGGCAACATAGGACAACACATGAATTGTTTGAGCAATTATCTACAAATTTCTTGAGGGTGATAGAGCTCATGGAGGCGTGGGTATCATCAAGATGGAAAGGAAAAAAGGAAAGTAAATACAAGTCTGAAGATGATGATATAAGCAGAACTAAAGACTTAGTGGTGTATACCAAGGCAGGCATAGAGGAAGACTTGAAGACTACCAAAGATCAAGGAGCTTTGGAAATTACATCTGAAGGGAGCCAGAACAAAAGTGATGAATCAAAGGATATGGAGAAGGATATGAAGATCACTTTTCTAGAAAGCATCCTTAGGGCATCAATGAAAATGATTATTTGACAGGTAACAGAGGATTATAGAAGTCCAAACATATCCAAGAATATTATGGTGACACTGGTCATTCTATAAATAATGTTGGTGGCAGTATTAATAAGAATTATTCTACCACTATCAAGGAACAACAAGTTGAGTTGTCCATCAAATGACTTGGAGTCTTGTTAGAACACATTGGACCTGAAAGGAAGATATTTGAGAGGGATAATCCAGCTATCCCTAGTACTCGTAAAGAAAATATTACTGATCCAATGCAGAGTAGCAGGACCTTGGGTTTATTGCCATGTGTGATTACTTTACAAGGAAGAAACATGAAATTTTCCCAAAGTTCAAACAAGGATCAAATTATGAAGGAGACTCTTTTCAACTCTTGTAAAATGGAAGGTATTGAATTGGGGGATATGTATCATCATCAAGATAGCAACAAAAATACCTACACTCAGTTACCCAACAACATAATTATAGTTTTTGATCGAGGTAAGGGGAGAATACACCAGAAATGGTGCAGTTCCTTTAGGAATGGCCTAATTGAGAAAATGGGCCATTGGCATACTTTCAATGAAGAAGCTGCAGAACCATATCCTCCACTCTTTGTTAAGGAAATTTGCAGGCCAGAGGGTATTAAGACTTTAAATCTGGAAACGTTGTTAAAGGAAGGTGTGCCTAGTACATTTTAGCCCTTCTTAAATGAATATGATTATCAATCAACCAACAGTTTGTCTCCTTTTAAGGCTTTGCAGATTTTGAAATGAACACCTACAAAAGCCATGAAGGAATTAGGTGTGACGACTTCGATAAGATAGCCAGGTGCATTTATTTTAGATTTCCTTCCTAAATTTGCACTAATTGATGATATGACATTTACACTGAGGAAGATTATTGGCACTATTGGAAAGGTCAAAGAATCAAATTCCAGCGGAGCTAAATTCTTGTTACATAATATATATGTATCAGCTTTTGTGGATAGGTTGCATTCAATCTCTTCAAGGTTTTCCCCACTCGATGGAGTCATTCAATAAGAACTTACAATCTATACCCTTGGAGATTTAGTTGCACATTTTCATAGAATGAAGCCAGATGATGATCTTTCTTACTATAGAGTTATTTCTCCCTACAAAATTTGTAAGGCTCTATTTGTAGAACGCCTTTTGAGGCATTGGGCTCACCACTCTTTGAGAAGTAATGGAGAAATTAAAGCTATAGAAGAACTGCTAGCTTGTCCAGAAATTGATGTTAAGGGATTTTGGGGCTCATCAAATAATCATCTGGTACCCTTGATGGGGAATAGGAAATTTCATCAAATTTACAAAGTTATCAAAAGGCTACAAGATGAGATTGAAGGACCTCTGAAATTGCACTTGTTGTGGGAAGCTTCAAGGGTGAAAAATATAAGGCTAATACAATACTCAATCAATTGGAACTTATAATTAAAAGGCATTTCTCTTTCAATATGGAATATCCTAATGTTGTATTTTCCTTCCCACTGTATAGTGAAGTTGTTGAATTCACTTATTATAGAGACAGGATGGTCCACACAGTTGTACGTGATTTGACACTTGCTATATATAGAGGCAATGAAAGTGTCAACAAGTTTATCACAAGCCACACAATGTCATCATACTCAGAGTTGGTGATATTCCTCAAGGAGAAAAGCTTAAAATTAGATGTTCTTGTTGTTCATGTAGTACAGGTTGATCATGTTTCTGAGATTACAACAACATTATTTTCTATAGTTGAAGAAATCATACATGACCTTGATTATTCCAGTGACATAATTTGTGCCATTATTTCTAATTTGAGAAGACCGATGACACATAATTTTCTTCATTTATTGGTTTTACAAGATTTTCTACCATCTCTTAACTTATCTCTTCATAAGATGATCACTCTTACATCGTTGTATATAACATCTTGTCTTTTAAAAGTGGTCAATAACAAAGATTTGGTGAATAGTATTACTACTGCTTTCCTGTGCCCGCAAACATTGGCCACTACAACCTTCAACCCTGAGTGAAATGGTCATTTATTTGTCAGAGACTTGCTAAATGCGAGCACAAAGGTAGCTATAGGATCTGGAATATCTATGGTCAAAACTAGTATTCAAACTTAAGAGCAGCAAAGTCCACGAATTTATCAATTTGGGTCATTTGGAGCTAGAGAGAGAGTACTAAAGCAGTGTTAAGAATTCTGGGTGCACCTGGACAGTCTGTGGGAGGAATTTATATATCATATCAGCCTCAAAGGAAGGGCCACAAGCTTCCCATCTGCTAGATTACAAATCTATTAACTGTGGACCACTGAAATCGTAGTACCCTGAGGGAAGAACACATAGAATATTTCCTTACTGAATTTTATGATGTTTTTCTGGTCACATTCCTTCTTCAACTACCACCCTGGAAGCACACCATTAGACAGAGGTCACGGGTTCATTGATTTTCTTATGACTTTTTGTATTTAGTTGGTTAATGTGAAAGAATCTCCTCTATTTTATTTATCTATGATGTACCAGCTATATACATATGTAAATTTCTAACTTTCATAAATATATTTGAGCACTTGGAGTACTTTATTTTGGTATGCACGTTAGTTTTTTATTCACATTTAATTGGGTGAAATTTGTAAAGCCAAACCTACAACTGCACGTGGCTAAATTGTTGCTAGAACACATCACTAAACCTCACACACACTCAAAAATCTATTGAAAATTTAAGGCTTTTCCGGAAAGGAACATTACACTTTTCAAAGCTTACATCGATTACATGCTTGATCTTGTCAAACCATCTAAAATCAATCATTGATTCCCTAGTAGGTCTTGGAACATATCCAAGAGCTCATTCTCAAGAAAGGAGTTATAATACTTAGTTATGACATCCTTTCGTACCTTCTTAGAAGCTACCCGTAAAAAAGGGAGGTCTATGTCTGAAGAATAGAGGACAACAATGCAACATAAGTAGGAAATTTTGTAGTTTGATGACTCACCTGAGACGTGGACATAGATGCCCCACTTGTTCCTGCACACCCTATAATGATTGAATAAGATATATTGACTTCCTAGATACATTAGAATGTAATGAGGTCTCTGTTTTTTTATTAGAATCTTGGTGATCTGACTTTAATTCTTTTTCAATTTTAGAATAGAATCTGGAACAACAAGATTTTTATGTTCATTAATCGCTATAAGATGTTTCTATGATTTTGAGGGCCATCCATCCTCATAAAAATTCAGATCCTTGCTCACCAATATGTTCATTTGAACTTGAATTTAGATTCAGTAAGCCTCGAATGTATTACTCTGTCCAACAAATATCCCCTTTATATTCAAGGGTTCACAGTTTAGTCCTTTTCTTATCATGAATATGAATATAAATTGGACAAACAAAAAGATATGGAAATGTAATACTTGTGGCTTCTCACTAGTAAAATATTTGTTTGGTGTTTTGTCCATCAAGATCCCGTGAGGACATTGGTTCAAGATATAGACAACTATGTTGTAAGCTTTGTCTTAAAGACAGATGGGTAAATCCACGTCATGGATCATGGTTTTATCTATCTCAATGATGTATTTGTTACTCTACAACCCCATTCTTAGCACCCTCTTGATTCTTGTTTCCTTGCAAAAGGTATCAAAATCCTTGGAGGTGTTCTCTCCCCTAAAATTAAAGCATTTTTATCTTTTCCCCCTTTGATTTTCAACCAATGCTTTGAACTCTTTAAACTTACCAAATACTTCATATTTAGTCTTCATAAAATAAATCTTGGTTTTGTGAGAGGAATCATCAATAAAAGAAACATAATATAGCTTATCTATGAATGAAGAGGAAGGCATAGGCCCACAAACATCTGATTGCATTAACTTGAGAATATTTCTTGATTTTTCCTCACTAGATGGAAAAGAAATCTTTGAATGCTCATTGAGTTCACACCCTATACACTCTTCAATCTTCTCTACCTTGAAGTTTGGCAATCCATACACCATATCCATCAAGAGTGGAAGAGCTCCATGGTTCAAGTGACCAAAGGGCTTGTACCACAACTTGCATAGATTTGCAAAATCATGCACTAGAGTATCATCCTTTGTAGTATTGACAAGAAGCTTGTAAAGGCCTCCTTCCAACACACCTTTATCTAAGAACCAAGAAAATTCATGGTTGCAATATTTAATAGTGCACTTCTGGTCATTGCGCTAAACTATGTGCTTCTTATTTGTGATAGATGAGATAGAAAGAAGGTTCTTCATTAATTCTAGTACATAAAAAACATATTTCCAATCAAGATTATCCCTTCATGGCATCCTAAAAGAGATGGTTCTAATTTTAATCATATGATATGTAGTATTATCATCCTACTCCACTTGTATTCCCACATCTTGTTCTAGAAGCTTTCTATTCTTTTTTTTATTGGTCACGTGCTAAAATGCTCCATTATCCACATACAAACAACACTAGAAGGGGTATTGGTAGAGAGGAAAATCAAGTTAAGGATGAACAAACAAACTCCAATGGTATGGCTTCATCTACGAACAAGACAGGGGAAAAGACTGCTACTAAGTCTAGAGGTTTAGGGTCACCATTCAAATGTATTGGGTTGAGTTTAGCCCAACAGATGAATACAAAGAGGGATGAAGAGATGCATGCTTCCAAGCGACATATGTAGCTCAAAAAAAGGAGGTACATGGCTGCTCTTTGGAATGACATTTTGGAATTGCAAAACAATATTTTGAAAAGCTAGCAACAAGTTGCAAGGTGATCATACTTGTATTAATGATGATACGTGGATTCAAAACCCTCTAAGTGGGTGTAAAGGATACTAGGTGTAAGTCCTAGATTATTTTGACGCCACAGAATTCCCCCCCATAGTGTCATTTCTCAGCTAAAGGATAGTTATCAGCAACTTTATGAAAAAACATATCATAAAATAAAATCAATGATTGAATCTTCCCAACTTTAACTCATGTTACCTTCATACCTTACTGTTTATTTCATGCAAGGCTTAGAAGTTTGGCATCTCTATTCGATTGATGCAGATTTAGGCTTTTTTAGCCTTTTTTCTCACCCTTTTATGTTAAAAAAAAACACATGTGGGGTGTCCAGATGCCCCCTTTTCGGGAGGGGGCACCCACAAGCCCAACTTTTTGGGAAGTTTCCTTGCACACCAAAAAAACATTGGACTGTGCATTTCATGTATTTTTGGCAAAAGAGAGGACACATGGAAATGTTTTGTTAGATGGCCCTGAGGCCTGTGGTCCTGAGGATGCAAGGAGCATGTCCCCAACCTTGGGAGTATGTCCCTGTGTAACAGTGGATATTTCCACAAAAAGCTAATAGCAGAGACATGGGGAGCTAGATTATATGTCATAACTATTTTCATCTGTCCCTAATTGTCCATGTGTGCTGAAGGACAGGACCTTTCTAAGCAATTGGGAGGTTATAAATTGTTAAACTTAGCTTGAAACCATGCCCAAAAAATCTTAGCAGATGGGCATGTGTGCTTTGGTTTAACCACTCAACCCATTTTTCAATAAACTACGATAAGTTTGGTATTGAATATAGAAATTTAAACTCCAATATTTCAGTTTTTGTTTTAAGCCTAATTTTTTTGAAATTTGACAGAGTCTTGCATTTTTGTTAAGAAATGCATCAAATACTACCACAACTAACAAAGAGTAAAATATTTACAGTAAAAATTGAATTTGATTCAAAACCATTATAGAATAAATTGAATTTGGCTTTAACAAGCAAAGCGAGTTCTTGCTGAAAATGATTAAATTCCCCTTAGCTAAGAGGCCACGTTACCATGTGAAAAAGTAACCTTACAAATTCTTGTATATCTGGTTGGTTAAATACATTGTGACATACTCTAAACGTGTACATGCTTATTGTCTAACACAATTACTCACTCTAAATAGAAGCATTATCTTTTCTATGTGATACTAGTATTCTACAACATAATTACTATGACTCGCATGACTTAACTTATTTCACCTTGAAATTGAGTGTAATCTCTCTTGTACTTCGACATCATTAAAATAACACTTATATTGAAGGTGATTCCTTGGGATACCCCCAAAGATTGATCTCCCAGTCCAAATTTAGAGGGCATCTTGTTGAGGTGACAGTGGCAAGATCCTTGATTTGCCCAAAGTTGGCACCTTGTGAGCCTTGCACTACTTCTTAGAGCCATAGAGTGGCAACTAATACACTAATTATTAGAGTAGTTAAGTGAGAACTCATCCTCTTCAGATGGAACCATAGAGAGGGAAGTGGAACTACTCACCTCAGATTTCAAATAAAGAAGTGGGAAGTTGAACTAAATCACTAAGGATGGGATGAATCAAGATAGATTGCATGAATCACACTAGTCTGCTTAGAAGCTTAGAAAGTTTGAAATCATTTAATAGCCATAAGGATGGAACAGAACCATATAGATTGGAACCAGTTCACTAGCCTTCATAGAGTCATAGTGTGTGGTTTCACTATAGAATTTAGTACAGACATATAAGACGAGAATGCATGCATAGATTTTGGTAAAGAAAAAAAAGCATAAACTCATAGATAAAGAGGAAAGGTTTTTGTCTAATCCCTGACTGTAGGGATGCAGTATATAGACCAAAATGTTTGAATTAGAAGGTTTGAATTGGAAAGGAAGGGATGGTACTAAGTATCAAGTACTATATGGTACTATATATCACTCTATATGAATTATATGCATTCTAATCTAATATTTATTTTGAATGGTACCGGGTATAGTGCCAAATATAGTGCCAGGCACAAACAAGAAAGATGTGGAAGGGAAGAGATAAAAGGATCTAATAGCGAAGTAAAAGTTGGTAATGCTACTTCAAGCAAGTAGTAGAATGGTCTTAATGGTCCCAACACCCATTGCAAGACAAAGAAGACGTGGTCAAAGGTTAAATGCTTGGTTTGAGCACCCTAGCTCAAAGGAGCACACATGGCAATAATGTATGATCTTAAGGAAGAATGATAGTCAACCTTGAGAAGCGCTCCACCCAAATTGAGGTTTTCAATTGCTATATTTGGACATTCTTGAGGAGCACTACAAGGAGAGGAGTACATGTGTTATGTGCACCCTATTGACAAAGTAAACAATCCTGGTTTAAAGGGAGCACTCCTCATAAATCTAAGACTGGAACAAGAAGAAGAAAGAAAAAATCTCAATATTTTGATATAGGAGACAATCAAGAAGGTAGTGAGTTGGAAACCAAACTTATTAATCTAAAGAATCAAATTATCAATATGTCTCTAAACATGTTGTAGTAGACCATAAGCATGGCAAGGTTAGACAATAACATAACCTCATGGATGAAGTTTGAGACTTGAGTTCTAAATAAGAAGAATCTGAATGAGAAGAGAAGAAAAAGTGGGAAAAGGAGAACACTATAAAAGTGCAAACACCAATTAGAGAGAAAGAAAAGAGTGACTTCAAGCCTTATGTAGTTGATATTTTCACCCTTAAATTCAATTAATGGTTACAACAACTTGATGTTTATTTAAGTGTGTATGCAATTAGTGAAGAGAAAATAATCTGTTTCACTTGGTTGAATTTAAAAGACCATGCATTAACTTAGTGGCAAAGGTATGTTACCACTCGAATAATTGAGCAGGAACCACTAGTAAATCAATGGGAAATATTAAAGAATCTCATTATGTGGAAGTTCTATCCCAGTGGATATGAGTAAGAAAAAACGATAAAATGGAATTTGTTTCAACAGAAACAAGGAAAAACCATGCAAGAGTCCACCATTGTGTTTCAAAAATGGGCCACTCAATTGATTATATCTCCCAATAAGAATATTTTTTTAAGTCAATATTTGGGAGGACTACATAGTGATATCCGAAGTCAACTGATGTTTTGAAAACCAAATTCCATTGATGAAGTCGATGTAAAAGCAATTGGAGTTTTGATATCAGTGTCCCCTAGTAACCAAACTAAGTTAATGGGACTGGAATATCTCTGGTAGACTTCAAAGGGAAAAGAAAATAAAATAAACAAGCAAGCCCAAATGATGCCCAGAAAGAAAGTCATAGAGAACTCTTCAAGTCTAAATGAAACATACAAAGATAACCATAGAGATTGCCAAATGGTTAAGGGGACAAAGAACAAAAATTTCCAAAACCCAACTCCTGAGGACAAATAATCTTGTAAATCTGTGATGTGTATTGTGACCTTGAGTTTGTTATGATCTAGGGGTTCTCAGAGCACAGAGGGAGACTGTACTTATGTTGAAGAACCACAAAGAACCTAAGGAAAAGAGGTATGTTAGTGACCAACTACTTGTTGCATCTTGTGCTTAAATGGGGCTGAAGATGTGGATCATCTATTGTTGCATTGCAACTACTCAAGAAAGGTTTTTTGTGAACTGTTTAAACCCCTGGGAAGAAAATGGGTTATGCCTCCCTTTTTCCAAATTATGGCCAATGGGATGTCAAAGTCTGGTGGAATATGGCCCCCACATTTTGTATGGGCTATTTGGAAGGAAATAAATCAAACAATGGGACAAGAAAATGGAGGAAAACACTTTGGTGAGAAGGAACAAGATTCTAATAAATGAAAATGTGAGCATCATGACAGAAAAGGAGAAGGACAATAAACCTTAAAGCCTTGAGGGTGTTGTGCTTCCCTATCCTTCCAACTACCTTAAGAGAACTTAGGGGATGTGTTATGGCTAAAGCATTAGACCCTGTCGTCTGAAACATTCAAGTGGGAATAGGAAAAATTCACCCCCTACTATTAAGAATTATTCCCATAAATCTAAGACTGGAACAAGAAGAAGAACCATAGGGAGGGAAGTGGAACTACTCACCTCAGATTGCAAATAAAGAAGTGGGAAGTTGAACTTAATCACTAAGGATGGGATGAATCAAGATAGATTGCATGAATCACACTAGCCTTCTTAGAAGCTTAGAAAGGTTGAACTCATTTAATAGCCATAAGGATGGAACATAACCATAGAGATTGGAACCAGTTCACTAGCCTTCATAGAGCCATAGTGTGTGGTTTCACTATAGAATGTAGTACAGACATATAAGATGAGAATGCATGCATAGATTCTGGTAAAGAAAAAAAAGCATAGACTCATAGATAAAGAGGAAAGGTTTATGTCTAATCCCCGACTGAAGGGATGCAGTATATAGACCAAAATGTTTGAATTAGAAGGTTTTGAATTGGAAAGGAAGGGATGGTACTAAGTATCAAGTACTATATGGTACTATATATCACTCTATATGAACTATATGCATTCTAATCTAATATTTATTTTGAATGGCACCAGGTATAGTGCCAAATATAGTGCCAGGCACAAACAAGAAAGAAGTGGAAGGGAAGAGATAAAAGGATATAATAACGAAGTAAAAGTTGGTAATGCTACTTCAAGAAAGTAGGAGAATGGTCTTAATGGTCCCAACACCCATTGCAAGACAAAGAAGATGTGGTCAAAGGTTAAATGCTTGGTTTGAGCACCCTAGCTCAAAGGAGCACACATGGCAATAATGTATGATCTTAAGGAAGAATGATAGTCAACCTTGAGAAGCGCTCCACCCAAATTGAGGTTTTCAATTGCTATATTTGGACATTCTTGAGGAGCACTACAAGGAGAGGAGTACATGTGTTATGTGCACCCTATTGACAAAGTAAACAATCCTGGTTTAATGGGAGCACTCCTCATAAATCTAAGGCTGGAACACGAAGAAGAAAGAAAAAATCTCAATATTTTGATATAGGAGACAATCAAGAAGGTAGTGAGTTGGAAACCAAACTTATTAATCTAAAGAATCAAATGATCAATATGTCTCTAAACATGTTGTAGTAGACCATAAGCATGGCAAGGTCAAACAATAACATAACCTCATGGATGAAGTTTGAGACTTGAGTTCTAAATAAGAAGAATCTGAATGAGAAGAGAAGAATAAGTGGGAAAAGGGGAACACTATAAAAGTGCAAACACCAACTAGAGAGAAAGAAAAGAGTGACTTCAAGCCTTATGTAGTTGAGATTTTCACCCTTAAATTCAATTAATGGTTACAACAACTTGATGTTTATTTAAGTGTGCATGCAATTAATGAAGAGAAAATAATATGTTTCACTTGGATGAATTTAAAAGGCCATGCATTAACTTAGTGGAAAAGGTATGTTACCACTCGAATAATTGAGCAGGAACCACTAGTAAATCAATGGGAAATATTAAAGAATCTCATTATGTGGCGGTTCTATCCCAGTGGATATGAGTAAGAAAAAACGATAAAATGGAATATGTTTCAACAGAAACAAGGAAAAACCATGCAAGAATCCACCATTGAGTTTCAAAAATGGGCCATTCAATTGATTATATATCCCAATAAGAATATTTTTTTAAGTCAATATTTGGGAGGACTACATAGTGATATCCGAAGTCAACTGATGTTTTGAAAACCAAAGTCCATTGATGAAGTCGATGTAAAAGCAATTGGAGTTTTGATATCAGTGTCCCCTAGTAGCCAAACTAAGTTAAAATGGGTCTGGAATATCTCTAGTAGACTTCAAAGGGAAAAGAAAATAAAATAAACAAGCAAGCCCAAATGATGCCCAGAAAGAAAGTCGTAGAGAACTCTTGAAGACTAAATGAAACATACAAAGATAACCATAGAGATTTCCAAGTGGTTAAGGGAACAAAGCACAAAAAATTTCCAATACCCAACTCCCGAGGACAAATAATCTTGTAAATGTGTGATGTGTATTGTGACCTTGAGTTTTGTTATGATCTAGGGGTTCTAGAGCATAGAGGGAGACTGTACTTATGTCGAAGAACCACAAAGAACCTAAGGAAAAGAGGTATGTTAGTGACCAACTACTTGTTTCATCTTGTGCTTAAATGGGGCTGAAGATGTGGATCATCTATTGTTGCATTGCAACTACTCAAGAAAGGTTTTTTTGTGAACTGTTTAAACCCCTAGGAAGAAAATGGGTTATGCCTCCCTTTTTCCAAATTATGGCCAATGGGATGTCAAAGTCTGGTGGAATATGGCCCCCACATTTTGTATGGGCTATTTGGAAGGAAATAAATCAAACAATGGGACAAGAAAATGGAAGCAAACACTTTGGTGAGAGGGAACAAGATTATAATAAATGAAAATGTGAGCATCATGCCAGAAAAGGAGAAGGACAATAAACCTTAAAGCCTTGAGGGTGTTGTGTTTCCCTATCCTTCCAACTACCTTAAGAGAATTTAGGGGATGGGTTATGGCTAAAGCATTAGACCCCGTCGTCTGAAACATTCAAGTGGGAATAGGAGAAATTCACCCCCTACTATTAAGAATTATTCCCATACTATAATGACTACTCACTATGAACCTAGCATAGAGGAGTAGAGCTTTGGCTTGAGGTTGATGTTCATGGTTACTTGGTTCATGGTTAGTGAGGTGCTATGTGCTTTCATGGTTGATTTCTCAAGTAATTACTCTTGTGATCATCCTAGTTGTTGAATATTTATTTACTTTGATGGTTCCTCTCTCTTGTATTGGTTAGGTGTCCTCATAGTCTATCAAGGCTAAAACATAGTTTGGAAGCCTTAGTTGATTGATGCCCTAGTTTGATACCTCATCCTTATAAAACCCTAATCTATGATAACCATTTTATTGTGCTTGGAGTTGTGCTTGCTAGACTTCACTCTCCTTCCTTGAGTAACCTCAAACCCTAGCCCTAGGGTTGCTTTGACTCCATTTTCCCTAACCCTAGATTAGAGTGAGGCACTAGTCTTACCATAAATTTGATCCTTTTCACAAAACCCAAAGTCTCATCCTAGGTAACGATTTATCTAGGGTTTTACCCTAAGCACCCTAAAATACTAAAATCTAGACCTACTTGACACAGGCACCTTACCTCCTTGTTTTGACCTAGCTATTAGGATAAAGACATTTATGGTTTTGATCAACCTTACTATCAAGGTTTGACTAAGTTAGAGAAAGTTTCAACTGTTGAAATGAATCTTTTTCTCCCCAACTCTTCTCCTTGTATCTAGGACTCATTTTGATGGTTGATTTCCTTAAGTTGAAGGTAGGAACTTGTTGTTGTTCATAATCCTCTGATTCAAGTCTTAATGATTCACTCTTACTGTTGCAAAATTATAGTTGTAAATTTTCCTCTTATTTATTTTGGTTTGAATTCAAAAAAGTATCCACTTACCTAGGAGAACTAGCTCCAACACTGGGTTCAATCTGCTGCTAATATAATTGATTAATTTGTTGATATATAGATTGTGTAATTGACTATATATATATATATATATATATATATATATATATATATATATATAATATATATATATATATATATATATATATATATATATATATATATATATAATATATATATATATATATATATATATATATATATATATATATATATATATATATATATATATATATATATATATATATATATATATATATATATATATATATATAGATATTTATATGTTGGTTCGCAAAAAACAAAATGTTGGTATGACATGATAGAAGTGTTGGTGTGATTTTGATAAATACTATTTTGTTTATGATGTATAACAACACTTGTTAAGGGAATAAAAAAGTACCCACTTACCCAGGAGAACTAGCTCCAACACTGGGTTCAATCTGCTGCTAATATAATTGATTAATTTGTTGATATATAGATTGTGTAATTGACTATATATATATATATATATATATATATATATATATATATATATATATATATATATATATATATATATATATATATATATATATATATATATATATATATATATATATATCTATATATACTGGTTGGAAAAAAACAAAATGTTGGTATGACATGATATAAGTGTTGGTGTGATTCTGATAAATACTATTTTGTTTATGATGTATAACAACACTTGTTAAGGGAATAATATTATTACCAAGGGATTATACAATTACATATTGTTGCACATCTATTTGGTTAAAAACATTGTGACATAATCTAAATGTGTACTTTCTTATTATCTGACACAAGCAATCACTCTAAATAGAAGCAATCTCTTTTCTATGTGATACTAACCTTCTACAACATAACTACTATGACTCCCTTGACTTAACATATTTCACCTTCACATTGAGTGTAATCTCTCTTGTACTTGGAAATCATTAAAAGAACACTTATATCCAAAGTGATTCCTTGGAATACCCCAAAAGACTTGTCTCTCGGTCCAAAGTTAGAGGGCATCTTGCTGAGGTGACAGTGGCAAGATCCCTGAGTTTCCCAAAGTTGGAACCCTATGAGACTTGCACTACTTCTTAGAGCCATAGAGTGGGAACTAACACACTACTTCGTAGAGCAGCTAAATGGGAAATCATCCTCTTAAGATGGAACCATAGAGAGGGAAGTGGAACTACTCACTTTAGATTGCAAAGAAATAAGTGGGAAGTTGAACTCAATCACTAAGGATGGGATGAATCAAGATAGATTTATTACAAAGGAAGAAGTGGAACTCAATCACACTAGCCTTCTTAGAAGCTTATAAAGGTTGCATTCATTCAGTAGCCATAAGGATGGAACAGAACCGTAGAGATTGGAACCAACTCACTAGCCTTTGTAGAGCCATAATGTGTGGTTTCACTATAGAATGTAGTACAAACAGATAAGACGAGAATGCATGCATATATTCCAAAAGAAAGAATAGGTTCCAGTAAAGAAAGAAAAGAATAGACTCATAGATAAAGAGGAAAGGTTTCTCTCTAATATTTGACCGAAGGGAGGCACCATATATAGCACAAGGTTTGAATTAGAAGGTTTGGAATTGGAAGGGAGGGGATGGTACTAAGTACCAGGTACTATATGGTACTATATATTTCACTGTATATGCATTATATGATTTCTAATCTAATATTTATTTGGAATGGTACCGTGTATAGTGTTAGGTACATACAAGAAAGAACTCGAAGGGGAGAGATAAGACAATCTAATAACAAAGTAAAAGTTGGTAATACTACTTCAAGCAAGTAGGAGAATGATGTTAATGGTCCCAATGGCCATTACAAAACAAAGAACACATGGTCAAAGGTTAAATTATTGGTTTGAGTGCCCTAGCTCAAAGGAGCACACATGGCAGCAATGTATGATCTTAAGGAAGAATGATAGTCAACCTTGAGAAACACTCCACACAAATTGAGGATTTCAATTTCTATATTTCGACATTCTTGAGGAGCACTACAAGGAAAGGAGGACATGTGTTATACGCACCCTATTGACAAAGTAAACAATCATGGTTTAAAGGAACTATTGCTCATAAAGCTAATATTGGAGCAAGAAGAAAGGAACAATCTCAATATTTTGATATGGGAGACAATTAAGAAGGTAGTGAATTGGAAACCTAACTTATTAATCTAAAGGCTCAAATGATCCATATGTCTCTAAAAAAGTTGCAACAGACCATAAGGATGGAAAGGTCAAACAATAACATAACCTCATGGATGAAGTTTGAGTTCTAAAGAAGAAGAATCTGAATGAGAAGATAAGCAAAAGTGGGAAATGGGGAACACTATGAAAGTCCAAACACCCATAAGAGAAAAAACGAATATTGACTTCAAGCCTTATGTGGTTGAGATTTTCATCCTTAAATTCAATCAATGGTTACAACATCTTGGTGTTTATTTAACTGTGCATGAAATTAGTGAAGAGAAAATAATCTCTTTCACTTGGTTGAATTTATAATTCCATGCATTAACCTAGAGGAAAAGTTATGTTACCACTCGAATAATTGAGTAGGAACCACTAGTAAATCAATGGGAAACATTAAAGAATCTCATTATGTGGCATTTCTATCCCATTGGATATGAGTAAGAAAGGAAATATAATGGAATCGTTTTCAACAAAGAGAAGGATAAACCATGCAAGAGTCCACCATTTACTTTCAAAATTGGTCCATTTAATTGATTATATCTCACAATAACAATAATTTTTTAAGTCAATATTTGGGAGGACTACGTAGCAATATCCAAAGACAACTGATGTTTTGTAAACCAAAGTCCATTGATGATGCCAATGTACAAGCAATTGGAGTTTTGATTTCAGTGTCCCCTAGTCCACTAGTAACTAAACTGAGTTAATGGGATTGGAATATCTCTAGTAGACTTCAAAGGGAAAATAAAAGCAAGCCCAAATGATGTCCAAAAACAAATTTGTAGAGAACCCTTCAAGTCTTAATGAAATCTACAAAGAGAGCCATAGAGATTGCCAAATGGTTAAGGGGATGGAGAACAAAGAGGTCCAAAACCCAGCTCTCGAGGACAAATAATTTGGTAAATCTCTTATATGTATTGTGATTGAGCACAGAGGGAGATTGTACTTATTTTTATCAAGACTCTATTTGTAGGTTGGTCTATTCAATGTCGAGCTTGTATATTCAACACAATTGCAGCTTGTCAACATGGGTTACAAGAAATAGTAAATATCTTGGATTCAAATAAATGAGAGCAATGTTCAAACCCCATGGAAGACATGAGTGGCTGTCAGGATGAGAAAAACAAACTTTGTAAAGAATAAAAATTCTCTACTTCTATTTTTATAGCTTGAAGAGAAGGAGTTTAGAAGTAATCATGCACATACCGTGGATGAGAGAGAAAAGGCTTCCATTGGGATCATTATAATAGATAATAATCTTCTCCTTGGCGTAGAAATAAGCTCTTAGATAAACTATATTTTGGTGTCAAAGCTTACCCACCATCTCCATATGCCTCTCAAATTCATCCCTAGTCATCTTGTTAGAATTATTCAATATATTCACAGTTACAATCATTTTGTTCTCCATCAAAGCCTTATAAGTAGTCCCTAGCATGCCTCTCTCCATAATTTTAGCAGATGCATGGAGTAGATCCTCCAATGTGTACATCTGAGCTTCCCCACGGTAGAACATAAGAACCTGACTCCTTTCATACTCATGCTGAAGGCTCTTACAATATGTATTAACATAATACATATCATAACCAATCTCCTCAATCGAAATCTTATCACCTGTAGCATTTTCAGCCTCATCCCTAGGCTTCTGCTGTCTATACCTCTCGCCATAAAAGCTAATAAGGAACACCATGGAAATCACCCCAACAACAGATCCCGCAATCATTCTTGCTAACTTTCGTGGATTTATCCTTTCATGCCTCTTAAAAAATGGCATAAAAGATTCCTCCATTGGCAAGCTTGTAATAATAGGGCATGGAAAAGGGGTCACTACTATGTTAAGCATGCAAGGGCTTGAAAATGGGCTCCCACAGAGCCCAAGATTTCATGCAAATGAAGAAGCATTGAACATGGCCATAATTGTAGTAGTTGGCATTCTTCCATAGAGTTGGTCACTAAAAACATTGAATATTTTCATGCCAAACTGATTAAAACTAGGAACAAGGCCCTTAAAACGATTGTTCTCCAACATAAGAGCATACATGATGACTCATTGGTCCATCAGAATTTGAAGGGAATGGAATCTGTGAGTGTTCATTGTCCCTTTGAGCATTCACTATCTGAGACTAAAAAGATTGAGTGACTTGAGGTTCTATGATACCATAATTGGATCCATTCCACTCTTCGACATCCCCAATTTTCCATATTGCTCCACTTCACAACCTTGCTTCTCCAAAATGAGAAAACATGCCAATGGTTACAAACTTATTTCGAAAACCCAATTATATTGTAAACAATCTACAACCATTACAACAACAATAATAGATTGAATCTATCATAGGTTGTAAAAACCAATCCTATATATAATAAAATTTGGGTCTTTAAACATTCATCATATCCTAACAATGGCATTCCAAACATCTCCAAAATTCACTCAACATTAAATAAAATCATCTCGCACCTCACGCAAAATTTATCATAACGACAAGATAACTAAATGCGTATTGCCACCACATACAAAATAAAGACCCTAAATCGAAATCTAATAAATGCAGCGAACCTTTGGGTTGATAAGCTTCACCTTAGGGCCAAGAATAGAAAAGTATCAATTGCTACTAGTTCTCCAATGCAAAGACAACAATTCAAACAAACTTTGAATCTTCCATAGCTAATTGTTCTCAGATGCAACTGTAACTGTCTTGGATAGCTAATTTTTCTGCGATAGCTAATTTTTCTTAGATGCCACTGTAACAACCTAAACAAACTTTGAAACTTAAATTTTGAAGCTCCCACCAAATTACTAAATGCTTAGAGGGAAATTTAAAAACTCAAAATTGTGATCACTAAAAACACAAGGAGGAAACAAAGAGGGTGTCTTAATTTGATGACAAATGGGTAATAAAAAAAATGAAGTAGGTTATAATAAGGAAAATATAACACATTATATGATTTTTAGGTAAATAAAAAAAATTTAGTCATACAAATATTTTAATTTTTTTTTTTCTATTTTTTTTGCTTTGAAGAGAGCAACACAAATTTTAAGAAGGATTTTTTTTTTTTGAACAAGGAGTATAAATTTTAAGAAGGAAGAGATCACACATTAGATTACTTTTAAATAGTCTTTCTTTTATTTATTCATTTTTGTAATTTTATTTTTCTTTATTTTTCTATATTTTTATGTTTTTTATTGATTTTTATAGTTCTCTTTACTTTCTATGTTGCTAGGAAAATTTAGGCAAATATTCGAAAATCTCCCTAAGCTAAAAGCTATCAAAAAACTAATAGATGTTGATGTAGAGGCATGGAAATAGGTGTAGGTAGTGGGGCGTGGCAAAAACGAGGGTTTGGTGGCAAACAACGAACTTGAACCATGGTCTAGGTTATGAGTGGTTTCTGGCAATGGCAGCCTACTCATCGACCTGGACTAACTTCACTTACCTATGCCCTGCACTGTTTAGATTATCACTTGCTCGCTAACCAGGTGACAACCTCCATTTCAGTCCACCCAATCCATTCTTTATTTTTCTTCGCGACAACCTACACTGCATTCCCTCTTCACCTGACATTTTGTCAGTTGGCCTCTTGGGACAGTTATACATCTACTGTCGGTTATCATGGAGGATGATGTCGTTGATTACCCAGAGGACCCCTCTCCACTAGACCCCCACTAGACTATCTTCCCCTGGCATCTATTGGTTATCTCCTCAAATCATTCACTTAATGTTCCCTCTACCCTAGTCGGGTCTTCTAGGGTTTAGTTTGTCCTACAATATCTTGATTCCAATTCTCTGGATCTACAGACTCACCCTTCTGGGTTGTCCTACTCTACCTTGCTATTTTCCGGTTGCCTAGATGTGGTGGATTTCCCACCTAGAAATGACCTCCCTCCATTATCCTCAGCCTCTCTTCAGTTCATTTATGCCTACCTCAACCTGCTTCATTCACCATATCCATTGCATCTACTATCATCCTCCTCACTTACCCTCTCCCACATCCTACCACCTCCGACATCTCAAGCCCTGTCAGCCCAAACACTTGAACTTGTGGTCCCATTCCCCCCTCCTCGCTCCCACGACCCTCCCGCATCCGAATGTTTTGTTGATTCATCTTCCCCCTAAATCAATTTGTCTGGGAATCCTAGCTCAGAGGCTACAATGAACCCACCACTATCCCCAGTGGGTGAGAACACACCCCATTCGACCAGGGTGCCCTACAAAGCACTTCAAAGGGGTTAAAGCAGGAAATAAATAGATATCCCTCACTTTTGGGGTTGATATACATATGGGAGAAGTTATGGATACGTCCGACCGAGTTCTAGTTGGTCATGTTTAGGGACGGGCATACTTGGCAACGCGTTTGAAGCAGTGGGTGTTGGAGATTTGGAATCATATCCTCATAGAATTTTCATCAGTGGTAACTCTCTCTCTTGAGGATGGTTCACAGTGTGCTTTTAGAGGCCTAATTTTATCCCATGGGTGTTATCAAAACACTAACACATTGAATTGGTCTTGGTCTTCCTTAAGCATTGGAGCCCCCTCTTCAATCCTGAGAATGAACACCTTGGGGTTGTACCCATCTGGGTAAGATTACCTGGAATCCTCTACGTTTCTAGTCATAATACATTTTCAAATGGATAGGGAATTCTCTTGGCAGGTATATGGACTTCGATAAATCCTACATGCTGACAGGTAACATGTCCATGGCACGCATTCTAGTCTTCCTTGATACCGGAAAGCATGCAACTGCATTGGCAGGACACTTGCAGGATTCATATATTGGACTATGAGGGAGTCCCTTACCAATGCAAGAGATGTCAAAAAATTGGACACCTCTATAAGGATTGTCCCCTTCTTGCATCCAGCTTGGCTTTGGTTGCTCGGTCTAAACATGCTCCTGCAAATCCGAAGACTGATCGACGAGGGAAGGCACCTGTAGGTTAGATGGTTGATCAACCTTTAGACACTCAGGCTGCTTGTGGCACAAACACTCTCAAGGAGCAGTTTCGTCCCCCATCCCCACGTATCACCAAATCGCGTGCGACTATGGCGACAACTACCTCTGATGCGGGTACTATCTCTAACCCTCCTCCTTTCCATATGATGTCATCTATTTCTTCTCCTAGTTTATCTATTTGTAATGTTATCTTTGTGCAGTGTCCCCCTATTGTTTGCACTCTGATTACCACTACAACTATTTACTCCCCCTACCATCTTTGGGATTGTGGACTCCCCCTCCCCTCTTGCGCCATCTAATGAATCTATTTCGGGACATGGTTATTTCCTTCAGTCTATATCTCGTATACCTTTGGGGGATGGTAGTGGCCTTGGCATTACACCTCATCTACCTTCTTCCAAGTCAGCCCAGGGTCGACAATCTAACATCTCCAAAGCCATTCTTTAGGCTGGTCTAGAAGTGGCATCTAGGAGACAACTCCCCATTGATCAGGTCCTTAGAGCACTAACCTCCCCCCCATGGGTTCCCCATGAAGTGGCTCTCTTACAACTGTAGGGGGTTGGCTAGCCCTGCAAATAAATTAGCCTTCTATCGTTTAATGGAATTGGAACCAATGGATATTATATTCTTACAGGAGACCCTTGCGACTGGTATGAAAATTGTTCCCACCCTTGAGGCTATGCTACTTGGATGGCACTTCACTACACTAGATGCTCGTGGGCAATCTGGGGGTTTATTGTTGGGGATTGACCTCAGATCCATTAGACTATTAAACTCCTGGGGGTGGGTTTCATCGGAGCAAATATTTACTCAGCAGAGCTTGGTAGAGAGCTGCAGATTTTCAATGTCTGCGAACCCTGCAACAACAGGCTCAATTTCTGGTAGAAGATTCTAGACATGGAACAATTCCATGTTGAGAACATTATTATTGGTAGGGATCTTAATTTTTCTTTGGGACATGCTGAGTCTTGGGGCATGAATGATCAACTAGACTCTCTATTAGATGGGATATTACATCTTATGGAGAATTAACTGTTGATTGACATCCCCTCGCCCAGCTTAAAGCCCACTTGGATAAAACGAAGGACCGAGGATGCAGCATTAGCCAGAAGTCTGGATCGGTTTCTGGTAAAGGAAGCACTTTTGGAACAATTACCCCTTTATTGACAATGGGTGGGGTCCGAGGGGTTTTCAGATCATCATCCCATATATCTAGAGAATGTTGACAGTGTTAGAAAACTTAATGCACCCTTCAACTTCAACTCAGCCTGGTTAAATGATGAGAGATATATACAACTGATTACTTAGACCTGGAAATCCATAGATGCTTAGCAGGGTTTAAGTGTCTTTGAGATTTTTGTAAACAAAATGGAAATCATAAAAAATAAATCTATTAAATGGGTAAAGGATAAAAGGATCAAAGATGTGATGATACTGAAAGACATTGAAATGGAGATTGAACAATTGAATGGACTTGAGAGTCATGGATTCACATGTGTTGATGCTAAAGAGAATTTGATTCAGCTTGAGATCAAGTGAAATTAGATCTTGAAAGACAGGGCAGAAACCTAGTGAATCAGAAGTAGGGCCATCTGGTTAAAGGAGGGAGATGAGAATACAAAGTTCTATCATCGTGTTGCAAATGGGCGTAGGGTCATCAACACCATCTGGCATCTCAAGGATGAGAATGGCACACAAGAAAATACCTTTCACGAATTGGCCAACCTTGGTATGTCTCACTTTGGACGTTTATTCAGAGCTCCCCCTGATGCAAACCTTGTCGATATTATCAGCCTAGCTGGACTATTCCCCAGATATGTCGATCAGGATGTCGGTGAAGATCTACTTAATCTTGTAACCATGGAGGAGGTAGAGGCTACTATTAAGTGGTTTAAGAAGGATAAAAGTCTTGGACGAGATGGTTGGTCAATTGAATTTTATATTGCATTCTTTGATATAATTGGACATGAGTTATTGCAGGTCATCGAAGAATGTTAGATTATTGGGAAAATGTATGATGCCTTCAATTCAACATTTATCGCTCTCATTCCCAAGGTAGATGACCCATAGAGCTTTGATGATTATAGACCCATATCCATGTGTAATTGTATATACAAGATCATTGCTAAGATCATTGCAAATCAGCTCAAACCCATCCTATCTGAGCATATATCCTCGGAGAAATTTGCATTCCTTGACCATCAACAAATTCATGATGCAGTGGGCACCGCACAAGAAGCACTTCACTCTATCAAATCAAATAACCTCAAAGGGATGATACTTAAAATTGATTTGGCAAAAGCATTTGATCACACTTTTTGGATATACATTCAAATGCTTCTTATGCATCTTGGCTTTCCTCTTCATTCAATGGATTATGTGCAACATTAACAATGTATCTTATAGCATTTTGATCAATGGATCTACATCCTCTTTCTTTCATGCAGAATGAGGATTGAGACAAGGATGTCCATTCTCCCCCTTACTCTTCCTATTGATCACGGAAGGCATGAGCTGAATCATCACGGTGGACTGATTGCAGGGTAGATAGAAGGGCATCAAGATCACAAACAATTGTATTCTCACCCATCTCTTATTTGTTGATGACATTCTTATTTTTTGAATGGATCCCTTGGGGATTCTACAACTTTTGCTGCTACATTCTGTTTATTCTTTCATGCTACTGGGATGCACTGCAACAACCAAAAATCTACTCTATCCACTTATGGGTAAGAGAAATAATATTAGAGTGATAATATTTAAAAAATTTAGTCATAGGAGAAATAATATTAGAGTGATAATATTTAAAAAAATTAGTCATAAGAGAAATAATATTAGAGTGGTGTAATATTTAAAAAATTTAGTCATAATGATCCATATGCTTTGATATAAAATAAATTTTAAAAATGTCAAATTTTAAAATCTATCATGTGGTTATCTATTGTCAAGTAGAATATCACAATAATTTATGTCAGTAATGGTGTGATCATTTATTTTATTTTTTTAAAGGAACTTTTTCTAGACCTACACCCCATCAAGCATAAATCATTTTAACATATACCTACTTTTGAAGTAATATAAATCATCCTATGGCTATCCTCAAAAGAATTATCACCCATAGCCTTAGTGATAGTGTAAGGCTCGTGTCAAAGTGGTATAAGCTTCTTATAGGAGTTTGTCAATTTCCCTTTATGCAAGTCATACCATAACTCATCACCAACCTGAAACTTATGTCGAACCCAATGGATTGTGTATCTACTTGTACTTGGAGTTGGCAACTTTCTACAAAATATCATGAATTCATTGTTGAATTTGTCGGATACGTTCCTCAAAATTGGTTTCTTTACTTATCTCATTCCAAGTATAGGAGGTATCTTCATGTGCTATACCATGAATATAGCTACATCAATTTGTGCCAATTGTTGGGACCCCAAGCACACCTGAAAAGGCTTGTGGCAATAGAAATATGAAGAGTTATGTCGAATTTATGTTGAAAATATGGAAGGCTTTCAACACATGTATGTGGATGCTTGGAATTGTATACTCTAAAGACATCTATAATAATCCTATTGACTACTACTTTCTATTTATCAATCTAGGGATGGAAGGTAGTGGATTTGGTCAAGCTTGATGTCCATCATGGACCAAAGGTTAAACCAAAAAATACTAAGGAACCTATTATACCTATCAAGAAATATGGTATTTGGAAACCCAAAGTGAACCAAAATATGCTCGAAGAAGAACTTATGAGTGGATTTTTTTTGTGACAATATTCTTACAAGGTACCAAAAATCCCATCCTAAGGAAGCAATCAACAACAACAAAAACAGATTTGTTAACATGCTCGGTTGAGGGAAAACATGACATAAAATCCAGGTGCACTAACTCCCAAGGATTATCTAGAGTAGGAAAAGTCCTACAATTGGTGTGGATGGTCATTTCCTTTGGTAGAATATAATTCTTCCACTACTTATAGGCTTTGGCAATAGAATGTAGCTTGTTGTCATAGGTTGGGTATCTTTGAAACCCATCATAGTGTGTTTGGCTATGATAGAACATTGAATGTTTGTGTCATGTGGGCACTACATTGACAACATGAAGGATTGGATCATAGGGTCCCCATTGTGTATCCATTCATCGAATAATGGTGTTGGAGATAATATTGTTTCCATAAAGGAGAGAACCAGAAATAGGCTCATGAACACCATCAATATCTACTGGAGGGGTTGCAATTAAAGCAATAATGAATACAAAAGTTGTGGTCAATAGGATAGGGATCATCAAGATGTTGAGCCATCCAATGTAAAGATGGTTTTTAGTGCTAGTGATCTAGTCACACAAAAGACCCCATAAATTTGTGCTTTGGGATACCCTGAAGATTCCATAAGTAATCCAAAGTGAGAGGATTCGTTGATAAGGTGACAATGCCAACAACCCTGAGTTGACCCAAAGTGACGCCTTGTGAGTCTTGCACAATTAGGGTGCCAATTTGAGCATCAAAAGGAGGCACAATTGCACAAGTGGCAACATCTCACATTTAGGGCACTTGGCCACAAATCTTTATGTGTTTTTCCATTGAGGGTACCTTTATCATTTCCTAAGGCACAAATTACATATTTGGAGGAATTTTGGATGAATTGTCGCATTCCACTAGCTTCATGCATGAAGAGGTGCTCCCATCCTTCAAGAATATTTTGGAGAATTTCATGGCATAGTTAAGGGTAACATGTATAAAGGAATAACGCCATAGTCAAGAATATGAAAATTGGCATTTGTATCACGTGGCATAAAGGAGGTCACAGGTGAAGAGTACTCCATTCAGAAACATCTAAAAGCTTGTTTATGTCCTCTTTCCGAAGAAGAGAAGATGCCTTTTGAAAAAAGGCCCAAATTTCCAGCGGAGGAAGATTAGGGAAAGGGTTATTTTTTCTTTCACATGTTGAGAGACATTATGTATTTTAAGGCATGTTTTGTTCTTGAGTTCACATATTTGGAAGCACAATTGCACAAGTAGAAGCATATCACATTTAGGGAACTTGGCTACAATTTTGTATGAATGTTTTCTATTAAGGGTATCTTTTACATTCCCTAAGGCATAAATCAAATATTTCATTGGCTTGACACATGAAGCGGAGTTCCCATCATTTAAGAATGTTTTGGAGGGTTTTCATGGAATAGTCAAGGGTCACATTTACAGAAGAATAACTCACAAGTCAAGAAGATGTAAACTATGTTTCGAAGGGATTGTTAGATGTGGCAGGTGGTATGGCATGTCAAGATGTAAACTATGTTGCTTAGTTGTTTTATGGCCATGGTTAGATGTGAGCCTTGACTTGGTAACTTGTAACTTGTTAAGTGAGATCAGTTGAAATTTGACATGAGTAGCCTAAGATGAGTTATATTCAGTTCTTAGGTGAACAAGGCAAAGTCTAGTTGTAGTAACTATAACTTGGTCAGGTTGTTGTAGTTGTGGCAAGACTTGGTTGGGTTCCCAAGTCCCACAAAAAGTAAGGTTAGTTGTGAGGGCATGATAATTAAGGAGTGTTGGGGCATGCCAAGGAATGAAAAGGGATGCTAACACATGCCAGACAATTTCAATGCATGTTGAGTAGTGCTAGGGAGTTCCAAAACATCATAAGGGAGAACTAGGTCAAAATGCATGGAAATGGATGAATAAAAGCGTATGCCAAGGAGTGTTAATTGATTCCAAGTGTCTCAAGCATAAAGTGTGTTAGAAGAAGGTCAAAATAATACTTGTATGAGGAAATCCTATGGTTATAATAATGGGTTGGACAAAGCAGTTTCAAACAAAGGGAGACTTTGGGTTGGGCACAATATTTGTTTTCCCAATGACTTGGTTGGGTTCCCAAGTCACAACAAAAGTAAGGCTATCTACGAGGGAATGAAAGTTATGGAGTATGAAGGTGTGTTGGGGAATTTCAGGAAGTACTAGCACATGCTAGATGGTTCCAAATTATTACAGGCATGCAAAAATGTGTCATGTGCCAAGGTGTGGTGTGAACGCGTGCTAGGGAGTGTGAGGACGAAGTGCCAGGGAAACACAAGGGAGCACCAATTTCAAATGCATGGAAATGAAGTGTCAGTGAGTTCCAGGTGTGCTAAGGAGGGAGTGACAAGGCATGATAGGTAGTTCAAAGGCATGGTAGAATGCTAGTTAAGAATACCAAGATGTGTCAAGTGCCAAGGTCTGCTAGTGTGTGGTAAGGAGTGTTACGGAGTACCAAGGAAACACAAGGGAGCACTAGGTAAAAATGCATGGAAATGAATGAATAAGAGTGTGTGGCAAGGAGTGTTAGCAAGTTCCAGGTGTGTTAAGGAGGGAGTGAAATGGTATGATAGGCAACACTAAGTCATGCTAGAGTGTCAGGGCAGCATGTGTCCAAGATGTGCCAGGTGCCACGGTGTGCAAAATGGGTATTGGCACCAACACTAGGTGCCAATAGGTGCCAAGTGCCAAGTGTCAATGCAATATTCTAAGTGCCAAATCTTTCTTTGTTTCTTCTCATCTAGTTTCCAATAATTGATCTCAAATAAATTTAATATTAAAACATGCCAGAGCATACCAAGTCATCTCAACGCATGGCAAACATGCTAAGACTTGCCAAGTGCCAATGTGCATCAGCGAGTGTGATGCATGATATAAAGAGGCAAACCATATTGAAGAGTGTTAAGGTGTGCTAGAGAGTACCAATTCATGCTGAGGAGTGTTAGGGAGTACTAGGACAACACAAGGTAGCACTAGGTCAAAATGCATGGAAGTGAACGAATATGAGGGTGTGTCGGGGAGTGTGAATGAGTGCTAGTTGTCATGCCAAGGAGGGAGTGACAAGGTATGCTAAGCAGGGGTAAGGTATGTTAGGGAATATCGGGGAATTTCAAGAAGTGCTATAGTGTGCTAGGTAGTTCTGGGGTGTGCTAACATGTGTGAAATAGTGCCAAGGCATGCCAGGTGCTAAGACATGCTAGGATGTGCAGGGTGCCAGAGTATGCCAATATGCATCAATGAGTTTCAAGTTAACAAAAGGAATAACCAAGCTAAAATTCAAGGAAATGAACACATAAGAGGGTTAATAAGTCAGGGCTTTATATTTTTCAAAAGGGGCATTCTAGGCACACTAATAATATGTTCCAATACATGCCAAGTGCCAATGTGTGCCAAGTGATAATGTTTGTCAATGCAATATTATGCCAAGGTGTTCGAGGGCATGCTAGGGACTACAGGGCATGCCAACACATGATATGGGAGTGATATGTTATGCTAGCTAAGTATATTATTTTTGGATTTAGGCCTAGCCCAAAGGGACCTATATATAACATCATCAATTCTTTTGGTCTAAAGTTATTAAGGGGTGAAAGATACTGAAGCTTGAGCACTCTAATTGCAATGAAATCACCTCCTCCCCATTTGTCATGAAATGCTTTGAAGATGTCAATTGTTTAGGGTTTTGTCAAAGAGTGCAAGAAGTAGGTTACCACGAGCATCTCACAGGTATATTTTCCCTCACCTTGAAGGAAGACAAGATCACCATTGCATGGATTGATTTCATGTTTTCAATGGATGCCATCTCTCAAGCTACAGGCATACCAAACCATCATGAAAAAAGGTTCAAGGGCATGAATGTAGACCTAGAAGAGTACAAACCCTACTTGAAATCACAATAAAAAGGAGCTCACTCACATGTTTTCCCATTCAGATACTTGTTGGAGAGATATGCACCATGTTGGCTCCCTATAATACTAGTGATTACCCCATTACTATTGTAGTTATACCCCTTATTTATATTTTTGTGCCCCTATTACCCCCATGTTGTTATTTATGTGCCCCATAGAATCCCTCTATTGTTATTTTTGTGGCTTTATATTATTATTGATAGGTCGACTGGATTATATTGTGACTCCTTAGACTCCTATATATAGAAAGGAGGTTTTGTCATTTGTATCATCCAAGAATTGTTCATTTATGTAATGTAAAGGAGTTTTCCCCCTCGAAGAGGCTGAATTCTAAGGCGTTGATCTATCCTTTCTATCTTTTCTTGAGCTGGTTTCATAACATTCGGTATCAGAGCTTTAGATTCTAGGGTTTCGCTGCTCCAAACATGTCATCGTGGCATTTTCGCTATAACATTTTTTTGTGATGTTTCAAAAGTCGCAAAAAAAACCCAATTGAGAAGAAATCACGCTAAACCTTGGGTCTGAATTTCAGAACGTTTCGCGCGATATTTGCGGATATATGATCTGAGGAATTTGGTCTTTTTGCAGACTCTTGAATTACCTTCGAAACAGGTGACTTGGGGAAAATCATCATAACTTTCTCTCTGTGGATCGGATTGAAATTTCGTAAGAAGGTACAGAAAGAGGACAAAATTTAGTTTATTGTATGCATTTTTTTAGATCCAAAGGTCGAAACAGTGACTTGTGGCATGTCGTACAAGTTCGCTCTACTGAACTAGTCTATAATCAAGTCACTGTGGGAGATTTCGTATAACTCTTCCTTGGAGAATCCAATTTCGGTCAGACTTGTGGCATTGGAAAGAGGACGTAGAGGGCTACTACAGATCACAATTTCAGAATTGGAGGATCTAAAATTTCAGAGATACATCAGATTCAATATCAGGCTTCTACAAAGTGAAAAAAGTTGTGTAGTTTTTTTAAAATTTTTGCTTCGTGTAACGGAATTCAAAGGGCATTGTAAAGCATTATTATCGGTAACTGATGCCCCGAGGAAAGAAAATGCAAACACCTAGTAAGGAACCTAAAAGCTCTAGCATGACTCATGAAGAAGAGGAAGAAATGCTACATGATATATCAAAATTACAAGAAGAAGTGCAACAAATGTCACGCTCACAAAAACTAACAGAAGCTAAGATAAATGGCGTGGAATCTAAGATAAATGGCATGAAATCTAAGATAAAGGGTGTGGAAGCTAAGATGGATGATTGGAAGACAGATTTGAAGACATACATGGAAGAATTGAAGATAGATTTGAACACAAACTTGAAGACAAGCATGACAGATTTGACAAATTTTCTACAAGAAATACTTACTAATGGTGAAAAGGTAGTATAGGAAACTCATGATGCGAACAAAAGAAATGTTAATCATGATATCATAGACTCTAATGTTGGATCGAAGCCCCACCATATTCCAAAAATCGATATGAGGAAGTTTGATGGCAAGGATCCCGCCACATGGATATTACAGATGGAGCAGTTCTTCGATCTCAATAATGTGCAAAACACACAAAAGGTACGTATGGCAACTGTATATTTGGAACCAAATCAGTTTGTATGGTATCAATGGCTTTGCTCTCGTAAACAATTTATCACTTGGGCAATTTTTACGGAAGAATTGATAGCACATTATGAAGATACAAAAAGCAACACTTTTTTTAGCCAATTGATAAGTCTCAAACAAAAGGGTTCAGTAATGGAGCACATTGAGGAGTTCCAAAAATTGAACATAAGGGTAAAAGATATTCCAGAGGAGCATAGGATTGATGTGTTCATAGGGTCTTTAAAGGATAATATCCAACATGATGTTCGCCTTTGGGAACCTGATTCATTAGAGAAGGCATTCAGGTTAGCAAGAAAAATGGAAAGCAAAATTATGGCAACCAGGAAGCATACCACTCACAACTATAAAGACGGAAGTGTTGTTGCCCCTAGTCTTCCACAACCTATAAGGTTGACACCACAACAATTGGAAGAAAAAAGAGCAAAAGGGCTTTGTTACAGTTGTGATAGCAAATACACTAAAGGTCATAAGTGTGCTGAGAAGAAATTATTCTACATAGATTGTGAAGAGGAAGAAGAAAAGGAGCAAGAAAGGTCAAAAGAAGAAGATATACTCCAGGAACAAAGCCTAGATGAAGAAAAAATAAATCCGACCATATCTTGTAATGCATTGGCGGGAATTACCACTCCTCAAACCATCAAGATAGAAGGACAAATCAAGAAGAAAAAGGTAATAGTGTTGATTGATTCAGGAAGCACCCACAATTTTATTCATTGTAGGGTAGCAAAAGAATTGAATTGCTTCCTATATCCAGCACCAGAGTGTCAAGTGATGATTGCAAATGGAGGAACAATAAATTGCTCTGGAAAGTGCCATAATATCAAGCTATCCATGGGAGAATATGTATTGACTAGCCCAATGCTTTCCATTCCAATGGGAGGTGTTGATGTTGTACTAGGAGTCCAATGGCTACAATCCTTGGGTACAATAGCTTTTAATTTTCAAGAACTTTTCATCAAATTTTCTACGGAAGGAAAGGAAGTTGAATTAAGGGGTATTGCAGGGAAACCAGGAAAGATAATCAGCTCTAATGGTATGACAAAGCTTCTAAAAAAGGAGCAAAGAGGTGTAATTGCACAATTATGTTCGCTAGATGTTTCCACATTGGAATCATCTATTTCTCCAGATCTCCAAAAAGTCCTGGACAATCATTCCAAGGTATTTGAGACTCCCAAAGGTCTCCCACCTATGCGTGATCATGATCATGCTATTCATCTGATTCCAGGAAGTGTTCCTCCAAACATCAGGCCGTACAGATATCCCTATGTCCAAAAAAGTGAAATTGAACGTATGGTTGCAGAAATGCTAGAGGCTGGTATAATTCAACCAAGTCAAAGTTCTTTCTCTGCTCCAGTAGTATTGGTGCACAAGAAGGATGGATCATGGCGCATGTGTCCGGATTATAGGGAGCTCAACAAGCTCACTATTAAAGATAAGTTCCCCATTCCTGTCATTGATGAATTACTGGATGAATTGCATGGATCAATTTACTTCACCAAGTTGGATCTTCGTTCAGGATATCATCAAATCAGAATGAAGATTGAAGACATTCCGAAAATGGCATTTAGAACTCATGAGGGTCATTATGAATTTTTGGTCATGCCTTTTGGCCTTACCAATGCACCTTCAACATTTCAAGGTTTGATGAATTCAATTTTCAAACCATTCCTTAGAAAATTTGTGTTAGTATTTTTGATGATATACTAATCTACAGCAAGTCTTGGAAGGATCATGTTGAACATGTTGACAGGGTGCTACAACTATTGGAGGAGAAACAATTATATGCAAAAAGATCCAAATGTTTCTTTGGAGTCCAGGAGGTGGAATATTTGGGTCATATTGTATCTCATGAAGGAGTTAAGGTAGACCCTAGCAAAATTAAAGCCATTAAGGAATGGAAAATCCCCACATCCATAAAGCATCTGCGAGGATTTCTTGGGTTGACAGGGTATTATCGCAAGTTTGTTAAGAATTATGGGAGAATAGCAGCACCTCTAACAACATTATTGAAGAAAGATGCATTTTCATGGACTCCGGAAGCAACAAAGGCCTTTGAACATCTTAAAGAGGCAATGTGCCAAGCACCGGTCTTAGCTACACCGGACTTCACAAAAACCTTTATTGTGGAATGTGATGCTTCAGGAAATGGAATTGGTGTTGTTCTAATGCAAGATGAAAGACCCATTGCTTTTGAAAGTCGTCCAATCAAGGGAAAGTTTTTAAGCAAAGCTATTTATGAGAAGGAAATGTTGGCAATACTCCATGCACTTAAGAAATGGCGACCCTACCTAATGGGAAGACACTTCAAGGTAAAAACGGATCATGATAGCCTTAAATACTTTTTAGAACAAAGATTATCCTCTGAAGAGCAACAAAAGTGGGTCACAAAGATGTTGGGTTATGACTTTGAAATCATCTACAAAAAAGGGAAGCAAAATGTGGTGGCAGATGCACTCTCAAGAAAGGATGAGGATGTGGAAGCATTGTTGTGCGCCATTTCTATTATCCAACCAGATTGGATAAACGAAGCAAGGGAGGAATGGAAGAATGACGAAGAAGTGTGGGCACTTATTCGAAAGCTACAACAAGATTCCAGTACGTCTGATACATTTAGCTGGCAAAATGATTCGTTATGGTACAAAGATCGCTTATACCTCTGTAAGAATTCCCAGCTAAAACAAAAGATTCTTATGGAATTGCACACTTCTCCCTTAGGAGGGCACTCAGGATTTTTAAAAACTTACCACAGGGTTAAGAAGGAATTTTTTTGGGATGGCCTTAAATCAGATATTCAAAAGTTTGTGGCGGAATGTTTGGTTTGCCAACAAAATAAAGTTGAAACAATTAAGACACCGGGTCTATTACAACCTTTATCCATTCCAAGCCAACGTTGGGAGGAGGTTTCAATGGATTTTATCACAGGTTTACCCAAGTCTGAGGGAAAGAGTGTCATCATGGTGGTAGTTGACAGACTTACCAAGTATGCACACTTTTGTGCATTATCACATCCATTTAAAGCCAGTACAGTTTCTACTGCATTTATGGAAACAATTCAAAAGCTACATGGAAACCCAAAGATTATTGTAAGTGACAGAGATCCCATTTTCACTGGAAATTTTTGGACAGAATTATTTTCTTGTCTTGGTACTCAGTTAGCTCATAGCTCATCTTATCATCCTCAATCTGATGGGCAAACTGAGATAGTAAACAAATGTTTGGAAGGATATCTTCGTTGCTTTGTATCTGATAAACAGACACAATGGGTCAAATGGTTGCCTCTGGCTGAATGGTGGTATAACACTTCCTTCCATACAGCAACAAAAATGACCCCATTTATGGCACTTTATGGGTATCAACCACCATCCATCACATCATATTTAAGAGAAAATTCTAAGGTTCAGGCAGTGGAACATCACATCGAACATCAACAACAAGTCCTCCAACTCTTAAAGGATAACCTCGTGTTGGCACAAAATAGAATGAAACAACAGGCAGATCAACATCGCAGTGAAAGAAGTTTTGATGTAGGTGATTGGGTATTCCTACGGCTACAACCATATAAGCAAATGTCCCTAAAGCAAGCTAAGAAGGATAATAAATTATCACCAAAGTATTATGGTCCGTACAAGGTGTTGCAAAAGATTGGTACTATGGCATACAAATTGGAGCTTCCTGCAGCTTCTCGATTGCACCCAGTTTTCCATGTTTCATGTTTAAAGAAGGTTATAGGGACAAGCTCCCAGTTCAAACAATATTGCCAGAACTTGACGAGGAAGGAAAAATTATATTGGAACCGGAAGCAGTCACAGAAACAAGAACTCGACAGCTACGAAATCGATCAATTTCAGAGTATCTTATCAAGTGGAAGAACTTATCCGCTGAAGATTCCACATGGGAGGATGAGAATTTTATGCAGAAGTATCCAGAACTACTCAAGCGTTGAGGACAACACTTTTTTGAAGGAGAGGGGCATGTTGGGTCCCTATAATACTAGTGATTACCCCATTACTATTGTAGTTATACCCCTTATTTATATTGTTGTGCCCCTATTACCCCCATATTGTTATTTCTGTGCCCCATAGAATCCCTCTATTGTTATTTTTGTGGCTTTATATTATTATTGTTAGGTCGGCTGGATTATATTGTGACTCCTTAGACTCCTATATATAGAAAGGAGGTTTTGTCATTTGTATCATCCAAGAATTGTTCATTTATGTAATGTAAAGGAGGTTTTCCCCTCGAAGAGGCTGAATTCTAAGGCGTTGATCTATCTTTTCTATCTTTTCTTGAGCTGGTTTCATAACACACCATTGATGAAGGCTTTCATGAAGTTCTTCACATGTGAGGGCATATTTTTTAGGCTATATGAATACCACATAAGACTGCTCATGCACTTTACAGCTACCAAGTCTCTAAATTTGTCCAGATACTTATATAGGAGCCTAACTAAAATGTCTAAAAGGGTGAAATTAAAAGGCAAAGTGCATTATCCCAACCTATTTCACCATAGCCTGATAAAGGTTATAGTACTCCATCAATTGAAAGAGAATAACATGACATGGGACACCTTCATTGAGGTAGCCTTGAAAACACATATAACCACTTCACCAAGCTAACACCAAACCATGTTAGTGCAAAGATGATGAACCTTTCCAAAACCCAACTGAGCCTAGCTATCTAGATTAAAATCCTTTACATTCTAGTCATCCCTTGGTTGTGATTTCATGGAAAGAGCCCTATCTAGTTTGGTAGGGCTAGCTACCAAACTAAAATCTTGGTCTATGGTTACCTCTGTCGATCTCCTCATTATCCTGGGACATTGTGGAGGATAATAGAGGGCATGAAAACTAGGGAGTGCCAAGGTGTTCTAGTGAATGTAAGGTTCCCAAGTCATGGAAAAATGTAATGCTAGTTGTGAGGTCATGACTGCCAAGGTGTGTTAGGGAATGCTAGGGCATGCTAACATGTGCCAAATAGTACAAGGACATGTCAAACAAGCTAAGATGTGTCAAGTGCTAAGGTATGCCAAGATATACAAGGGTGTGACAATGCATGTGAGGGATTGTCAAGGAAACAAAAGGGAGGAACAAGTTAAACTACAAGGAAATGAGCACATAATAGGATTAATAAGTCATCAATTTACCTTTTCCATGAGGGGCATTCTAGGCACACCAACACTAGGTGCAAATAGGTGCCAAGTGCCAAGTGTCAATGCATTCTAAGTTCAAAATATTCCTCTGTTTCTTCTCATCTAGTTTCCAATAATCGATCTCAAATAAATTTAATATTAAATGATGCCAAAAATTCATCTCAACGCATGCCAAACATGCTAAGACTTGCCAAGCGCCAACACGTGCCAAGTGCCAATGTGCGTTAGGGAGTGTGATGCATGCTATGAAATGGCAGAGCATATCGAAGAGTTCTAAGGTGTGCTAGAGAGTGCCAATGCATGTTGAGGAGTGTTAGGGAGTACTAGGACAACACAAGGGAGCACTAGGTCAAAATGCATGGAAGTGAATGGATATGAGGGTGTGTCAGGGATTGTCAATGAGTGTTAGCTATCATGCCAAGGAGGGAGTGACAAGACCCTTAACAACCCTCACCAAAAGTTTCACCAAAGAGAGAAATACTGACATGCCTTTAATGACCCTCACCAAAAGTGTCACCAAAGAGATAAATAGTGACATTCCTTTAACGACCCTCACAAAAAGTGACATTGAAAATTTCTTTGGTGACAAACCTTAAAGGGCCATCACTATATACACTTACCACAACACTTTTTTAAAGACAGTCACCATATGCAACATTGATGACGAACCTTAAATGTCCATGACAGGCATGACCCTCACTAATGTCCTTTTTTCTTGTAGTGACACCTTTAGACATACATGGAGAATATCCTCCTCACAACATATGGGAAAACATAGTTGCTACTCATGTGGGGTTCTGTAAGGTAGAATTTGCTCCATTCCTAGAAAATGGTTTGATTTCAAAAGCCACAAAGAATTTTTGACAAGTTGGGTATAAAATTTGATGATTGACATAAAGTCTTGGGTACACGTACTACATTTTACAAAATGGAAAGGACATCCAGAAGGTCATGATAGAAAAGGAACCGTTAGTGCCCGTGTTGGGCTGAGTGGGAGGAATATGTTTGTAATGACCATTATTAGCATTTGATGTCGCATTTGGGGGTTTTTGGATCTTCTAATGTAGTTGAAAGGATGGATCATGGTATGTTTCTCTTCTTATCATAAGCATATATATATTATCCTTATCAGAGAGCACACCCCACACATCTCCTATGATCTTGAAAGAACCCTCAACACATACAAATGTGTTGTTATCTAGATGGAGCATCTAGGAATAATTTATGTACTACTTCTTGACAAGTGCCTCAACAACAACCTAGTCAACCTACAAAATCCCGTAACAATCAGTATTCCCATTGGTTTTCTTCTTGGCTGCTCTATGGAAATTGAGAATGACCATCATCTAAGGAAGGCCATCAAGCATATGATAGAGTTACTAAGCCTTCATAGTGAATTTCATATCCCCACTCAAGTCTTGTGCCATAAATTTATTCTTCATGATATATTTGGCCATACACACTTTATCTTTGTTGTACTCGATAGTTCCTAAACATTAAACTTCATTGTTTTGACCCAAATCTCACAGAACCAAAAAATACACACAGATACCACACTCTTTTACCCTCTGGAGTTGCAGTTCATCCATCCTCAACTATCGTTGTCCACATTACAGCTTTGTTAAACCCTTTCAAGGCTACTATTTCCAAAAACCTCAAATGTACACCAAATCCAGCTAAAGAGAAACACTCCAAAGAAAAAAAAAAAAAAAGAGACCTGTAAATAAAACAAAGAGTCGAGGGAAGGGAATATTTGAAATCTAGCATGCTGCAATACACCCTATTAATTCACAGAAACCCTCTCTCTCTTTCTTCAAACCATGATCCTACATCAATCATATATTTAAACTCAGTTTTGATTTTTTGATGCTTAAATAGAAAATAAAACTCATGTATTGTCATTGAATAGAAATTGCCTCAACGGATCACACTCAGTTCCAAACAAAAACCCAATTTACACTATTTTCATCCCACTTCTAGGTTCCAAGAAACGTTACAATTAAACTACGTTAAGATTGAGCACACCTCACTCTCATATATGACCCTACTCAAATGCACCAATATGCAACCTAAGTGGTTTTTCTGCATCTCATAATTTTCATATGCCATATCCATAACATAAAAAACAAATATTTTTTCCTTGTATAGTCAATGTCATCTTCTGATATGTTTTAACAGCTAGGGATGCTCCCCCATTATGGCCTTTAATATAAATCTTGTGCTCCAAAAGAGGTTTCCTAGTTTCGTATTATCATGTAGAGGATCATTCAGGCACACCTAACAATAGCGACAATATCATCGATCACTTCTTGAAATACATTTGTATAAGAACAAGTGAGTTATAATCCCTAGTGTATATTTGTTATAATCCCTTGTGTGAATGTGTTATAATCCTTGTTGTAGATGTGTTCATTTGTATAGTGATATATCTGCAATGCACTTTCTATCATATCTTGACTAAAAGTGACAGCATATGCTCCATGTATCAAGTGTGGATCTTCCTATGGTAGCATATTTTCAAATATAGACCTTTATTTTTCTAGAAAAATCAACTCCAAAATAAAGAAATAATGTATCAGGCACTGCATAAGAATGTAGTGTGGCCAAAATGCATGCAAATTTATACCATATGTAGAAATATTATGTCTACTAAGTTATATGTGAGGTACATAACGAAATCTAACATTTATTGTCTCAAGCCATACCTTCAATGAAATTAAGATCCATTTTACAAGAATTACAATCTAGGAAGACTAGTTGAAAATTTCAAATTTTTAACCAAAATTCTAAGCACAAAAACAGAAAACTAGTTAGATTAGCAAGCACATATACAGAAAAACAAATCCTAAATACTACATACAAAAAATTTGTTGAACACCCAAAGAAATAAATACCAGTGATAACAGAGTCCTGTAATATCTGTGTAGTCCTTGAAGAGGGTATATATTATTACTTAATTGGGAGCTTTGACCACAACAATAGCACCTATACAAGTAACCACCAACGCATATTTATAACTGTTATCACATGTCTCAACAAAATTACAGAAAGCCACCATTATTAGTTTATGTCTCGTTGCATATAAAATAAATAATTTCCCTCTAGAGGGTTTTAGATCACTAGGCATCCTTAGCAAGGAGGTAAATAGACATGGTCAAATCCTGCATGGGCCAAATTCTAGTGCCTAGTAATACAATGTTGAGGGTATCTGATATCACTGCTAAGGTGATACTTCAAGTCTAGTTCATATACAAATATAACAACAACTATGTCATGAGAAATAAAAATTTAATTGCTAGACATGGGAATTGACTTCTTCGGGAGTCATAAGGACAATCCCTCAATAATTACAAAAATTCCAGATCTTGATATTTTATGAGAACAATAACATAAATAATTTTTTCTCAGAAGCAATAACTCTGAATAATGGAGTTCAAATTCTCAATAGAGTTTTATGAATAAAATAAAAACAATGTAAACAATAATAATTAGCCTTGATAGTTAAATAAAGAAAATTTGATGATATTCAACACAGTAGAACAAGGTAGAATAGTATAGCAAACTTTTAGAATGTTTTGTATACATCCTTTAAGATATACTCTATCGATAATAATATTGGCCTGTACGAGGAAATATAGGGTTCATACTGAGCTTGTAACTAATACATCTAATTCACCTCCTTCTGCGAGCAACGTGACTTCCACATATGCATAGGAGACCTTGCTCAATTGATGCTAACAATCTATTGAAGGCATGACATTCTTTGAAGAAAAAAAGGAATGGTTGTTTGTATCTGCATCTATAAAGGATAAAAATGATGGCACTATAGACCTAGAGCTTGGGTTTAATATAAAACTACTATAAGTGATACTAGCATATGTTTATGAGAATTTCTCTAAAACACTGGGATAAACATTTGAAAGTTCATTAATCATTAAGTCTTTTCTCAACCTTAATCCTAAGAATCTGTGTATCGAAAATATCATAAGGTTTGATTCCATGTTGAGTTATTGTCTTGATGATTTCAAGAGGTAGGTGCTTTCAATTCTGTTGAATTCAAGGAGTTTATTTTGACTACAATCTAAAATAATTTCAGTATCCTACTAAAATGACAATTTGGAAGTTTCAAATATCCACTATTTACATATTGGATGTCCTTTTCATGATCTTGTCTAGTCAAATATGTATTCTTAAAATAGACATAGATTGGAGTAATGTCTTCAATGTGAAGGAAATTGGTTCTAAATTCTTGAAGGCAAGGATAGACCTATCTACCAGAAGAAATAGCATTGGTATATAGGTTTTATTTGGAAAATATGTTATTCATGACAATTTTTTTCATGAAACCTCTAGCTCTGTAAAAATAGTGAATACACAGTCTTAAAGATCATTTGACTCGAAATTTTCCATTGGATTTTATATAAGTAATGCAATAGCTAATGACACCGCATGGATTGATAGAGGCATGGATACAAATTTTCAAAAGAAATTAGGTTCCCAAGATAGCAGGATGTAATCCCAATTTGTTTGATATGTCTCTATCACTCACATTCCCTCATACAAACCAACCAAAATGACATGCTCTACTATCTCGTGGAGCCAACATTTCATGAGGGACAAAACATAATAGCATTATGTGCTCCCATGTGGTAGAAGAGGACAATTTTGAAAGTTAATGGGCAATAATTATTATAGTCCTATGTAATCTTGGATGGAAAAATCCTCTCACTACCTTATGCTAACACTTACATGTGTTTGAACTTTGAAGGTACTATTGTTTTACACGTACCCAAATTCTTTTTCATCCCATCAGTGATAGAAAACCCATCCCATGAAGTTGGAATTTTGATGCTTCATTATTTTGCATGATAACTAAGCATAAGGGAAGCAGATATTTTATTGATGTAGTTTTGAGGGGTTTGCAGTGGATCACTGATTTCAGGTAGCACCCTCATTTTGCACATGCTACAGTAGGGTAGGAAAAGGAATAAATTCCTTTAATAAGTAGTGTAGCATGAATAAGCTGTCTTGATAAGTAAATTTGATTTCATGTTGTCATAAATAGATGACTTGTTGGTCATAGGATAGTTTTCACAACTAGATTGTTGGTCAGACCTTTCACAAGGTTCAAATCGAGCTCAAAAACTCAAACCAAGTCAACCATAGTAGAATATTTGTACAAATTTTAATTGCAAGTGGAACACAACAAAATCATCCATTTCATATATAATGTCATGCCTTAAGGGCTCACATTTAGTCGTGCTAAAACCAACCACTCAAACTAAAATTAGTACCCCTTGGTTCAATTTTGTTGGATAATATCAAGTCAAACACAGTTGAAATGTACATTTTTTTATTTAAATATAATAGATGCTCACTTCCTCATTAACATATATAAAAAAGGAAAAATTATATTAATTCTCCATTCTCTTGAATACTCAATTGCATAGAGACAAATTTCTTAGAGGAATGTATAAAGTTAGAAACAAAAAAAATTAAGAAAGATGGCATGTTAGCTACCCACCTGTTGCCTAATATTTGTGGCACTATGGACTCAACACACCTAAAACTATGATCCAAAGCATGCTTGGCCTTCTCATATCTTATCAAAACTGAGTCCCCTACAGTGGCCTGAAAAATAAAACAAGACCAAGTATGAGACAACTCTTATGGAAAAGTACCTAATATTGTATCATCTTAAATGTGGAAAGGATCTACTTCTAGTGAATATTATTTTTCCCTAACACACAACTAATAAACACCATAAGTTTTGAACATAATTTCCTCATTAAAGCAGAACTAACATTTTTTTCTAAGAAAAGTAAACACCACAACTAAAACTTATGCCAAAGAATCATAAATCTCAACACCATAGCTTAAGTTTTTATGATTCTTTTGAATGTTCTGCTATTATTTTCAAGGGTTGTTTCTCTTCCTGTGGAAAGCCAAGACCAATGCTAACCTCCAATGCCAATGAACTTTAATACCACATGAAAATTGCGTGAGAAATGTACCTTCCAATTTGGGTTCAATATTTGAGTGCTTACAATGTCCACTAGATAAATAGGCCTCTTTTTACGAATTTGTAGCTCCCAAAATCTATTGAGAAAACACAAAGAACCATGATAATTTATGGATTTAGCACCATCGATTCAAAAATGAATGGGTTTTCATGAGTGCCCATGCACATTCCTTGGCATTTGAAGCCAAAAGTACACAATGGTGCACTGATTATTAGCTTGGGAAACATAGTAAACTCATTATTACCTTGGGAAATAAAGCCCAAGCTTTTCCTGCAAATCATTATTATCTTGGGAAAAATAACACAATATTTTCCCACAATAGTAAATCCCATAAGAATATGTATGATATGTAGATTTAATATTTAAGAAAATTTATAAGTAGGAGATCACTGAAACGATGTTTGCACTAGTGAGAAAACCATCCAAATGACTTTAGTGTCGTAATATAGTTTACAAAAATTACCTAGATTAATATACCATAACCAACATACCACCAACGGATGAAACACTGGAAGTGTGAGGGAATTACACCAAGAAACAAAACAATGAGTTAAAGCCCAATGTGTATGATTTTCACCAACGAAAATCATTTGAAATTTCCAAAAAATTCAAACAATTGTTTGAGGGAAAAATGTCTCTCAGCAAATATTGAACTAGTCATTAGAATTTCCAATCAGATAATGAGGTTGGATGTGCATTCAATTAACCTTGGAAATCCTATGAATTGATGATATTTTTGTGATTCAACAATTCATTGAATTAACTGTCATGATGCCAACATCTTGGTGCAAGGAACTTGGTAAGGTTGAGCAACATGGTCACAGGTATTGTCAAACTAGTCACAAGGTGAATGTGGACTTTGTTGGAATCACGTCTTGTGAAACAACATGTGCATGGAATCATGGACCCTAACTCTAATTATACCATGATGGAGGATGGTAGGATCAACTTGCTATAGGATCAACTAAATCCCACTAGGAAAATGTATGTATTACTACCACAAGCATCACCTAATTGTTAGCATAATATATGCAAGTTATGTCAAATGGGAAATATTCACTAAGTCAAATGAAAATTAGTTAGAAAGACTTGTGGGGTCTTTAAACAATAATATCTTGATATCAATGATAGCATAGGTAAATCATTAGGGACAATTTTTTTTTTCAGCCAACCATCTCAGTATCGAATCTTCACAAAATTTACGTATGCAAAGATTTATTTTAGTTCTAAGTAATAACCTAGTTAAAGCTATTGGTATATGGCTTGGACTCTTAAATGTAGTTATATGGGATTCAGTCTACCTACATGAAAGTTTCATGCTATGGTCGTCTTTGAGATATTGTTCCTAGAGACAACATAATTTATAATAGTTAGAAGTGTTCTCATGCCAACTGTGTATGCCAACTTGTGTGATTATTTTCTAGTCTAGAACCCATGGCTTGTGTACTTGTATTGTATTCCAATTGACACCTTAAAAAACACTTGTTTAAGTACTTTGGGTTTCCAGGTGATTGGTTATGGTATATTACATCTATGTTATGTCTCCTGGTGTGTTAAATGGTTCTTGTTAAGATACATTCAATAGGTTATGATGTCTATAATGCAACGAGAAAAACCAGATCTGTTAAACCAACTTCAACATTTCCAATTTACTTACAAGGGAACATCATGTGTTACATGTAAATTTTTATAAGTAATTTTATATAACTAAGCTTACCAAAACTTAATAGAATGTCCAATTTAGATGCAACCTCTCGCATAGAGCCAAGATATCAAATGAAGGAAACAACCCAACATCCTGTGTAAGCATAATAGCCAACATTATGTCAGAAATAAGGGATGATAATTTAAGCATAAGCCTTTGAAAATTCATATTCAAAATTATTTTCTACAAAATCAGTATTCAAACAATCGTAAAAAACATTATTTTAGGTCAATTCTATTGATAAACATAAAAGTGTTTATAACTAGAAACATTCTAGGGTAAAACTGTTTGTTGCTTCAAAATTTAAATTATAGACATTTATTTAAATTTTATGCTCATGAGCATGCTCCTGAAAATAAAATCCACTGGTTCAAGTACACTTTTGTGACATAGATTCGGGATGATCAACACACAATAAACCAATACAATTTTAGGGGCAGCATCAAAGAAGTGGAGAAGGCAATGGACGTAAAAAACGTTTCATAGTTTTAATGTTTGTGGTTCCTACTAAAGTCTACAACAAGATCATGAAAGACTTGTTACCCTCTTCTGAGGGGTACCTATAGTGATATTTTTCACTTTCATGGGCATCTTTGTGAGTAAAACAATCTCGGTACATGGTTACAACATTAGGCTAAAACATTTCCTTATATTTTTCTCCATTGATAATTAACATACCCTTGCCTGGAACCCATCTATCTCCCTCTTTTCTTCCAGACCCACAAATCCCTTTCTAGGTCATGAAAATTGCATCAAGATGTTTCTTCAAACAAAACTAAGCATTTATTTCAGCTCTCATAAGTTCAAAGCCTAGTATGCTTTCAAAATTTGTAGCAAGCATGCAAATATCCCAAAACCTTAAAAATTATGATGACCCTAAATGAAAATAGTCAAGTTGAATTCCATAATATAAAAAACTAACTGAACAACTCTAACAAAAATACCATGACATGTAGGACTTCAATGGTAGGATTTCTAGAAATGAGCATGAGTGCCACCACCTCTAAACTTATTGGGCTCGCAGTGCCTTGGATCATCCAGCAAGATATTGTCATGATACATGATGAGGATATTCTTTATATCCTTCTTCGATTGCTCGTCCATGTATTTTTGGTAGAAGGAAACTAGGGCCTTCACAATCCTCTACCTAATGGCATATATCTACAAGTGTGTCCTCCTTTCACTCTGATTCTCATATCATGCTAGGATAATGCTCTACCTAATGGCATAGCTTGCCAAGTGTTCCGTACTTTCACTCTGATTCTCATATCCACGCTAGTGAATCCGAGGTGTCCCAATAGAAGAATGGACTCAAATACCTTGTAATGAAGAATCCTAGGTTCTTAAAATAGATATGGCTTGTGTACTTGGAAGGGTATTGGCAATCTTCAACACTTTTTTTAATAACATTTTTTAGTTTGAACAGATCATCATGCCTATATCATCTTTATAGTTTGTAGAGAAGAATCTCATGAACTCTTCCTTCAAGGAGGAGTTTGGTTGCTCCAATTTATATAGATCTAACTACCAAATTGTGTGAAATGCACAGTCAAGAATAATTATAGCACTTGCAACATAGTTTAATATGAAATACAATCAAGCATATTTTTCATCCTTGCATCAATAGAAATACCTAATTTCTTTTATTCTTTAGATATCAATATATATAGCCTTTTTCAACAATCAAGAGAAAATCTGGATTCTTTTGAGTCCTCCACTTAGTGACATTTTGGATAGCATAATCAACTCACATATTCATAAAAGGAGTGTTATACAAAACCACAAATGTCAAACCAAAATCTATTTAAGTCAATATAAGTTAACTACACCAATGGAAAATATGGTAATTTCGGTTGAAAGATATAAGTGTATGCATCCCTCAGTGGAAACAACAAGGTTATCTACTACTGTCTAGGGGTCTGATGAAAGCAATTGTGGATATCAATCCTCTGCCATGTAAAAAAAAGAAAAAAATGAAAGGAGTTTAGATTTGTGATGGACCATCTTGTACCTCCACTCATATGGATTCCAAAAATGGAAATCTTGTACCCACGCCCACAAACACTAGTTTCTTTAGCTGGAACAGATGTAACTACCAAATTTTGTGAAATGAAAAATAAATAAGAACTATAACCCTTTCAACATAATATGAAACACAATCAAGCATCTTTATCATCCTTGAATTAATAGAAATACCTGGTTTATTTTATTCTTTCGATATCAATATATATAACCTTTTTCAACAATCAAAGAGACAAATTTTGGGTTCTTTTCAGTCCTCCAACTAGTCACATGTTGAAAAGCATAACCAACTAATATATTCATAAATATTATTGCTTTACATAATCTCAAAAGCCACACCCAATCGTTATTTAAGTCAAAAAATTATTTTATTAGAAGTAATTTTGTGGAAAATATGTTCATTTTGTGAACGTGTATGGCAATTATACTATGGATAAGTGAACTATGACTGGGTAGCCTCACCCTTTGGAGTCGTGAGTTTTACATTCAAAATAGATGATATCAAGAGTAGTTAGGGTATTTTTTAGTTGTTACAGTGGGGCCTTACAAGCTTCACGGACTCTTGAAGTAACATTTCATAAATCACATCCCTAGAAGTCTCCATGGGAACTCTACACCACTTGATATCACTATAACACATTTACGAAATTGGGATCCTTGAAATTGGTCACCCTTTTCAGCCTTTCACCCATATTAAAATGAAAATTACTTTGTTGATAGAATTTAACTCCAAAATGCATCAAATTCTTGCATACTTGGATTTTACAAAAAAGTAAGAGATTTTGCAAAACACTCTAACTCAAATAAAAAAATTCCCACCAAAACCATAGAGGTAGATGCATGTAGAAAATGCATAGTTGAATTTGTGCTTTCTATGTAGGTAGAATTTATTTTTTCTCCTATAATATGATTTATATCCATAATGGGTTTTTCCAACCAGAGCTTGAAAACTAAATATCCTCAATGCCATTTGGACCCTCTCTGGCATGCCGTCATTATCTATGTGACCTCTATAGTTGAAACTTATTACTATGGTGGCAGGTTTCTTGTTTACCCTTTGTGCTACAAGGCTTTATCGAAAAGATTATAAAATGTAGGTAAGATCTTTGGCACCTGTCATGTAAGAAATAGTGTGTAGATTATATGTTCCCACACATAATTTCTTTTTGTTTCCAATGGAATGCTAGGTATCTAATTGAGACAATTTTCCAACAACCTCAATATTATCTCTCTTAAGTATCTCAATTATTAGCATGGAATTATTATCTAAGCACATACTCATGTGAATGCTCTAGTAAGACAACTCAGAGTTCTCTCACACTTGTAATGCAGGCTGGTCCAAGTAATTCCCTAGGTCAGAAAAGTCACGAGAACCCCTTCAGATGTAATTTTGAAGGATTTAAAATACAGAGTTCATATAAGAATCTTGTACATAAAATTCAATCTACTGTCAAGCTAACAATGTGGGAAATATGAAAAGAGAATTTATTGCAATCAATCAAAATAAAAATTGGACCAAAATCAACACATTTAATCCCTGATATGTTATCATTACTTGTAGATATGTCAATCAAATAGTTGGTAGTTAACATGAATAGACTAATACATTTAATAGATTAAGATGTCAAGCTTCCTGAATGAAAAATATCAAACACAGAAGATTAGAAATTGTCAATCTAATGAAAAATGATGGTTTGAATTATTATCAATCAGAGGAAATATTTTATTTTCAAGAAACTCTATTTACATACCTTTGAGAAAAGGATGCTTTTGCTGATTGTTGCAGTTCTTTGGTATAAAACCAATGCGAGCAGAAATAATTTGCATACGCTTATAAGGTGCGACAAAATATTTTTGAAATTACTTGAGAGAACTTATTTACAAAATTAGGTAAAGCCAATCACAGGTCGATATACATATATATATATATATATATATATATATATATATATATATATATATATATATATATATATATATATATATATATATATATATATATATATATATATATATATATATATATATATATATATATATATATATATATATATATATATATATATATATATATATCTATATATATATATGCATACCCACAATATAAGTGATAAAATATTTTTTCAAATTACTTGATAGAATTGTGTTACAACATCAGGTAGAGATGAACGAATTACCACACTAAAGAAGATAGAGAGAGTTTTGTACCTGAAAAAAAGGTCGTTTCATTAACTGGAAGGCCAGTGCTGATTAATAATCTTCTAAATTCTCACCAGACCATTGTGACTCTCTCCCCGAACAACTATTCTAGAAAATCATCCTTCCACTCCATTCAACCCTTGATATTTTCTACAAACCCACTCTTGGTACCTTCACAATATTGTAAACACATGGCTATTACTAGCCCTCCTGCATCCTACACTCATTCAATTTCCTTCCAAGGCTCAATGGGGTTTCCATTGGTCCGGATCAAACTTCAACCTTCTTTGCAATTTGTCATAGCTATGGTCATCTTCTTCCAATATAAGCATTGAATGAAATCCACTACCACCATTGTTGAATGCTTAGTGCTTGAAGTCCCTCTCTATCAATATATCTGTAGTTTCCCTTTTAAACACTCACACCAGAGCTCCTATTCTTTCTTAACCTTAGGGCTCATATATGGTGGGTCGAAAATGGCATAAGAACCTGGCTTCCACTACCATACAAACACTCCATTGGTTCATCATGTTGTAACATTATTTTTTTTGATAAGTTAGATGTTTGAGCTAAAAAAATATATAAATAAAAAGGTATTGTAAAAAAGGGATGAATGAAAAATACAAAAATAGAAAAGAAAAAATAAAAAAGCCAAAAAAGTAATAATAATGAAAATCCCAAAGAATAAAGCATGCTAGTTTAAATTCTGCTCATTCATGTATTAATTGTGTTTAATTTATTTTAGGCATGATTAGATTAAAATTAAACTTAATTTTATTTGTAAATAAGTAACAACATGACCTTTCTTCATTTTTGGCTAAAGTTCTCAAAGCCCTTGGTAGTTGAAGATCCCGAGCGTGAATATCAACGGCTCCAAAGCCAGTCCATGCCCCCCTATCCCCTATGATGTTTAATCAATGGATATCCCCTCCGATGTTTAATCAATAGGGTGGAGTGCGAAAAAGTGGACCACCCCAAAACTACCTTCACTGCGTTCCCTTCACATAGCTACTCCGCACCCCCCCACTCCAAAACCACAAACAACACGCTATCCCACCCCTCAAAATCTACCTTCCCACACCCAGCCGACCGTTACACCTCCTCTTCGGCCATTTTCAAACAAAACCTTATCCCACCACTCATCGCACCACGTACCAATCATCCATCGACTCCTATTCTTCGAATTGTCACCCCCTCATATGCCGATTCTGAACCCATTAAAAATGTTGTAACCAATAAATGTCTCTCCCTCACCATTTAATGGGTATTACCCAAAAAGAATTAACCGACCAAAAGCCTTTTTTTTTTTGTTTTCTTCAGAGTTGACTAGTTCACCATCATCCCTTACCATATCAAACCAAAATTCAACCATTTCCGACCAGTACCAGGCTGAACAACTACCCAAGTTATTAGCAAGGATTTTCACACACTGACATCTATCATTCAACATACAAAAGAATAATTTTATGGGCAATTGCAGTCATTTTCACCCTTCATTTTTAGTCATGGCTTTTGAAAACAAATCTAAGTTTATGGAAAACCCCATGTTGCCTCCTACCATAGATTTAGGTCATCAGCCTTTAGTTGGCCAACTCTTCAAAATTGCTTAAACAAATTGTGAGTTTGATCTCTACGAACTCCACAGTTGGTTAAAATAGAAATTCATTTACCAAAGTGATGAAATAAACCTCTGGAAATCCTTCTTACCCTAGTTCAACATTCCACAGACTCGCCATTTCCTAGATTTTGTTGTATGGTGTTATGATAGGTACATCCCCACACAAAGAGAAGTAGTTTCTAAAAACAATGAAGTTATATTTACCATTAATGTTGAGTCAATCAACCAAATGTTGTATATTCAAAACACTGAACCCTTGTAACCATTTTCTCCATAATCCCTCATAGAAATTTACAAAATCTTGACATTACCAAGAGAGCCAGAATTTTTGAACCTTTTTACCATAAGATATCCAATTACCTAAAACCAACCCACCTTATTAGTCATGTATATTTCCCTAAATGACCAAGCATATTATATCCATTTCCTCATGTCTATTAGGATATCATTCTAATCAATGGGTCGATGAGGTCTTAATAGGATCTCTGTCAGTTTTCTCAACAAATGAAAAGACTTCTCTGATTTTCAGTTACAACAAATACTTAGCAGAGTGAATTCATTATCAGTTCATGAAATTTCCTAGAGAAGGAGTGTTCAAGTAGGCCCCTGTTTTAGTATACTTGTTTTTGTTTAATTAATCAGAGAGGCTTTCTTTCCCCCTATAGAAGATGGAAAGTCAAGGGAATCCACACTCAATCATCCATTGGACTTCCCTAGTGGCAAATAACACCACTGATTTCACATTCACTGATTTTGTAGATCAATTCCTATATGTTTCTACATGTTTATTCAATAGTGATGCAGAACCAAGAATTGGGACAAATACCATGAAAATCCTTCATCTCAATGAATCAAGCAGAATGGGAGATTGGTATCTATACCAAAATTATACAGAGATTAGGATATATGGATGTGAGTTGCCCCAAATCAAATTACCTTAATTTTTTTCCTATTTGTATATCTACATTAGAGTATATCAGAAAATGATCAACATGTAACAATTTCATTTTGTTGCAGCAAAGAAAAAGGCATAGTTTAAGATTAATACTCAAGTAGGCCTCTTTATTTGTAATGCTATAGAAAGTGGTAATGGACCAGAAAGTATCCTAAGAGAGAAGAACTTTAATATTAGTTTCACCTGGTCTTATGATTCCCCAAGAGTAATTTCAAAACTAAGGTTGGAACAAAAAACTACGACATATCCTCACACTCCTACGCCCGAGATAGAACAATATATGAACCAGGATGAATGATAGGAAAGCATAGTTGAGGAAGAAGAATAACATGTTATAACATCTGCACCATATGAAATCCTCTAAGAGAAGAAAAATAGGATAAAAGGCCCAATGATAGTGCTTCTCCCATGGAAACAAAAATTTTAGCCAAAGAATTTGAAATTTACAGTAAAAGGCAAAAGACAACTAGTACAAGTGATAAACATTCAGAACAAGCTACACAACAATACCTAATTATCCTAACGGGCCTAAATGTGTCATCATCTCAGATAGGAGAACTACAACAAAATAAAAAAAGAGAAGAGTATCTTCATAGTTTACAAAGAAATCAAGTCGAGGAATGAAGCTTTGAAGGCTTCCACCTACACAGTTTTGGAAGAAAACATCATCTACTCAACACAGGCTACTTTCTGCCTTCACCACTGAGAAGTGAAAAATGCAAATAGACTTTCTAGAGCCCAAAGTCACTCATCCTAGGAGTGTTGATGATTATAATAAGTCTATCTTTACTTTTGATACAAAATTGATTCATCATATTTACTAGATTGACCTACATGAGAAATATGGTAAAATGATCTATTCTTCCCTTACAGATTCGACTATGGAAACATTTAAACTTCAACAATCATTAGACAATGTACAATCTCAATTAATGTTAGAAAGAGTTGTTCTTCACCAAAGATATACCAAGATCAAATCCTTATAGGATTTATTGATAAAGTTGGGATATGATCCCTCATATGTAAAAGTAGCAGAAGAACTTATCAAGAGTAAGAGTGTAGGCATAGGTTCTCTAAGAAAATAGCTTAAGCTACCATCTACAAAAGTTCCAGAAGCTAAAGAGACAGGTCAGATAGAAATGGAGAAAGAAAATATGTTCAAGATCATAATTAAACAAAATGTGCAGATAGAGAAAATGGAGACTGAGATTGAAAAGCTTCTAAAGGAAAAAACGATAGCAGAGAACCCCAACATGATATAGAACACCAACATCGACATCAACCACTACTTTATTAGAGGGGACTACTCTGCTGATCCAGCAAAAGAGCTGGCGAAGGCTATGGAATATTTTTCGATTAAGGGGCAATAGGTCGAAAAACTGAGTCAACTTAACAATTTACAAGAATAGAAACTAAAGATTGATAATGCTTATTTAACTAAGTTGTAGACTTCATATAAGCTAACAAAAAGAGTTCAATTCCTATAAATCCAATCTGGTATGATTAATACTATCACACAGTCTAGAGAATGTATCTAGATAGAGATAAATGAAGCCATCATTGAGATATGGCCTTCAATTGAAATAATCTTTGAGCAGGATGAACTAGTACATAGGGTCATGCAAGCTATAGCAGATGTAAAGAAAGATTTGCGTTCAAATCTAGGAAGAGCACATGCATTAATAAGGTTTTTGAATTTTAAAACCAAACATGAATTGGAGGAATCTAATATATAAGACGGGACATAGACCATATTAGAAGTGATAAGGATTCTCAATAAGAAGAATTTGATGTTGCAGATGGAAAATAAGTGTCATAACCTCGAATCAAGTATTCCAAGGTTTCACAAGAAATTTTCACTTTGACACCAAATGGGATTGCCTGAATTACATGGAATGGAAGATAAATTAATTAATTTAGAAGAATATCAAGCAAAATTACGTTCAATTGTGAATGATAAATCCAGGTTTGCAAAGATCAAAGGTAGAATCACAAGTAAATAATTTATATAAGGCCTTAATTACGATTTACTGATCAAACATGAGATAAATCATTTATTTGTGCTAAAGCCAAATTTTCAAAAATATATTGAGGTAGATGAACATGTTAGAATATTAATAAAATACCAAATTATATATGAAGATAGATCAAAATAATTATGCAATTTACTAGAGTAATGAGCCAACAATAGTTTTCGGCAGATTCAACAACAAAATAGCAGGCTTATCAGCCACATCAACACTAGAATCCGCGAACCTAGAGACAACAACTTTAGCAATTTCATTTCCCTATATTGATGTACTATTTTTTTAGTAACAGATCTAGATGTTTTTTCAATGTATCTATATATTTTACTTTAGATAATTTGGGAACATTTTATATAAACAATTCCCAATTTGAATTGTAAAGGGTTACACCCCATGGATAAGTTTATTCGAAGCAAAATTACATGTATCTAAAGTTATCTGATATCAATAATGGATTCTGAATTTGTTTCAAACGACTTGTTATATCTGTGAGTTTTATTTAGGATATTCATTCCATTATGTTATTTCAACATCTATTTGGTTTTATGAAGAATTATGAGTAAGATATAAACTAAATATCTGTCTATCTTAAATGTCTTATGAAGTTATAATAAATTACAGACATTAGTTCATTATACTATTTGTCTAAACAAACTCCTCTATATCAATTAATTGTCAATTCTTCATGAATTTGGATGCATTTTGTTGGCTAGTTAACATAGTTTACAACCCTTTCATTATGTTGAGAGAAATTAGGACACAATACTTGTTTACATAAGCTTAAGACATTGGTCGTCCACAAATTCAAAAACAACCAAAATATTTTAGATGCTCTAGAATAATTACCTAACCTAGAATTATCTCAGAGGACAACATCAGATTGGCGTCATTGTCGAGGATCAAAATTTGAATCATTTTCCCTGGGACAATGATTTAGATTTTCCTTTAAGGTGAATATAGGATTAGTAGGTTAAAATATTTCACCTCATGACTCCACGAGCCAAACTCGCTTCTTATTGACATACTAGATCTCATTCAGATCCTGAGCTTTATTCTCCATTATGAGATCTTGAGACACTAGTAAGAGAAGCTTCTCCCTCTTCTTCTATATCGATATAGCCTGAAACTGTTTTAGCTACTGATCCTTTTGGACCTGTTCAAATTCCTTCTTAATTGTCTGACTTACCCCCAAAAGTATTAGAACTTTTATCTAGAGGGGTTGATCTGCATTCAACCCTTATAGTCCATTCATTGGAATCATATCAAATCCATGAAACCCTTTTAGAATCACCTCAGTTAGAACAAGAGTTAGATATACATTTACCTGCATTAAAACCTAGTCAATTTATTTATTTTATTTATTTATTTATTTATTTTTTATTTTATTTTTTATTTATTTATTTATTAATTTATTTTTATTTTATTTTATTTTATTTATTTATTTTTATTTATTTATTTATTTCTGAAGCAAGAGTCATACCCTCTATTTGATTGAATCAAAAAAACAAATTAATTTATCCCAAAGGATCTGTGGGCCATAGAATTAACTATCTTCTAAAAGCCTAGGGCGCCAAGCCAAAGGCTTAAAAACCAAGCCAAGGGCCCACAAACATAACTATGAGACCTTCAAAATACAAACAAATCTCGAGACTGTTCAATCTACCTTCAGAGATCTAACGAACAAGGCCCATATTGGGCAAAAACAAGAAAAATCTTTAATTCTAGAATCAGACCTGATGAGGAAATAGGGACCACACTATAAGAATTTCAAATCTGAATGGGAGGATAACCCTCGAGCATGTAGCTTGCCCGAAATCCACTGATCCCCACCTTGAAGCAAAACAATCATGGAAGATAACACCGCATCCGAACCCGAAGTCAAATAAAGCCATCATTTAAGTTAATCTCGGGTCACATAGGCAAGGTAACCACCTTGCAAGTTGCCTTGTGAAATCCCTAGGATCGCAACAAACCTACCTAACTACGAACACGTTAAACCATCACCCAGCAAAGCTAATTCTTCTTTACGGAATTTAGTTTTCATGAAGAGTTTTGGGTTCAAAATGACTAGCACCTAATAACTTTTGGGATGAAGAGTTCTGGGTGCAAATTCCCTCCCAAAGACTAGTTATCCATGCACTATTTCACCATAAAAGATCAAAATTCCCTTGTTTCCTTTACTCAAATCCTTTTAGTTTCCCCTTCTTTGATAGAGCTCCCTGTTCGCGCTCGCCTATCTGAGACACTCTTCCCTCAATCTGCCTTGGGGTGTCTCTATCCAATCATAAATTTTATTACTCTTGGCCCAACGCATGCCTTCATTAGCTAGAATGTCTATTACTTTGTTGGTTGTATGGCACACATGAGTAAAACTAAGGGTTCTCATGTTCCGTAGGTGAAATTGAATCCGTTGATATACTTGCAGAAGCTGCCAGTTTCTCGAGACTTTATCTGGAGCACATCCATAGCTAATTTTCTTGACTGAATTAATAATCAATTTAGAATCAGCTTCAATTATCGTATTATGAAGATTTAAGTCCTTCAAGATTTCTAGACTTTTCTTAAGGTCCATAAGCTCTGCCATGTTGTTAGTTGCTTTACCCAAATGGCTATGAAAGATGGTTTTTATGTAACCATTTTCATCTCTTACTACTCCTCCATTCCCCGCCATACCTAGGTTTCCTTTAGAGGCCCCATCTATATCGCATTTTAAAAATCCCTAAGGGGGTGGTTGCCAGAAATCCTTATCAATAATTATATCTTACATTCTTGTTTTTGCCTTGTGGGGCAAGCCCCTGAAGACCCAAGTGCAATAGTATCTATCCATCCTAATCTTTAGGTTGGTCCTCAGGGGGGTTTTCAATGAGGGTCCCTATTGTCTCCTTGAGTTGTCCTAAAATCTGAGCCATGACGTTCTAGGGAGAACCTTTTCTATTCTTGAATATTCTGTTGTTGCGTTCTTTCCAGAAATCCCATATTAGAAAGCCTGGAACTAATGCCCAAGCTTTGTTGATTATTTCATTGCAAGAGAAATTTTTCCTCCACTTCTTCAGAGTACTATTAATGCTATTCAAGTCCCTATATTTTTGTATGAAAACTGAATCTACCTCGTTCCACAAGGTGGAAGTCAATGGGCAAAGGTTGAGTAGGTGATCCATGGTTTCTTCTTGTAATTCACATAGCTGGCATCTAGATGGACCGTGTACCCCTCTTTTCCATAGAGTTTCTGAGGTCATAATACCTTTATGTTGCACTAACCACATGAAAAGTTTTATTTTCATCCAACTTTGGTTTTTCCATAGGTCCTTCCATACCCCTTCAGGGTTAGGGTAGTCATGTTTGAGGGCTATGCGCTTGACCTCTTTGAGGTTAAAGTTACCTTCATTGATATTGCCCCATCCTAGCTGGTCTAAATCTACTGATGTCAAAATATTTCTTTGTTCCAAGATGTCCATTAAAGCTTTTGCCCGTGCCTTTAACAGGGAGTCATCACTGTAAACCAAGTTCTTCCATAATCTCCATTTTTCTTCTCTTCATTCCTAATCCTAGAAGTCATTTACCCTGTGTAACCCTTTGTTGTCAGTATCATTCTTGAGATTGATGAATTCTTCTCTTAACAGTTTACGTTCCTGTTGCCAGTTATCTTCCCAGAACCAAGCAAGGTTTCCATCTCTAATTTCCCAGAAACTGTGTTTCTACACAATGGCTCTATTCTCCCAAGCTTTGTTCCATATGTGGGAGCCTTTAATGAGCCCAAAAATTCTAATGTGGTCGTTGTCTTGCCAATTGATTGCATATTTCTTTTTCCAAATTTGGGCCCAAGTGGAAGTTGAATTTTTTAGCCATCTCCACCATAGTTTAGCCCCCAAAACTTTGTTTAGCATTTCAGGATCATCCAGTCCCAAACCTCCATGTGTCTTGGGTTTACAGATCTTCTCCCAGGCCACCAAGGCCCATTTTCTTTTCTCTTCCCGATTGCCCCAAAGAAAATTTCTTTGGACATTTCTGCATTGTTGCATGACTCCTTTAGGAGCTGGAAGGGCTGAAAACATAAAAATGGTGATAGTTTGTAGGACAACTTTTGTGAGCACTAGCCATCCTGCTAAGTTCAAAGACCTATTTGTCCATTTCCAAATTTTTTCCTATAGCTTATTAGTCATTGATTCCAAAACTGTCTTACTGAGGGGTTTGTCTGTTAGCGATACTCCCAAATATTTGGAGGGTAACATGTCTCTTTGAAATCCTAGAATTCTAGATATATTCCTATGAATAGCAATGTTAGTGTTAAAAAAGAAAATCTTTGATTTGGTAAGTCTTACCTATATGCCTGCAAGGTCATTGCAAAGTCTTTTAGGATTTGTTTATAGGCTAGAGCTTCCTTGACCGTAGGTATACCCTGTAGCATGGTATCATCCACAAATTGTTGATGGGTCAAAGCATCTCCATTCATAGTAAGTTTGAGACCCTAGATTTTGCCTTCTGCTTTGGCTGAATTGATAGCTTTTCAAAGCCCTTCCGTCATGGGAATAAAGAGGAAGGGTGAGAGTGGATCTCCTTGTCTAAGACCTCTCATAGGGTTAAAGGATTTGGATGGTGAGCCATTTAACAAGATTGAAAAACTCGAGGTAGTTACAAGGGTCATTACCCATCTTACCCAATTATGGTCAAAGCCATAAGCTATCAGAACTCTCCTGATGTAGGCCCAACTTAGCTAATCATAAGCCTTTTCTAGGTCAAGTTGCATAATCTTACCTGCCTACCTCTTGCTCTTATGTGAGTGAACCACCTCGTGAGCTCGAATGATGCTGTCGAGAATTTGTCTGCCTTCCACATACCCAATTTGTTCTGCTGAAATGAGAGTAGGAAGAAGGGGCTTAAGCCTATTGGCTATTATTTTGGAAATAATTGTGTACACCACATTGCATAATGCTATTGGTCTGAATCTATCTGGTGTCATAGCATTATCCTTCTTAGGGATCAAGGATATGAAAGAGGTATTGAGGGCCTTCAAAACAATTATGTTTCTCCTTGAGTCCTCCACCACATCGAGGATATCCCGCTTGACAATTCCCCAACATGCTTTGAAGAAGTCAACATTGAAACCATTTGGACCTGACATCTTCCCATTTTGGATCTCTTTGATGACTTTGCTGACCTCTTCTTCATTCACATGCATGTTTAGATGGTAATTGTCTTCTTTTTTCACAAGCTTATGAATGTGCTTTGTAAAGTCATTAATGAATTGTGATCTATCTAATAGAGGTTTTTCGACAATTACTTGGAAATGTTGAACCAGTGCTGCTTCTGTTTCTTTATGGGTATTGAATCACTTTCCTTGAGCATATTTGATGACTGACATCCTGTTATGAGACCTCTGATCTATGGTAGATTTGTGAAAAAACCTTGTGTTCCTTTCTCCTTCTTTTAACCATTGTACCCTTGATTTCTGTTTCCAGAATATATCCTCTTGCTCGCATAATTCATCCCATTCCTATTGATGGTGTTCGACTTGTTTCTTTCTTCCCTTGTTGAATCCTTTTGTAATGAGGATATAGTTAATCTCATGTAGCCTCCATTCAACAACTTTTTTGGCTTTAAAAAAGTTGCCAAATTCATTCTTATTCCAATCTGTAACTTGATTTTGATATGTTTCAATATTTTATGCAGGAGGAGCATTTTAGTGCCCCGAACATGCATATCCTCTATCCACCATTTTTCAATATTGTCAATAAAGTCCGAATGGGTGAGCTAAATGCTTTCAATCCTAAAAGCTCTGTTTCTTGGAGTTCCTATGAAGGACGCTTCATGTTGAACAGGCCAATGATCCAAGCCACCAAAAGGGAGTATCCTTGCTGATAGGTCAAGGCCTGTAAGGATAAGGTCCTCCGAGATGATAAATCTATCGAGTTTTGAAGCCACCTGGGACTCTCCTCCCCTTTTATTATTCCAGTTAAGGTTTCCATTACTTGTCTCTCTGTCTACGAGCCTCATATTGTTTATAAAATTCTGAAATTCTATGGAATCTCTGCCTAGTGATCTAGTTCCACCTTGTTTTTCCGAAAGGGATTTGATCATGTTAAAGTCCCCTCCCAAAATCCAGGGGATGCCCAAATGTTTGTTTCTTAGATCCTCAAGTGAGGTAAGAAGCATGAGTTTGTCTTCAGGCTTCAGTGGGCCATAAACATTTGTGGTCATATAAACTTCCTTGTCCACCAAGGTTGAATAACCATTGAAAGGTAGTTTCTGGATGCTTCAACATCAATGATTCCTAGAGGGTTCCAAAGTTTAAGAATTCCTCCTGTTGTTTTATCTGCTTTAACTTCTAGATATTCATATCTGATCAGCCATTTCCTCTGTATTTCTCTTATTTTTCCAACTGAACATTTTGTTTCCTGGATGAAAATCATATATGGTTTTTCCTCTTTCATTCTATTGCTGAGATTTCTTTGTTTCTTTTTACTTCCTAGACCCCTGATATTCCATGTTGTGAGCTTCATTAAGAAAGATTTGTAAATAAGTAACTATTTAGGTCTTTCATCTTACCTGAATCAATCATAAGTTTTTCACACTCTAGCAGCAGCTCATTCTATTTTTTCCTACCTCTTTTCCTACCTAGGTTCCTAGGAGCTAGTCTTGATGTTGCCTTCATTGTTTTCACCCCTTTTTTATTCTGACTATCATGGTTTCTTTTGACTCCCGAACATTTCACCTAGATTCTCCATAGGAATAGATGTTGCACTCTATGGAACCCCTCTTGTGGGTAGCAAATCCATTCCTTTGGTAGTTCCATCCTCTAGAAACTTTTCCAGATCTAGATTCCCCCTTTCATGAATACCTTACAGTTCATGATCCTCTATTCCCACGTCACTAGGGGTCATCTCTTGGTCCCTGTTTAGTTCCATAGGTTCAGAAGATCCTCCTTTTATTGGCTGTTTTCATGTTTATCCTCCATGCTATTTTCCTTTCCTTCTCTACAGGGTTGTCCTCCAGAGTCTAGTTTGCTTTCTCTTGCTCCTCTTCTTTTTATAATACCTTATACCTATTCTGATTCAACTACTTTTCCTCGTTGATTTTTTTTGGTGCCTTCTTACTCCTTTACCTTTATTCCCCACCTTATTAAAGCATTCAGTTTCTTTCCCTGAGGTATCTTTAGTTCTATTTTCCATTTTGTTTAAGGGGCAATCTCTAAATAGATGCCCATGTTCATGGCATTTGCAGCATCTGAAAGGGACATGCTCATAGTCCACCGCTTGCACCCATTCTTTATTAAATACTTCTAGAATTACTTCATCCGGTACAGCTCTAGAGAGGTCCATCTCTACGCATATATGGGCAAAGGAGGTATACTTCCCCCACATAGTGGCCTCAGATATTTTAACAAAATGCCCTAGTTTATATCCTATTGGTTTTAATGATTCTAGCTACCAATAATCCAATGGTAGGGAGTAGAGCCTTACCGACACCGAGACTGATGTGAATGTCTCACACTTTGGGACAAAATTCATTACCCAAGGCCGCATATAAAGGCCTGCAGCTACATAGAAGTAGGGCCCTCCTTCAAACACCCTGTCTTTATCCTCAATGTTTGTAAAAACTACAATGAAGAAACCCTTGGATCCAAGGTGCAGATCTATATCCCCCTTAGGTTTCCAATGATACTTCATCCATGCCTGTAAAGCCTTCTCCGTAGGCCATAACCCCATGAATTTACAAATGACTGCATAAGTCGCCATGTGTTCCCAATGTGCCTGTAGCGCTGGATCACTTAACACCACTCGGGCTATGAAGTTTTCCCTAGGCTTACAAGGTCCAGTCCACTTTCTAGTGTCAGCATTCTGATTCTCTCCTTTTATTCACTTTTCTCTATTGGCTTCTTCGTGCATATTTTCCTGCCCCTGTGTGCCTCTGTTTTCATGTTTCCCTTCTTTAGAAACCCCTGCTTCAGCCTCCGAAGGTTTCATGAATCTATTAGATACTTCTTGACCGTAGGAGGGAGTGGAACTCCCCCCCTCTCGCCTCTCCATGGTGCCTAACATTGCTCTTCTACTGCAAACCGTAGCTCTCAGTATCTCTACATTCCCTCCCTCCCTCTCCAAGAATCACCAACATGTATCAAAACCTAGTGATTTCATATCATCTAATGTACAGACTTTTTCATCTACTTCTGCCAAAGCTGAGGACACCTTTTTTCTCTACAAATCTTATTTTTGAAACTAAAGGAAAATTTCAACAAGAAGAGGAGACGTTAGTTATCCAATCACAATTAATAAAAGTTTTAAGAGGACCTCCTCCTACAAATTCACCTCCATCTTCCCCACAAATTCATCTTCATCTACAACATCTTCTTCAGAATCTTCCTCATTTTCTACAGACTCATCCTCATATTTAGATATGGCTTATTTTCAACCTATCAAACAAGCTAGGCATGCTTCCTTACAGCTCCCTGGTCAACTTAATAATTTTCCTGATGGGTATTTAAAACATCTGCCTAGATTTAATGGAGAAATTAGTTTGTCCGTTGAAGAAAACTTAGCTTCCTTTTTAGATTCGTTGATGACATGAATATTGAACATGAAGATGTGTATATGAGGTTGTTTGTTCAATCACTTGAAGGAAATGTTAGAATTTAGTTTATACAACTAAGAGACAATTCTATTCCATCTTTTAATGAGTTAACAAACATATTTAAAAATCAATGCGGAGTTAAAAATGATCCTGCATATTTTGTTAAGAATTTGAAGAGCTCAAAAGAAATACTGGTGAACCAGTGGGTGACTTTATAAAAATATTTAACAAATTTGATCATAAGATGCCATGTCACTATAAACCTCTAGTATCAGTAGCTCAATTTAGATGTCTAAAGCTTTTGATGATGATTTTAGAATCATGCTTAGAGAAAGAGCATTCATCACCCTGGAAGACATGAAAGAAGATTCCATAGAAGTTCAAGCCAATAGATCAACATCAGTTAAACTTAGGGCTAAAGTAGAAAAGTCTAAAAGAAAAATAAAGCTAAGGAAGAGGGTTCTCCATAAAAAATTACAAAGGAAGATCAAAGGATAGATGAAATCACTTCACATACTAGAAATATTTCAAATAGGATTTTGAAAATGGAGGCTCAACCTATAACAATTCAACAAAAAAAAATAGACGTCAAGCTCCATTCAAAAGAACTACTCAACCACAAATTTTGTAAAGGCCTAATAATGATCAAAAATTCAACCTCCACTAAAGATTGATGGTGACGAACCTCAAGACGCTGGACATATTGTTACAGATGAAATCAATAGTTTTTATAACTCACCAGTTCATAATGTCATTATCCTTGTTCCTCAAAATCAATTCCGACAACAAAATCAAGAAAATCCACAAGTGTCAAAATATCAGGCATTCTCCGAATTGTTAATTTTAGAATTAAATAGAAGATATGATTTAATACCAAGACCAGGGTCTGGTAGACCTCCTAAGAATATAGATGTAAATGAACCACCAATTAAAACCACTGAAACTCAAACAACAACAATTCAACCATTCAATCAATCAAATGAACCAAATTTAGTTGATAAAACGGTTTTAACTACTTTCAATGCAGAAAGAGAGCTAGAAAGGGTCTAAATACCTCTACCCTTATCTGAACCTTCCAAAAATCTAGGTTATAAAAATAAAGTTTCTAAATGGATTCAATCTTCAAGTGTTGATTTTGAAGGATATATTATAATCTTGGAAGATGAGAAACCTTCAGTAATATTAGGTACCACTTTTAACATGATTGGTGAAAATGTACCACCATTTTATGTCACTTCAAAATTTCATGATTTTATGTTATACAACTGTATGTTAGATTCTAGGGCTTCCCATAATTTGATTCCTAAATTGATCACATATCAACTTAAATGATAGGTTACTAGACCCTACCATGATTTATATACCTTTGACTCAAATAAGGTACCTTGTCTTGGACTTATAAAAGACTTAGTTGTCACTCTAGCACAAATCCCTATTAAGAGTGTAGTATCAGATACTGTAGTTACATATATTCCTCCTAAATGTTGGGTGTGGAGCCTGATTATCTTCTTTATTCAAAGGTATCATCGCGGTGGACCCTAGTTTGTAATGTGGAAGCAACGCCACCCATTTTTTGCGTGCCACAAATCAGGGGTGACAACGACTATTTAGAGGCCCCCTAGCAGGGGTTCGGGGGTAGCACCCTCGAAGCTAAAATAGATGTAAAATTTCCTTGTAAAATGTTGTATTTTCATAGTTAATCTATGTTGTTCATTAGTTGGAAATCTGATGGTAGAAGTTATGTTTAGTTTAGGGTTTTTTTCCTTAGAAGGAAACCCCTCGCTATATATGAGGGAATTGTATTACGGATATGTATATGTGTATTCTGAGTGAGAAAGAGAGAGGAGATTATTTGAGAGCAAAGAGCGAATTGCTGTGGATTTTGCATAGGTTGTATCTCTTAATTTTGTTGGATAATATAAAAGAAAGGATTGGTTGTTTCTCCATGGACATAGCCCAAATCGGGTGAGCCACGTATATCTGTGTCGCTCTTGTTTTATGCATTTTCTTTGTTTATATTTCTGTAATATTTTATGTGTTCCATTTCTCTGTAATATATAATTTTCTAACAATTGGTATGAGAGTCGAAGGTCTATTTAGTTGATAAATGCACAGGAGAGAATGGTTCCTCATTTGAGTGGGAGAAATCGTGTAAGATGGTAGGTTTAGAATCAAAAAATTTAACGGCCAAAACTATGAGTTGTGGAAGATGCATATGGAAGATTATTTCTATCAGAAAGCTTTGTACGTAGCATCGAGTGGAAAGAAAAAGAATCCAATGAGTATGACAGACACAGAATGGGATATTCTCAATAGAAAGGCACTTGGAACAATGCAGATATGCTTAGCGACATCGGTATCCTTTAATATTTCAAAGGAAATGACAACAAAGGGTTTGATGTTAGCATTGGCCAAGCTATATGAAAAACCCTTGGCCTAAAATAAGGTTTTTCTTATGAAGCATTTATTTAATATGAAGATGTGAGAAGGTGGATTTGTTGTTGATCATGTAAATGAATTTAATACAGTTACTAGTCAGTTAAGTTCCGTAGGGTTTAGCTTTTGATGATGAAGTTAGGGCTTTGTTATTCCTGTGCTCATTGCAAAAAAGATGGAATGGTTTAGTTATGGCCATTAGTAACTATGTCTTTGGATCTAGTACTTTAAATTTTTATGACGTTGTCAGTGAAATCCTTAGTGAGGAAATGCGACAGAAAAGCTCCTGTGAGACATCAGGTAATGCTTTGACTGCAAAGACTAGGGGAAGAAAAATGGAAAGAGGAAAGAGCTCAGGATATTGCAGTAAGTCAAGGAAAGGTAGATGCAAGTCCAAATTGGGGATAATGTGCTAGAAATGTGGGAAGACACGACACCTGAAGAAATACTGGAAGTCTCAGAAGGGAAAAGGAGACACACAACAAAAAATAAATCATCACATGAATGTGATAGGTGATGTTGTACAAGATTATTTGATTATTTCATTAGAAAATATTTTTGTTGCATGGATGGTAGATTCAGGGGCCTCATTCCATGCTACAGCTGATAGGAAGCATTTTCATGATTATGTTCAAGGATATTTTTGATAGGTTTGTTTGGGTGATGATAAATTTTGTAAAATCATTGGAATGGGTAAAGTTCTCATAAAATAACAGAATGGAAGCGAATGGCTATTGAAGGAGTTAAGGCTTGTTCCAGATCTAAATAAAAGTCTAATTTCAACAAGGCAGTTGCAAGGTGATGGTTATGTAACTACTTTTGTAGATAAAACCTGGATGGTCACTAAAGGATCCCTGGTAATAGAAAATGGAGAAAAGGTTGGTACATTGTATTTATGCAATGGTATTTCTAATTATGTTAATGATTTAACCTCTATAGGAGTAGATACAACATTGTGGCATGATAGAATTGGGCACAGGAGTGAGAAGGTGATACAAATTCTTCACTCAAGAAATTTTTTGCCAGGTTTGAAGTATGTTGATTTGGAATTCTGTGAGAATTTTTTTTATAAAAAATAGAAGAGAGTAATATTCCTTGGAGTTGGGAAAGAAAAGAAGAACAAAAAATTAGATATTGTGCATACAGATGTATGGGGACCTTCTTAGGTATCATCTCTCGGTTGCTCTCGTTATTATGTTACTTTTATTGATGATGCAACAAGAAAAACCTGGATTTATTATATTTGAAATAAATCTGATGTATTTGATGCTTTCAAGAAATGGAAAGCTTTTGTTGAAAATGATACAGGAAAAAGGTTGAAGTGTCTTAGATCAGACAATGGAGGTGAATATTGCTGCAAAGATTTGATAGGAACTGTTCAAAGAATGGAATTCGTGGAGAGAAGATAGTTCTAGGAAAACCAAAACAAAATGGTGTGCCAGAAAGGATGAACATGACAATCATGGAGTTTGGAAGGTGCATGAGATTGCATGGAGGATTTCTTTTACAATTTTGGGCAGATGTTGTAGATACTGTTGTTGATATAATAAACAGAGGGCTTTCAAGTTCCTTGGATGGTGGTATTCCAGAGGAGGTATGGATAGGTAAAAAGGTGAACTACTCATTTTTAAAGGCTTTTGGTTGCGAAGCCCTTGTCCACATTAATAAATAAAATAGAACAAAGCTTAAGGCAAAATCAAAGAAATGTAACTTTATTGGATATGGTGTTAATGATTATGTTTATCACTTTTATGATTATTAAAATTACAAAATTATTAGGTGCAGAGATGTCATATTTAATGGAAAGGTTTTGTCTAAGGATAAGATGTAGGAAAAGAAATGGGAAAAAAAAATAGAGAATGCATAGTGCTTGATGAGATCACAAAAAAAGTGAAGGTGCCTGAAAATAATAATGATCAATAGCCACAACGACAACAACAACCACAACAACAAAAAACAAATCAAACATCTAAAAGTGGTGTTATAAGATCTGAGTGGATAAGTATACCCCTTGAACAATACTAGCTTCATTATATTATGTATTCTTGACTGATTCTAGTGAACTAGAATGTTATGAAGAAGTAATGTAGGTAGAAACCAGGAAGAAGTGGGAGCAAGCCATCAAATAAGAGATGGACTCCTTAGTACATAACCAGACTTGGGACTTAGTCAGGTTGTCTATAGGTAAAAAAAACATTGTAGAATAAATGGGTGTACAGGTTGAAGGAGGAAGATGGAGGTAGAAAAAGGTATAAAGATAAACTTGTGGCAAAGGGATTTGCACATAAAAAAGGTATAAAATTTTATGAGATATTTTCTCCTATTGTTAAAATGACTTCAATCAGAACTATTTTAAGTCTACTAGTAGCTAAAGATTTTCATCTTCAACAATTAGATGTAAAGAAAACCTTTCTCCATGGGGATTTGGAGGAAGAGATATATATGCAGCACCCCAAGGATATGAGGTAAAAGGAAAGGAGAAACTAGTGTGTAGGTTGAAGAAGAGCTTCTATGGATTAGAAAAGGCTCCAAGGTAGTGGTATCTAAAATTTATGAGGTTTATGTCTGAACAAGGTTATACTAGATGTCACTCTGGTCATTGTGTTTATCTCAAAAGTAAAAATGATGGCATGTAGATTATATCGTTATTGTATGTAGATGACATACTTGTAGGTTCTAACATGCAGGAAATAAATGTGCTCAAAAGAAAATTGGAAAACTCATTTGCAATGAATGATTTGGGTGTTGCAAAACAAATCCTTGGTATTAGAATAAATAGAGACCTAAATAATCACAAATTAGCATTGTCTCGGAGTGAGTACATACAAAAGGTGTTGAAAAGATTTAATCTGCAGAATGAAAAAGCAGTTAGTATATATTTGGCTAGCCATTTCAAACTAAGTAAGGAGATGTGCCCTAGGACTCAGGAAGGAATGACGTTTATGTCTAAAGTTCCATATGCATCAACAGTTGGAATCCTAATGTATGCAATGGTTTGCACAAGACCTGATATTGAACATGCAGTGGGACTTGTAAGCAAGTACATGAAAAATCTAGGAAAAGAACATCAGATGGTGGTGAAGGTATTTGAGAGGTACCACAAATCAAGCATTATGCTTTGGTGGTTGAAACATTTCTCTACAGGGATATGTTGATGCAGATATGGTAGGTGATAGAGATAATTAGAGAAGCACCACAATTTATGTGTTTACTATAGGTCGAGCAACTATCAGTTTGGTTTCAAAATTGAAAAGTGTTGTTGCACTCTCAACAATGGGAGTTGAGCATGTTTCTACTCCAGAGGCTAGTAAAGAAATTATTTGGTTACAAAGGTTTCTGGATGAATTGGGTAAGAAGAAAGGGTTGGGCAGGTTATACAATGAAAACCATAGTACCATTCATCTTGTAAAGAACTCTGCATTTCATTCCAAAACTAAAGATATACAACTCAAGTACCATTTAATACGGCCAGTGTTTGAAGATGGAAATTTGAAGTTTGAAAAGATACACACTAGCCAAAATCCTGCAGATATGTTAACAAAATTTGTAACCAGGGACAAATTGAGATTTTTCTTGGTTTCAATTGCTCTTTATGTATGATGATGAATATCAGAAACAACAAGGATCAAAGTGGAGTCATTTTCCAACAAATGAAGCAACGGTGAAGATGCTATTATTAGTCTCCAAGTGGGAGATTGTTGGGTGTCGAGCTTGATTATCTTCTTTATTCAAAGGTATAACCGCATTGGACTCTAGTTTGTAATAGGGAGGAAACACCAACCATTTTTTCACACCGCCAAGGGCAATGATGATGACTCTTTACAACCCCCCCCCCCCGGCGGGGGTTTGGGGACAACACCCCTGAAGCTAAAAAGAGATGTAAAATTGCGTTGTAAAATGTGGTAATTTCCTAGTCAATCTAGGCCATTCATTAGATGGAATTATGATGGCACAAGTTATGTTTAATTTATGGTTTTTTTCCCCAGAAGGAAAGCCCTCGCCATTTATGAGGGAATTGTATGATTACTGTGTATATATGTATTCTGAGCGAGAAAGAGAGAGGAAATTGTGTGAGAGAAAAGAGGGAATTACAACAGATCTCTTGTTGGTTGTATCTCTTCATTTTGCTGGATAATATTAAAGGAAGGACTGGTTGTTTCTCCATGGACATAACTCAAATTGGGTGAGCCATGTATATCTATGTATATCTTGTTTTATGCATTTTCTGGGTTTATATTTCTACAATATTTTCTGCATTCCATTGCTTTGTAATATATATTTTTCTAACACTAAATTTGGCATGTTATTGTCCAGATCATGTTGTGCCAAATTAGGAGGAAGTCTGCAAAAGGATATTTTTTATGCTACTATTCATGTATATGGAGGTGAAAAACTAAGATTATACAAGAAGGTTAGATTCATTAATACTATTTTGTGGAGTTGACCAAGCAAGAAATCATCCCATTATGTAGTTGACCAAGATTTTGTATGCTTCACACTATCATTAGGTAATTTACAAAACACTCAACTTAATATTGAACTGAATGTGGATACACCTGAGACTGTCAAAACTGATATTAGGAAATTATACTTTGATGGAATGTTTTCAAAAGATATAGTTGGATCTGGTATTGTACTTATTTTAGCTGATAAAGAGAACATAACTTAATCCTATAAGTTAGAATTTGATGTCACAAACAATGTAGCAGAATGTAAAGCTTTACTTCTAGGGTTGGAATTAGCTAAAAGTCTTAAAATAAAAAATTTAAGTGTATTTAGTGACTTAAAGCTCATTGTAAAACACATCAGAAATATTTTCCAAAAAAAACATCCTAGACTTAGATCATATATAAATGAGGCATCAGACTCAGTGGATAATTTCTTTCAAGCATTTAACATCACCGCTATTCCAAGAAATGAAAATATTCATGTAGATTCTTTAGTTGTTTCAGCTAGTTCTTTTAAAATTCCGGATCAAATACTATTACAATATTAGATTCAAGTAAAATATAGACCATCAATTACTGATAATCTTAAATATTGGAAAGTATTCGAAGATGATGGACAACTAAAGTCATTTTTGCAGGTAATTGATGAATTTTCAATCTTACAAATCAAACAAGAACAACTTAATGATAAAGAGCTTAATAATGAAAAACAAAACTTCACAATTAAACTCAAAAATAGTTGATCATAACATCATTCAATTACCCACCAATTTCATCCCAAAGGGATTATTCCCTCTTGAATTTTTTTTTCACCATAATGATGTTCCAACAAATCAAGTATCAAATTCATCTGAAGAAGACAAAGAAGAATGAAACATAGGATCTCAAGAAGAAACTAGAAATGTTAAAATCACTGTATGATTACCAGAGGAAATAAAATATAAATATCTAGCTCTATTTATTAGTTACAAATATTTTTTGCTTGGTCTTATGATGAACTAAAAACCTATGGCACATCACTCATCGAACATAAAATTCCTTCCAAACCAGATTTTAAATCTTTTAAGCAAATGTCAAGGAGAATAAATCTAGTCTTGCTACCCACAACTAAGAAAGAACTCAAAAAGATACTGGATGCCAAGATCATAGTTCCCTTAAGATATTCTAATTGGATATCAAATTTGGTTATAGATAGAAAGAAAAATGATGAAATTAGATTGTGTGTGGATTTCAGGAACTTAAACTAGTCATCCTTAAAAGATAATTATCCATTACCCAAGATGGATCAATTACTTCAAAGAGTTTATGGTTCTAATAGAATTTCTATGTTAGATGGTTTTTCTGGATATAATCAGATTATGGTGAGCCCAGATGATAGAGAAAAGACAACATTCACAACTCCTTGGGGTACATTCATGTATGCAAGGATGCCTTTTGGACTAACAAATGTTGGAGCTACTTTCCAAAGAGCCATGGATCTAGCATTTGTTGGTAAGATTAACAAGTTTGTTGTTATTTATCTAGATGATTTAACTTTATTTTCAAACTCAGAAAAAAACAATTTGAAACACTTGACAAATGTTTTTTACAGGTGCATGAAGTTTCAGATATCACTAAATCCAAAGAAGTCCTTGTTTTCCATTAAAGAAGGAAAATTATTGGGTCATATTATTTCAAAGGAAGGAGTAGTCATTGACCCAAAAAGAGTTTCATCCATCCAAGCACTTTCATTACCAAGGAATAAAAAGGAAGTTCAAGCTTTTCTTGGGAAAATCAACTTTCTAAGGAGATTCATAGCTAACTATGTTGAAATAGTTAATGATATCACTGATATGATGAGAAAGGTCCATGAGGTAAAATGGAAAGTTCAGGCAAGATTTTATTTTAACCAAATTAATAAATCCATCTCTGAATCGCCAGTATTAGCTAGTCCATACTATTCTAAACCTTTCAACATTTTTTTCCTTTGATTTTGAAAACACACTAGCTTCTGTCCTTTCACAAAAAAAAAATGGAGATGACCAACATATTTCCTTTTTCAGTAAGTCATGAGAGATGTTGAACTAAAATATGAAATTATTGAGAAACAAGCCTATGCCTTAGTTCAAGCCTTGAAACCTTTCAGATTCTATATCCCTCATTCTTCCACTATTTCCAATGTTCCTAACAGTATTGTTAAAACTGTATTATCACAACCTGATACATATGGTTGAATAGTAATATGGATCACCAAGATATTATAATTTGATCTCATTATAAAATGTACAAAGTTGATAAAGGGTAAAGGTTTAGCTAAACTATCAGCAAAATCCAATTATAAATTTGGGGGATAAATTTTTTGATGCAGATTTCAAGAGACGAGTATCCACAAGAACCTTCTCCAACAGAGAAGAATCCATAAGAACCTTCTCCAACAGAGAAGAATCCACAAGAACCTTGTCCAATAGAGGAGAATCCTCAAGAACCTTCTCCAACACACGAGAATCTTAAAGAACCTTCTCCAATAGAGGAGAATCAACAAGAACCTCCATTTTCAGCTAAAGCCATTCCCCTTTCACTCCACACCAATGAGAAATCCCTTATTTCTAATGCTACAATGATATTGTGCATTTTCTTCGAGATTTTGAGTATCCACCTGGATTCCCAAAAAATCAATGCAAAACCCTCAAGTTAAAGGCCATAAAATATTGCATCATCAATGCAAAGTTGTAATGGAAGGATCCACTAAACATCCTTTTATTATGCTTAATAGAAAGTGAGACAGAAGGAATTATAAATCAGTTTCATGCAGGTATTTGTGGATGTCATTATGCTTGGAGAGAAACAACATACAAAATTTTAAGAGTTGGGTTTTATTAGCCCAAATTATTTGCACAAGTAGGAGCAAAGGTTAGAGCTTGCATACCATGTCAATTTTTTGCTAGAAAGCAAAAATTATCATCGCTCCCTCTAGTTCCAGTTCTAGTTGAAGCACCTTTCCTACATTGAGGATTAGAATTTATTGGGGAGATTCATCGAACATCCTGTAATCAGCATTGATGGATTTTTGCTTCCACATACTATTTTACAAAGTGGGTAGAAGTCATACCATTCAAGTATAATTCTCATATTGTTGTTATTACATTCATTGAAGAGAAAATTCTATCTAGATTTTGATGTCCTCAACAAATAGTTACAGACAACGCATAAGCATTCAGTTGTGTCAAAATGATTAAATTTTTCCAAAAATATCAAATTATTCTACATCTTTCTACTCCTTATCATCCTCAAGGAAATGGATTGGAAGAGTCATCAAACAAAAGTCTAGTAAAGGTCATTAAAAAGGTACATGCACATCACAAATGAAATTGGGACAACCATCTCAAGTATGTAGTCTGGGTAAATAAAATTTCGCCAAAAATATCATCAGGTAAATCACCTTTTCAACTTGTTTATAGCACTGAAGGTCTTTTTCCCACACAACTATCTTTTCCTGTTGTTAAATCCTTACAAGAAGCAAATGAAGAGCCTGATGAGTCTTCTAGGAGAATCAATTAGATCATAGAAATTATTGAAGATAGGGATGAAGCCTTATATAAGCTTAGGAATATCAAAACAAAATGAAAATATTATTTGACACAAAGGCTAGAGAAAGAGACTTCAAGGAAGGAGATTTAGTACTAAAATGGGATGCTAGAAGTGAATAAAATGGAAAGTTTGGAATGTTTGATAATCTCTGGTTGGGACCTTTTAGCATTCGAGAGGTTAAAGGAAACAATACTTTGGTTTTGTAGAACTTAGAAGGCCAATATTCTTCATTACCAGTCAATGGAAAATATTTGAAACACTACATTTAGTACTGATATTTCTTTAATCATTCATCATTTGTACATTATCGTTTTGTTACATTTTTCTGCAAGTGTGATTATTCTTTTAGCAAAGTCTCCATTAGCCCGAGGAGAAGGCACTTAGATCTACATGTTCTCTACATCCTGCTGGAAGAAGCAGTCCCCAATTGGAGCCAATGTTGTAACATTATTTGTTTTGATAAGTTAGATGTTTGAGATAAAAAAAAATAATAATAATATATCTAAAATTACATTGTAAAAAAGGGATAAAAGAAAAATAGAAAAGTGAAAAAAGAAAAAAAAAGAAAAAATAATAATGAAAATCCTAAATAATAAAGCGTGCCAGCTTAAATTCCTATCATTCATTTATTAATTGTACTTAATTTATTCTAAGCATTATTAGATTAAACTTAAACTTATTTTTATTTATAAATAAGTAACAACACGGCCTTTTGTCATTTCTGGTTAAAGTTCTCAAAGCCCTTGGCGGTTTCAGATATTGAGCATGGAGATGACCAACTCCGAAGCCACTCCACACACCCCTATCCCCTTTGATTATTAATAAATGGAGGGGTGCTCCAAAAAAGAAATGTAAGGTTATGGAAAACCCCATGTTGCCTCCTACGATGGATTTATATCGTCAGCCTTTAGTTGACCAATATATCAAAATTATTGAAACCAACTGTGAGTTCGATCTCTATGAACTCCACAGTTGGTTAAAATAGAAAATTATTGACCAAAGTGATGAAATAATCTGTTGGAAATCCTCCTTGTCCTCCTTACTCCATTTCATCATTCCACAAACCCACGATTTCCCATATTTTTTTGTATGGTGTGATGATAGGTACATTCTCACTCAAAGAGTAGTAGTTTCTAAAAACATCGAAGTTCTCTTTAACATTACTACTGATTTAATCAACTAAATGCTAAAGATTCAAAGTACTGAACCCTTGCATCCATTTTCTCTCAAATCCCTCATGGACATTAAGAAATATCTTGACTTTCCCCAGAGAGCCATAATTTTGGAACCCTTTTACCATAAGATGTCCAATTACCTCGAATCAACCCAAATTCTTAGACATCTATGTTTCCAAAAATGACCAAGAATATTGTATCCATTGCGTCATGTTTGTTAGTTCATCATTCTAATCAGTGGGTCGATGAGGTCTTAATAGGTTTTCTATCAGTTTTCTGAATAAATGCAAGGCCTTCTTTGATTTTCAATTACATTGAATACATAGCAGAGTCAATTCATGATCAGTTCATGAAATTTCATATAGAAGGAGTGTTCAAGTATTCTTCTATTTTAGTATACTTCTTTTTGTTTAATGAGTCAGAGAGGTTTTCTTTCCCCCTACATCAGATGGAAATTCAAGGGAATCCACACTTAGTAATCCATTAGACTTCCGTTGTGATGAAGAACACCACTGAATTCACATTCATTTATTTTGTACATTAATTCATATATGTTTCTACATGTTTATTCAATAGTGATGCAGAACCAAGAATTAGGACAGAGATCAGGAAAATCCTTCATCTCGGTGAAAAAAACGTAATGGGAGATTGGTATTTATACCAAAACTATACAGAGATTAGGATATATGGATGTGAGCTTCCCCCATCCAAATTACCTAAATTTTTTCATAATTGTATATTTCATTAGAGTATATGAGACAAATGATCAACATGGATCAACTACATTTTGTTGCAGTAAAGAAAAAGGTTAAGTTTAAGATTTAAACTCAATTAGGGCCCTTTATTTGTAATGCTAGAGAAACAAGAAATGATGTAGATGATCTCCTTAGATAGATGAAATTTAAGCTTAGTTTCATCCGGTCTTATGATCCACTAGGAATACTTTCAAAACTAAGGGTAGAACAAAAAACTACCACATATGCTCACACTCATAGGGCTAATATAGGACAATATATGAACTAGGATGAATGGCAGGAAAACATACTTTATGAAAAAAATAACATGTTATAGTATCTACACCATCACAAACTCCTCTAAGAGAAGAAAAACAAGATAAAAGGCCCAAAGATAGTGCTTCTCCAATGGAAACAAAAACTTCAACCAAGGAATTTAAAATTTACATTAATATGCAAAAGACAACTAGTACAATTGATACACATTCAGAAGACACTCCACAATAATTCCAAATTATCCTAAGAGGTCCAAATGTGTCATGATATTCTAGCAGAGAAGATATGGCTGTAGGATCTCCTAAATCTTAATCCAGTCCAAATGTGTCATCATCTCAAATAGGAGAATTGCAGTAGAATAAAAAACAGAAGAGTATCTTCACAATTAAAAAAGAAATCAAGTAGAGAAATGAAGCTTTGAAGGCTTCCATGCACGCATTGTTTTGGAAGAAAACATCATCTACTTAACACCGATTACTTTTTTCCTTCGACACTAATAAGGGAAAGATGAAAATAACCTTTATAGAGCATAAAGTCACTCATCCTATGAGTGTTGATGATTATACTAAGTCTATTTTTACTTTTGATACAAATTTGATTCATCATATTGATGAGATTGATCTACATGAGAAATTTGGTAAAATGATCTATTCTTCACTTACAGGTTTAGTTATGGAAACATGTAAACTTGAATAGTCATTAGACAATGTACAATCTGAGTTAAAGTTAGAAAGATTTTATTCTACAACAAAAGATACCAAGATCCAATCCTTAGAGGATTTAGTGATAAAGTTGTGATATGATCCCTTAGATGTAAAATTAGCGGAAGAACTTATCAAGACAAAAAATGTAGGCATAGTTTCTCTAAGAAAATAACTTAAGCTACCATCTACAGAACATCCACAAGATAAAGAGATAGGTTAGATAGAAATGGAGAAAGAAAATATGTTCAAGATCATAATTGAACAAAATGTGTAGATAGAGAAAATGGAGACTGAGGTTGAAAAGATTCTAAAGGAAAAAGAACAATAGGGAACCCCAACCTCTGATAGAACATCATCATCTAAATTAATCGCTACTTAAGAAGAGGAATGAAATTAACCATTCACAAGAAGAGAAACTAAAGATTGATAATTCTTATTTAGTTGAGTTGCAAACTTCATATAAGCTGAAAAAAAGAGTTCAGTTCCCATAAATCCAATCTTTTATGATTGGTACTATCACACATGCTAGATAATGTATCTGGATCCACATAAATGAAGTGATCACTGAGATATGGACTTCAATTGAAATAATCTTTTAGGAGGATGAACTAGTACAGAGGGCCAAGAAAGCCATAACAGATGTAATGAAGGATTTGGGTTCAAATCCAGGAAGAACACATGCGTTGATAATGGTTTTAAATTCCAAAACCAAAGATCAATTGGAGGAATATGATATAGAATATAGGAAAAAGACCATACTAGAAGTGAGGAGGGTTCTCACTAAGAATACTTTGACGTGGGAGATGGAAAATAAGTGTCATAACCTCGAATCAAGCGTCCATAAGTTTCACAGGAAATTTTCAGTTTCACACCAAAAGGGATTACCTGAATTACATGGAATGGCAAATAAATTAATTAATTTAGAATAATATCAAACAAAACGATGTTCAATTGCAAATGATAAATCCATGTTTGCAAAGATAAAAGGCATAATCATAGGTAAAGAATTTATAGAAGGCCTTAGTTATGATTTACTCAGCAAGAATGAGATAAATCATTTATTTGTGGTAAAACTGACTTTTCAAAATATACTGAGCTATATGAAACTTTTAGAATTAATAAAACACTATATTCCAAATCAAAAAAGATTGATAGAATTATGAAAGGTACTCGAGTAATGAGTGGGAAATAGTCATCAGCAGATTCATTAGCAGAATAATAGGTTTATCATCCACATCAGCACCAGAATCCTTGAACCTAGAGAAAACATTTTGAGTAGTTTCATTTCCCTATATTTATGTACTATTCTTGTAGAAACAAATCTAGATATTTTACTTTAGATAATTTGGGAACATTTTTTGTAAATAATTCCTAATTCGCATTGTAAAGGGTTACACCCTTGGGCTATGTTTATTGAAAGCATAATTACATGCATCTCAAGTTGCCTAATATCAATAAAGGACTCTAAATTTGTTTCAAACATCTTGTTACCTCTATGAGTTTTCTTTATGTTATTCATTCCATTCGGTTATTTCAACATGTATTTGGTTTTGTGAAGAAATTTGAGTAAGATATATACTGAATATCAGTCTATCTTAAATCTCCTACAAAGTTATAATAAATTACAGAGATTAGTTCATTAGATTATTTGTCTAAACAAGCTCCTCTACATCAATTAATTTTCAATTCTTCATGAATTTGGATATATTTTTTGTGGTTAGTGAACATAGTTTAATAGTATTTGTCTTATGATTATTTTAAATATTCTATTTGAATACTTAAAACTCATATTTTCCCTAAATTCTTCAGTCCAAATCTTTTAAAGCTAAATTACTATTTAGAAATGAGGAAACAAGCCTTTCATTGTGTTGAGAGAAATTAGGACATAGTACATGTTTACATAAGCTTAAAATATTCACCTTCCATTGGTTGATCACGAAGAATGAACGAAAGGATTGAATCAAGGGAATGATTCGAGAAAACACGATAAAGGTCCACTTATTTTTTTATATAATACACATTTGATTTAATGTTACCTCAAGATATCAAGAACTATTGATCATGCACTTTAAATTGAATTTTAAAATGATCTAATTAGGAAAAAATAGCTCAATTTTTACCTCCTTATTCAATTCAAACATGTCACAAATGATTTTTGAGTTCGAAAAATTGTATTTTCTTCAAAGGGTTAAAAAATGTACCCCTTTCTAATAATAAAATTCAATGTTCATTCCTCATATTTTACAATCTAATAATGAATTTAATGCTTTAAAATATTTTCTTTGATTTATTACCATTGCTCCAAGTAACTATCTATCTTCTTAATAATTTTCATGCCTTGTTGTTCCAAGTGTATCATGAATAATTCCATGTAAATTACAAAATGAGACATGATAAAGTGTCACACATTAAAAAATAGTTCATAATCACAAATTTCCTTATACACTTTTTTTCAATTTCAAGGTGATCTAAGACAAGTAGCAATACAACAATTTAATTTTATTATGATTCCTTTCCATGACCAAAATGGTGTGCCTAGTTACAATTAAAGGGCTACAATCATATCAATATCCCAATAGTTATGTGAACTTTAGCATGAATATTAAAAGTTTATTTCTCTCAAATATTTAAATGTTTAAAAAAATTGTCTAAATTTTCAAACTACATCACTAGAATTATAAGAAACAAATCCTTCATCAAATTGGTTATAACTTGGGGAAAATCAACATCAAATTGAACAATTTCTAGATTTATTTTCATAGGCAAGAAGTTTGGTTTTGTCTCCACTCATGTGGAGGTTGCATTGCATATGGATATATATATATAAGTCTTTGATTTTCTTTCTACAACAACATATAACATCATGATCTCTCCTTGGACTTATGAGAAATATACCATAAGTTATCTTATGCTTTGGCACTGAGCTTTGAAGAAAGCAAGTTGGTAATTCACATAGCAACTAGCACATGTCACATCACTTACATCATGCAATATAAAACTCCATATCTTTTTCTACTCTTATAATAATTCATGGTAAGCTAATAAAATAACTCCATATACTTTGAAAAAATTGCAATTCATCCCTTTTCAATGTGATTTCATTCTACTTGTGTTGTCCACAAATTTAAAAGCAACCAAATTATTTTATATGCTCTGGCATAATTACCTAACCCTACAATGGTTCATAAAAAAGAATGAATGAAAGGATTGAATCAAGGGAATGATTCGTGAAAACATGATCAAGGTCAACATATTTTTGTAATATAATACACATTTGATTTAATGTTACCTCAATATATCAAGAACTATTGATCATGCACTTTAAATTGAATTTTATAATGATATAATTGTGAAAAAATAGTTGAATGTTTACCTCCTTATCCAATTCAAGCATGTCACAAATGATTTTTGAGTTCGAAAAACTTGTGTTTCTTCAAAGGGTTAACAAATCTACCCCTTTCTAATGATAAAATTCAATGTTTATTCCTCATATTTTACAATCTAATCAAGAATTTAATGCTTTAAAATATTCTTTTCTTTGATTTATTACCATTGCTCTAAGTAAATATCTATCTTCTTAATGATTTTCATGCATTGTTGTTCCAAGTGTATCATGAATAATTCCATGTAAGTTACAAAATGAGACATGATAAAGTGTCACACATAAAAAAATAGTACACCATCATAAATGTCCTTAGACACCTTTATTCAATTTCAATGTGATCTAATACAGGTAGCAATACAAAAATTTAATTTTATTATGATTCCTTTCATGACCAAAATGGTGTGCCTAGTTACAATTAAAGGGCAACAATGATATCAATATCCCAATAGTTATGTTAACTTTAATATGACTATTAAAATCTTATTTCTCTCAAATATTTAAATGTATAAAAAAGTTGTCTAAAATTTCAAACTACATCACTAGACTTATAAGAAACTAAATCCTTCATCAAATGGGTTGTACTCTGGGTAAAATCAACATCAAATTGAATAATTTCTAGATTTATTTTCATAGCCAAGAAGTTGGGATTGGTCTCCACTCATGTTGAGATCGCATTGCATATGGATATAGATAGGTCTTTGATTTTTTTTCTACAACAACATATAACATCATGATCTCTCCTTGGACTTATGAGAAATATACCATAAGTTATCGTATGCTTTGGGACTGAGCTTTCAAGAAAGAAAGTTGATAATTCACATAGGAACCCTCACATGTCACATCACTTACACCATGCAATATAAATCTCGATATCTTTTTCTACTCGTATAATCATTAATAGTAAGCAAATAAAATAACTCCATATACTTTGACAAAATTGCAATTCATCCCTTTTCAATGTGATGCCATTCTAGTTGTGTTGACATTATGTTACTAACCATATGTTGGAAATGTTATCTAGACTGATATAAATGTATGCATTTTTCCTCTTAAGGAGATGTGTTTTTCCATCAATAGTGATAAGAAGGTTCTTGCATATTTTCTCAACATCATAGTTATGCTAAAACTATCATGTAATTCTTTGTCACTAAAAGGAAACATGCCTAATAATGGTAAAAGGAGATGTGCATGCCATGTTAATAATTATCATGACAAATGATCACACACTAGAGAAATGCATCAATAGAGGTGGGGATGTATGATATATACTAATGGTGTTCAACCCTAAATAGTTTATTGGCATTGTGAGATATGGGCTTGGTCATCATTCTAGTGGAAGAACTCTTTAGAGAAATGGGATTAGTAGTGGAAGTTAGTTTCATAGATTTTCACATCCAAATAAATTATTAGAATCACATGGAGGCATATTGTTAAACCCCGTATGTAGAGTTAAGGTTGAGTGTACTAGAAAAATCAATGTCGAGGTGATCCATGCGAAGGATTAACATGAGAAATATGATGCAATGTGTTTTTGATACTATAGGATTCATAGAATTCATAGAGAAACTCATTTATAGGGTCGATAGTTGGATATCATTCCATAATATTCTAATATTGGACGAGTGGCTCTCTCTACCATGATTGATCATGATCTAAATAAGTTCCTCTCAGATTTCATTGTCTAAATATACCAATCCCTTCGAATGCAAATGAAACCCTAACAACCACTAATTCTAAGGACAAACTCTATGAAAAGAATTGGAACCTCTCATATCTCCTAGCTCTTCTCACATATCTTAAAACTTCTCACATTCAACTTCCTTCAATAATAGTATAGATGCTTTAATCCTTTCATAACCATGGCTCTAATGGAGATTAACTATCTCTGTTTATTTACTACTAATGCATTCCAATAATGCATGGGTCATAGGTCAAACTAATTTTGCATGGGCCATTGCAACTCAAATTGGGCTAGAAATAGTGAACAAATTCTTAGTCCATGATCTCCTTATAGTGTATTCTCTATTTGGGCATGAGTGACCTTCATATAGATGATGACTCAGAGTAGTAGTAGTGCAAGGACTATAGATAAAACTAGCATATATGGAAATGGCTATGGTTTTCTACAATGAAAAATTAGAATGGTATTCTGTGATGTTTAATACAATATCTTGAGTTAAAACTTTGAATGCTCTATGATTTCAACTGCTCTTTTCATATTATCGATATGAAAAGAAGGTGAAACTAACAGGTTTGACAATAAGAAAAATAAAAGAAAATAGTTTGAGAATGATGACAATGAAGACATTTTCTAATTGGCTTTGCAAATTCAACATTTTCTATCATTCATCATTATTACATTAACCCTTCGCATTGAACTTTTTTATTTCATCGTTTTTTATTTTTCAAGCTATTAGCACTCTTCATCATCTCAAAAAGCACATGAAACAAGGAAAATTTAACATTAAAATTACCATATTAGTCTTAGACATATTTAGAATATTTAAAATTATCAAAATAAGTATATATTAAACAATTTTTAGGTGACAGCGCATGACTCAAACCAACGTAGATCCATCTTATCCCTACATCTATCAAGCATTGAGAGGGATGAAATCTCTTGAAGTGGAAACCTTTACTCGAATTTTGCACTAAAAAAATAGGTTTTCAGCTCGACGGATTTGATACCTGTCGATGCTTGATAAATCTAGGGTTAAGATGGATCTACGTTGGTTATTTTGTTTTTATGCATCATTTTTATGTTTGTTACCATAATTAACTTTCTTTGTTATGGGTGATTTGTTCAATTCAACACAATTCGATCAATTAAATCAAATTTGGTCTCAATAGATGTTAATCATCATTTCCATCTTCATCACATATATGTATATCTATATATTCACAACATCGAAGTTCCATGGTGAGCCTAATATCATAAATCCATCTTATTTTCTTTTAAGGATAAAGATTTGGATCTCTTTTTTTCTTCACATTTATCTTGGTACTTAATACATTGAAAATTAAAAGAATTCCAAGATTATAATATATTTATTTATAGATTTGGTTTATAACTCGACAATTCCAATTTTTATAAATCTAATTTTTGGGAGAAAAAAAAAATGTTTTTTCTAAACTGACTATTTTTTTCTTTTAATTTTGAAGGTTATCTTCTTGTGCACCTCAATTCTAATTGTGGTTAATATTTATGAGTATGAATTAAGGGATATCATATCAAGAGAGTGGATTTTCTTGGCAACTCACACTTAAAAAACAATGATTATATGCACTCAATTCCTTCATATGTAAAAAAAAAAATACAAAAAAAAATTTTTTTAATATACCAATTATGAATAGATAAAAATAATTGAAGATATAACATTTTAAATTTAAATAAATAAACACCACTTTGTTTTAACTTTATTTAAATTAACGTTTTAGACTTCATTAATTTTTGGATAGAGTATGTGGGTATATACAAAGCCTAAAAATCAAATAGAGTCCATATCCAAGGTAGGGACATAATTTTGATTTGAATGTAAAAATATGTGGATAAATTTTATGTCACGTAGGTGATACCATGAGGATGGTATTATAGCCTATACCACAGATGGACTATGTACAACAGTACATATGGGATCATAGGAGTACATATGCTACAAGTTTGCAAAAGGAAATGTGTTTGGTGTGTGTTACCCATAAGAAGGAAAGTAAGTTTGGTATAAGTAACTATGGTTAATCGCAGTTTGGCATACATAAAATTACGATGAATATATATGATGAAAATATATTTTTAGGTGAACTAATCTATTATGACCTTGCAGACATATTAATGTGGAAAATATGCTAACTCATGTATTGTATGCAGAGTGACTGAAAGAAGTAGGTGTTCGACAACAACACAAAGGCTTGAAATAATGCAAGAAAGAACATGCATTCTTCAGATAAAATAAGTGATAAGATATAGTTTCTTTAATAATATTAAGTAACAGATTATGATATTTATCATAGTTAAACTTTTTCATCTATAAATTCTAACAAACGGTTTGAAAAAAATGTTATAGGTAGCTATGAAAGGAGAGCACTTCTTGAGACCAATTTAGCTATGGAAGGAGAGGTGCTAGGAAACTCCTTGTGGCTGATGTACATCAGAAAAATTGCATCAGATGGCAGAGCCATGAGATCTGTTGATTCAAAAAACAACTACCTATGAACAAGGACATGATGCAGTGATACATCGAGGACAGTGTAAAATTTAAGCGAGGGAGTATGTAACACCCCTCCCTTGTGTACTAAATTATTGTAAACCTAAGCTAAGTTAAAGCTAGGTGTGATATCCTCCCTTGTGTGTTAAATGTTTGTAAACCTAAGCTGAGTTAAAGCTAGGTGTGATACCCTCCTTTGTGGGTTAAACTATTCTAAACCTAAGCTGAGGAAAGCTAGGTGATATGTAATATGAAAAGCAAATGTGTTATTAAATAAATTAATAAAATAAATCACTTCGAGGGTGGAGCACCAAGAGAGAGGAGATTTTTTTCCAAATCCCATGAGGAATGGGATAGAGATAATTTTTTCACGATAAATCTTCTAGATGTGATTCTAGATAATCTTGGATGGATTGGAGATCCATCACATGGATGGGAGATAAAGATCCATCTGAAATAAAAGCTTTGCTAGAGATAAAGGCATGATTTTATGAGGAAAAGCCTCCTCGAAGATAAAGATGAGCTTTTCCGAAAAGGACCTAGGCAAATGGAAAATTCCATAAAAGCAGGATGCCGCTAATGGTAACTAAATCATGAAAAAGGGTATTAAATACCCAATGCATTGATCAATTGAGGATAGTTGATCCTTGGAAAGATCTTTAGCTCGAGGGGAATTAGAGGTGATTCATGGATGGATGGTGGTGCTCCTCCCTCCATGTGAGGGTTTTAGTTGGTGTCAGATGTGTCAAATGTTTTCTATGATGGTTCTTACTCTCTCCCTGCTTTAGTTCAAGTTTGGTTATAAGAAGTTTTCTTAGGTTTCTTTGCCATGAGAATGTTGTGTGAATTACATATGCTTATGTATTGATAGATTTAATGGTGTTTCCCTCTATTGTCATGAGATTCACTTGCATGGTATGGTTTTTATATTAATCCTTACTTGTTAGGAAGTTAAATAGAGTATAGCTGTGTTGTCAATGATTGTATGCATATAAATTTTATTTCACTCTAGATAGTGATTAAGTAGTTGTTGAATCTAATCTTGGACCTTATTAAAGATGCTAACGGAAAATAGAGTGTCTCTAACTTATGTAATATTATTTATATATTAAGACTTTGGTGTATGCTAACAATTTTGGAGTAATGTTGTTAACCATATAACGATGTATTAATGTCTATGCCATGCATGAGCTATATCAATATTCTCCTTCATAAGTATATTAGATGAAATAGACCCAAAGAAATATCCTATTACGTATTAGTGAGGGGATTGTCAAAAATTTTAGTGGTTGTATGTGTTGAAATATGGCAACAAGAATATTCCAATTTAATTTGTCCTTGAATTAAATTGTGAATTAAAATAAAATTTAGTTTTAACAACTACTTGGAAATAATTAATTAATTTATTTTAAATTAATTAGTTGGAGAAATTCAAGTTAGAAGTCTTTCTGAAGTCATGCAAGAGTTATCCCTTAAATTAAGTAGATAAGATTGAGTTATAGTTGAGTTGTAATTATTTAAATCAGTTTATTGAGTTAAGTCGAGTTAAATTAGTTCCAAACTATTTGAGGAACTAATAGTGAGTTAACAGTGAGTTGATGCATTAATGCACTCAACTAGTGCTACTCTATTTAAATGAAGATTCCCTCATCAGAAACTCATGCATGTATATTCTAAGAAAGACCCAGTTGATATTAATGTTCAAGGACAATGTACTATTAGTTGCATGTGTTTTCTCATGGAGAAAGCTCATGCATGCAGTCAAGGATTCATCCTTGAGGATTGTGTAGTTTTGAAGGCTTTTTTTTCCACTTGGTAATAGGCTAATCATCCACAAGGAACAACGCAAGGAAATATGAGCTCAGAGGGCAGAGAGGAAGGCTCGAGAGAAGCCATGATTACCTATGAGAATCTATGAGGATTGTATTGAGAGTTGGCTAGTTGTGAGAACTAGGGCTTTGTATAATTCCTATGTATTTCCACCATGTATGATAATACAATACTGTGGGGTTTTTATTTGAGACTTTCCCTAAAGCATTTTCATGTGTATTGTGCCATTGATTCTTCTTTTTCTGGTTATATTGTTCAACTCAATCCTTAAGCTTCTGCAAATTGATAGTAGAAGTAGGTTATAGTAATTTTCTTTGATTTATATTGCATTATCAAGTTAACCTATCACAAATTTTCTACATGGTATCAAAGCTGTGAACAAGATACTGAGAAGAAATTTCGAAGTTTGAAGTTCGGGGTTGTAGGTGCAAATCATATTCATATCATACTTCAAGGTTGGTCAATGGCGTTCTATGGCTTGAGACTCGAGTATGCCTTGGAAGGTAGCTTGAATTGGATAGCATGGAAGGATAGAATGGAGGCTGTATTAGAAGACAGTGGCTTAAAGGAATTCATTAATCAAGAAATCCCAAAGCCAGCTTCAACTAATGCACAAGAGTTGTTTGAGTGGAAGAAGTGTGTGGCGAAGGTGAGACGGATCATCCTTGAGGGAGTTCAAGACCATATTGTCTCGAGTCTCCATGGGAAGGATACTCCATCTTAAATGTGGAAGACATTTAAGGACCCCTACCAGAATAGTAGTGACTAGAGTAAATTGGCGCTCAAAGATAAGCTTCAAAGAATCAAGATGGAGAAGGGTGATACTATTTCCACATATCTCAAAAATCTCACCACTTGCAGAGATGAGCTTGGCAGTGTGTGAATAACTAGTGCCAATGATGATATGGTGAACCTCACTCTCCTTGGCCTTCCAAAGAGTTGGAATAGCTACCAGGACTCTATGTATGGAAGGGAGAAACTGTTAGATTGGGAACGACTATGGTCAAATCTTATGCAGGAGGAGATTAGGAGGAGCACACAAAATGGTTCTTCATCCAAGAATGATGATGAAGAAAATCTAGCCTTAGAAAGTAAGGCAATGAAAGGGAAGTGGAATGCTTCCCATTTCAAATCGATTTCTTCTCATGGAGGGAAGAAGGGTGACATGTCTAAAGTAATATGCTTTAATTGTCACAAGATGGGACATTATGTGACTAATTTCCCATTGAAGAAGTCTAAGGAGGGATCCCTGGAAGGATCAGAAGGTGAGGCATTAGCCTCTCAGTTTGAAATGGACTCTACCCTCATCGCATGCATGGTGTTATCGTTGATGGGTTGTGTCTAGTGTCTTGATAGTGGAGCCTCATTCCACATGACCGTGATACAAATTTATTCAGTTCCTTGGAGGAGACAGACCTCAAGATGCACATAGAGATGGGTGGTGATGGAAGGTATATTGTTTTAGGAGTGTGCACGGTTGCTTTTCAGAGGGAGCATGGACCTCCTCTCACCTTGACAGATGTGATGTATGTGCCTGGACTGAAGAAGAACTTGGTATCAGTCATGATGTTGGAGGACAAAGGCTATGATGTTGTCTTCAGTAAAGGAAAGGTGTTCCTAAGACACATAACCATGGGTCATACCAAGAGGATAGGGATTTAGGTGAAGAATCTTTATAAACTAGAGGTATATGATTATGCAGCATTGAGTACGAAAGAAGAATTGGTGCAAAGCCAAGACATTGGCGAGTTTGGCATAGCTGGTTGGGCCATTTGCATCATGGGGCTTTGAAGATAATGCAGAAAATATCTACAGGACTTCCCAAAGGTAAACTTGAGCAAGTTGACACATGCAAAGGTTGTACCTTGGGAAAGTACACCAAGTCTTCCTTCCATGATCAAGAAAGTTGACTAGAGGCTATCTTAGAGTGAGTTCATACTGATTTTTTTAGACCATTCTCGATGGAATCCACAGTGAAGCAAAGGTATTATGTGATTTTCATTGATGACTATTCTCGTAAATGCTAGATTTATTTCATTCATAAGAAGGACCAAACTTTCACAAAGCTTTGTGAGTTCAAAGCTTTGGTCGAGAAAGAGTCAGGGAAGAAGATCAAGGCCTTGAGAAGCAACAACAGTGGAGAATATGTCTCTCAAGAGTTTAACGACTTTTGCATAGAGGAAGGAATTAAACGAGAGTTGAGGGCACCTCATAACCCACAGTAGAATGGGGTGGCCAAGAGGAAGAACAGAACTAGCATAGGGGCAGCATGGGAAATGCTGCATGACCAAGGCCTACCACTTCACTTGTGGGTTGAGGCATGCAACACAATGGTCTATTTGCAGAATAGAAGCCCGCATCGCAAACTTGGGATGAAGACACTAGAGGAAGTTTTCTTCGGTAAGAGACCAGATGTGGGTCACTTCAGCATCTTTGGCTCATTGGTATATTGCCATGTGACAAAGGATGCACAGAAGAAGCTTGAGCCAATAGCAAAGTTCAGGATATTTGTGGGGTACACTAATACACCTCACAACTATCGAGCGTACTTACCTACCAATCAAAGGACAGCGGTTTGCAGAGATCTCAAGTTTGATGAGCAGAAGGCCATGCGCGTTTTCCTTGAGAGGGAGCTCCAACTACAGGCTGCGGAGGAACTGTTGGTTCCTAAGGAGGAGGAGCCTTAAACTGATGCAGATGTTCCAAGAGTGAAGACATCCACACAAGTAGAGTCTTCTAGAGATGGATGAAAGTGCACAAGAGAAGCTGACAGATTGTTGGAGGATGCGAGAGAGAATGTGGGAGCACTATATTCTCAGTGCAGATAGAGGAGGTCACCTGATAGGTACACTAGATACATGGCCCTTGCTGGGGAATGTGTTGAGACTGAGCCATCTTCCTTTGAGGAAGCAGTGTAGCAGCCGATTTGTGTTGATGCTATGGTGGAGGAGTATGACTCCATAGTTCATAACAATGTTTGGGACGTGGTTCCGAGACCAAAGAACAAGTCAATTGTGAGTTCCTCTTGGCTTTACAAGGTAAAGCAAGATGCTGATGGTAGTGTGGAGAAGCATAAGGCAAGATTTTTTGCCCGTGTCTTTTCACAGGTCGAGGGGATTGACTATGATGAGACTTTTGCTCCTATTTCAAGGTACTCATATATCAAATCTATGTTGGCACTATCAGCACAGTTGGGTTGGAAGATCCATCAGATGCATGTGAAGACTGCATTCCTCAATGGCCAGATTGAGGAAGAGGTGTACATAGAGTATCTGGAAGAGTTTGAGACATTCGATCGTGAGTCACATGTGTGCTGAGTCAAGAGAGCGTTGTACAGGTTGAAGCAAGCACCTTGTGCTTGGTACACCAGGATAGACAACTACTTCACCGGGTTGGGCTTCACAAAGAGTGAAGTAGATGTGAACCTGTACCACATCATGGTGAAAGGCAAGATGTTAATCATCATACTTTATGTTGATGATCTCATGTTGAATGGCGATGATCAGTTGATCGTGTTTTGCAAGGAGGACCTTGAAAGAGAATTTGAGATGAAATAAATGGGTCTCAAGCATTACTTCCTTCACATGGAAGTGTGGAAGAAGGATGGGGAGTTGTTTGTGTCTCAGGGCAAGTATGCCAATGAGATACTCACGAGATTCCACATGGATAAGTGCAAGCCCATGTAGACTCCTCTAGCAAGTAACTGGAGGAAGGAGGTTGCTACTTCAAGAGAAGTGGTAGAGGCTACTGTGACAAGCAACTTGTTAGTTCATTGATGTACTTAATGAACACATGACCAGATTTGTGCTATGCGGTGAACCAGCTGAGTCAAGCGATGGTTTAGCCTACCAAGATGTTTTGGAAGGCAGAAAAGCATGTATTGAAATACCTTAGAGGCACATCTCAGTATGGATTATGGTACAAATGGATAGAGGGAGTGAAGCTATAGGGATTCATTAATGTAGATTGGGTAGGGAGTCCATCAGATCAAAAGAACACATCAGGAGAGATTTTCAACCTTGGGTCAGCAACAATTTTTTGGTACAACAGGAAACAGAGGTCAGTTGCACTTAGCTTGGCAGAGGAAAAATACATGGCTGTAAGTTAGACAACATGTGAGGCCATCTGGATGCAGATTTTTTTCAACCAACCATCTCAGTAGCAAATCTTCACAAAATTTAGTCATGTAAAGATTTATTTTAGTTCTAAGGAATAACCTCGTTAAAGCTATCATTATATGACTTGGACTCTTACATGTAGTTATATGGGATTCATTCTACCTACATGAAAGTTTCATGCTATGGGAAGCTTTGAGATATTGTTCCTAGAGACAACATAATTTATAATAGTTAGAAGGGTTCTCATGCCAACAATGGATGCCAACTTTTGTGATTATTTTCCAATCTAGAAGCCATGGTTTGTGTAATTGTGTTGTATTTCAACTCACACCTTAAAAAACACTTGTTTAAGTACTTTAGGTTTCCAGGTGATTTGTTATGGTCTACTACGTCTATGTTATGTCTCCTAGCGTGTTAACTGGTTCTCGTTAACATACATTCAGTAGGTTATGATGTCTATAATGAAATGAGTAAAACCAAATTTGTTGAACCAACTTCAACATTTCCAATTTACTTACAAGGGGACACCATGTATACATGTACATTTTTATAAGTAATGTTATATAACTAAGCTTACTATAACTGAATAGAATGTACAATTTGGATGCAACCTCTCATATAGAGCCAAGATATCAATTGAAGGAAACAACCCAGCTTCCTGTGTAACCATCATAGTCAACATTATGACGAGAAATAAGGGATGAAAATTTAAGCATAAGCCTTTGAAAATTCTTATTCAAAATTATTTTCTACAAAATCAGTGTTTAAACAATCGTAAAAAACATTATTTTAGGTCAATTCCATTAATAAACATAAAATTAAAGTTTCTAAGTAGAAGCATTCTAGGGTAAAATTGTTTGTTGCTTCAAATTTTAAATTATAGAAATTTATCTAAATTTTAAGCTCATGAGCATGCTCCTGAAAATAAAATCCACTAATTCAAGTACACTTTTGTGACATAGTTTCTGGATGATCAACAGACGATAAAGCAATACAATTTTAGTGGCAGCATCAAAGAAGTGGAGAATGAAAACGATGTCAAATTTTTTTCATAGTTTTAATGTTTGTGGTTCCTACTGAAGTGTACAACAAGATCATGAAAGACTTGTTACCCCTCTTTTAATAGGTAGCTATAGTAATATTTTTTACTTCCATGGGAATTTTTGTGAGTAAAATAGTCCGGGTACATGGTTACAACATTAGGCCAGAAATTTTCCTTACATTTTTCTCCATTGATAATCAACATACCCTTTCTTGGAACCCATCTATCTCCCCCTTTTCTTCCAGATCCACAAATCCATTTCTAGGTCATGAAAATGGTATCAAGATTCTTTTTCAAACAAAACTAAGCATTTATTTCGGCTCTCATAAGTTCGAAACCTTGTATGCTTACAAAAGTTGTAGCAAACCTAAAAAATCCCAAAACCTTAAACGTTCTGATGACCTTAAAAGAAAATAATCAAGTTATATTCCATAATATAAAAAATTAACTTAACAAACCTAAAAAAAATACCATGACATGTAGGACTTGAATGGTAGGAGTTCTAGAAATGAGCATGAGCACCATCACCTCTAAACTTCTTGGGCTCGCAGTGCCTTGGATCAACCGCCAACATATTCGTATCATACCTGGTGAGGATATTCTTTGTATCCTTCTTCAACTACTCGTCCACATATTTATGGTAGAAGGAAACTAGAGCCTTCACAATGCTCTAGCTAATGGTGTAGATATGCATGTGTTCCCTCCTTTCACTCTGATTCTCATATCCACACCAGGAAAATGCTTTGCCTAATGGCATAGATATGCAAGTGTGCCCTCCTTTCACTCTGAATCTGATATCCACGTGAACGAATCCGTGGTGTCCCAACATAAAAATGGGCTTGATTTCCATGTAATGGAGAATCTTAGGTTCTTATAATAGATGTGGCTTGTGTACTTGGAAGGTAATTGGCAGTATTCAACACTATTATTTAATAACATTTTTTAGTTTGAATGGATCATCATTCCTGTGTGATCTTTACTGTCAAGAATAATTATAAACTTGCAACATAGTTTAATATGAAATACAATCAAGCATATTTCTCATCCTTTCATAAATACAAATACATAATTTCTTTTATTCTTTAGATATCGATATATATAGCATTTTCCAACAATCGAGACAAAATATGGATTCTTTTGAGTCCTCCACATAGTTAGATTTTGGATAGCATAAATAGCTCACATAGTCATAAAAGGAGTGTTATAAAAAACTACAAACATTAAACTAATATCTATTTAATTCAATATAAGTTAAGTACACCAATGGAAAATATGGTAATTTCGGTTGAAAGATACAAGTGTATGCTCCCCTCAGTGGCACCAACAAGGTTATCTACTATTGTTTAGGGCTCTAGACGAAAGCAATTGTGGATATCAATCCCATGCCAGGGAAGAAAAGAGAAGATTTTAGTTGTGTGATGGATCTTCCCACACCTCCACTCATATGGATTCGAAAAATGGAAATCTTGTACCCACGTCAACAGACCCTAGTGTCTTTAGTTGAAACAGATTTAACTACCAAATTTTGTGAAATGCACAATAAATAAGAAGTATAACCCTTGCAACATAATAATATACAAAATCAAGCATCTTTATCATCCTTGAATTAATAGAAATACCTATTTTATTTTATTCTTTCGCTATCAACATATATAGCCTTTTTCAACAATCAAGAGACAAAATTTGGCTTCTTTTGAGTCCTCCAACTAGTCACATGTTGAAAAGCATAACCAACTAATATATTCATAAAAAGAAGTGCTTTAAAGAATCTCAAAAGTCACATAAATCATTATTTAAGTCAAAAAATTATTTTATTAGAAGTAATCCCGTGTAAAATATGGTCATTTTGTGAACGTGTATGGAAATTATACTAGGGATAAGTGAACTATGACTAGGTAGCCTCAGCCTTTGGAGTCGTGACTTTTGCATTCAAAATAGATGATATCAAGATGAGTTAGGGTAATTTTTAGCTATTACAATGGGGCCTTAGAAGCTTCACGGACTCTTGAAGTATTGTTTCATAAATCACATCCCTAGAAGTCTCCATGGGAACTGTACACTCCTTGATATCACTATAACAAATTTACGAAATTGGGATCCTTGAAATTGATCGCTCTTTTCACCCTTCTCCCATATTCAAATGAAAATTAATTTGGTCGTAGAATTGAAATCCTAAATGCATCTAACTCTTGCATACTTGGATTTTACAAAAAAGTAAGCGATTTGACAAAATGCTCGAACTCAAATAAACAAATTCCCACCAAAACCATAGAGGCAAATGCATGTATCAAATGGATAGTTGAATTTGTGCTTTCCTATGCAAGTAGAATTTATGTTTTCTCCTATAATATGATTTATATCCATAAAGGGTTTTTCGAACCAGAGATTGAAAACCAAATATCCTCAATGCCATCTGGACCCTCTCTGGCATGTGGTTATTATCTGTGTGACCTCTATAGTTGAAACTTATTACTATGGTGACAGGTTCCTTGTTTACCCTTTGTTATACAAGGCTTTATCAAAGAGATTATAAAGTGTAGATAAGTTATTTGCACTTGTCATGCAGGAAATATTGTATAGATTGTATATTGCCACACATAAATTTTCTTTTTTATTTACAGTGCAATGCTAGGTATCTAATTGAGACATTTTTCCAACAACCTCAATATTATCTCTCTTGAGTATCCCAGCTATTGGCATGAAATTATTATCAAAGCACATACTCATGTGAAGGCTCTAGTAAGAAAACTCAGAATTTTCTCACTCTTATCATGCAGGCTGGTCCAAGTAATTCCCTCGATCAGAAAAGTTAGGAGAACCCCTTTAGATGTAATTTTAAAGAATTTAAAATAGAGAGGTCAGATAATAATCTTGTACATAAATTTCATTCTACAACCAAATTAACAATGTGGAAAATATGAAAAGAGCAGTTATTGCAATCAATCAAAATAAAAATTGGACCAAAAACAACACATTTAATCCCTGATATGGTATCATTACTCATAGATATGTGAATAAGATAATTGGTAGTTAACACGAATAGACTAATACGCTTCAAAGATCAAGATGTCAAGCTTCCCCATGCCAGAATGAAAAATCTTAAACACAGATGATTAGAAATTGTCAACCTAATGAAAAATCATGGCTTGAATTATTATCAATCAAAGGAAATTTTTTATTTTCAAGAAACTCTATTTGGATACCTTTGAGTAAAGGATCCTTTTATTGACTGTTGCATCTCTTTGGTATACAACCAATGCGAGCAGAAATAATTTTCACACGCTTATAAGGTGTGACAAAATATTTTTGAAATTACTCGAGAGAACTGCTTTACAACATTAGGTAAATCCCAACACACATGTAGATATATATGCATACCCACAATATAAGTGACAAAATATTTTTTCAAATTACTTGAGAGAACTGCATTACAACATCAGGTAAACATGAATGAATTAACACACTGAAGAAAAGAGAGAGAGGTTACCTAAAACAAAGTTCATTTCATTAACTGGAAGTTCAATGCTGATTAATAATCTTATGAATTCTCACCAGCCCATTGTGATTCTCTCCCTCAATAACTATTATAGAAAATCATCCTTCCACTCCTCCATTCAACCATTGAGATTTGCTACAAACCCACTCTTGGTACCTTAACAATGTTGTAAACAAATGGCTATTACTGGCCCTTCTACATCCTACACTCATTCAAAGCCCTTCCAAGGCTCAATGGGGTTTCCATTGATCCTTATCAAACTTCAACCTTCTTTGCAATATATCATGGCTATGGTCATATTCTTCCAACGGAAGCATTGAATGGAATCCACTGCCACCATTGTTGAATGCTTAGTGCCTGAAGTCCCTATCTCAATATATGTGTAGTTTCCCTTTTAAAAACTCACACGAGAACTCAGGTTATTTCTTAACCTTAGGGCTCGTATACAGTGGGTCAAAAATGGCATAAGAACTTGGCTTCCACTACCATACAAACCTGCCATTGGTTCATCATGTTGTAACATTATTTGTTTTGATAAGTTAGATGTTTGAGATAAAAATATATATATATATATATAAAGGTATTGTAAAAAAGGGATGAAAGAAAAATACAAAAATAGAAAAGAAAAAATAAAAAGGAGAAAAAAAATAATAATAATGAAAATCCCAAAGAATAAAGAGTGCTAGTTTAAATTCTGCTCATTCATTTATTAATTGTGTTTAATTTAGTTTAAGCATGATTAGATTAAACATAAACTTAAGTTTATTTGTAAATAAGTAACAACATGACCTTTTTTCATTTCTAGTTAAAGTTCTCAAATCCCTTGGCATTTGAAGATCTCGAGCGTGAATATCAATGACTCTAAAGCCACTCCAAACCCCCCCACCCCCCACCGCTCCGATGTTTAATAAATGGGGGGGGGGGGGGGGTTGCGAAAACATGGTCCACCCCAAAACCACCTTCACCACGTGCCCTTCACATAGCTACTGCGCACCCCCCCCCCCCCCACTCCAAAACCACAAACAACCTACTTGCCCCCCTTGAAAATCACCTTCTCACACCCAGCCGGCCGTTACACCTCCTCTCCCGCCATTTTAAAACAAAACCCTATCCCAACACTTGTCGAGACACATACCAATCATTCGTCGACTCCTATTCTTATAATTGTCACCCCCTCATATGCTGATTTTGAACCCGTTGAAAATATTGTAACCATAAATGTCTCTCCCTCACCATTTAATAGGTATTACCCAATAAAAAAGTTAACTGACCAAAAGCCCTTTTTATTTTTTTTCTTCAGATTTGGTTGGCTGACCATCATCCCTTACCCTACCAAATAAAAAATTCAACCACTTCCAATCAGTACCAAGCTGAACAACTGCCCAAGTTATCAACAAAGATTTGCACACATTGATATCTATCATTCAACAACAAAAACATTAATTTTACAGGTAATTGCAGTCGTTTTTTCCCTTCTTTTTCAGTCGTGGTTTCTAAAAACATATCTAAGGCTATGGAAAACCCCATGCTGCCTCCTACCATAGACTTAGATCACCAGCCTTTAGTTGGCCAATATGTCAAAATTTCTTAAACCAATTGTGGATTTGATCTCTATGAACTCCACAGTTGGTTAAAATAGAAACGCATTAACCAGAGTGATGAAATAAACCTCTCACAATCCTTCTTACCCTAGTTCATCACTCCACAGACTCACCATTTACTAGATTTTGTTGTATGGTGTCATGATAGGTACATTCCCACTCGAAGAGAAGTAGTTTTGCAAAATAATGAAGTTATATTTACCATTAATGCTGAGTCAATCAAAAAAATTATGCATATTCAAAACATTGAACCCTTGCATCCATTTTCTGCATAATCCCTCATAGATATTTACAAAAATCTTGACTTTCCATGGAGAGCAAGAATTTTTGAAACCCTTTTACCATAAGATATCCAATTACCTAAAACCAACCAACCTTCTCAGTCATGTATATTTCCATAAATGACCAAGAAGATTCTATCCATCGCCTCATGTCTGTTAGGTTATTATTCTGCTGAGTGGGTCAATGAGGCCTTAATAGGATTTCTATCAATTTTCTCAACAAATGAAAATCCTTCTCTAAATTTCAATTACAATGAATACTTAGCAGAGTCAATTCATGATCAGTTCATGAAATTTCCTAGAGAAGGAGTATTCAAGTACGCTTCAATTTTAGTATACTTGTTTTTGTTTAATTACTCAGATAGATTTTCTTTTCCCCTACATAAGATCGACAATCAAGGGAATCCACACCCAGTCATCCATTGGACTTCCCTAGTGACAAAGAACACCATTGAATTCACATTCACTAATTTTGTAGATCAATTCCTATATGTTTCTACATGTTTATTTAATAGTGATGCAAAACCAAGAATTGGGACAGAGATCAGGAAAATCCTTCATCTCAATGAATCAAGCAGAATGGGAGATTAGTATTTATACCAAAATTATACAGAGATTAGGATATATGGAGTGAGTTTCCCCCAATCAAATTACCTAAATTTGTTCCTATTTTTATATTTGCATTAGATTATATCAGACAAATGACCAACATGGATCAACTACATTTTATTGCAACAAAGAAAAAGGCGCAGTTTAAGATTAATACTCAAGTAGGTCTCTTTATTTGTAATGCTATAGCAAGAGCTAATGAAGCAGAAAATCTCCTCAAAGAGAAGAACTTTAAGATTAGTTTCAGCTGGTCTTATGACCCCCCAGGAGTAATTTCAAAACTAAGGCTGGAACAAAAAAATACCCCATATGCTCACATTCCTACACCCAAGATAGAACAATATATGAACCAAGATGAATGGCAAGAAAACACACTTGAGGAAGAAGAAGAAGAAGTTATAACATCTACGCCATCATAGACTCCTCTAAGTGAAGAAAAATAGGATAAATGATCCAACAATAGTGCTTCTCCCATGGAAATAAAAACTTCAGCCAAGGAATTTTAAATTTACAGTAAAAGGCAAAAGACAACTAGCACAAGTGATACACATTAAGAACAAGCTACACAGCAAATCCTACTTATCCTAACAGGCCTAAGTGTGTCATCATCTTCTAGAAGAGAAGAAATGGTTGTAGGCTCTCCTTTATCTTCATCCCGTCCAAATGTGTCATCATCTTAGATAGGAGAATTGTAGCAAAATTAAAAAGAGAAGAGTATCTTCATAGTTTACAAAGAAATCAAGAAAAGGAATGAAGCTTTGAAGGCTTCCACCTACATAGTTTTGGAAGAAAACATCATCTACTCAACGCAGGCTACTATCTACCTTCGCCATTGAGAAGGGAAAAATGAGAATAGCCTTTCTAGAGCCCAAAGTCACTAATCCTAGGAGTGTTGAAGATTATACTAAGTCTATCTTTCCTTTTGATACAAAATTGATTCATCATATTGACCAGATTGACCTACATGAGAAATATGGTAAAATGATCTATTCTTCCCTTATAAGTTCAGCTATGGAAACATTTAAACTTCAACAGTCATTAGACAATGTACAATCTCAGTTAAAGTTAGAAAGAGTTTCTTCTTCAGCAAAAGATACCAAGATCAAATCCTTATAGGATTTATTGATAAAGTTGGGATATGATCCCTCATATGTAAAAGTGGTGGAAGAAAATATCAAGACTAAAAGTGTAGACATAAGTATTCTAAGAAAATAGCTTCAACTGCCATCTACAAAAGATCCACAAACTAAAGAGATAGGTCAAATAGAAATGGAGAAAGAAAATATGTTCAAGATCATAATTGGACAAAATGTGCATATAGAGAAAATGGAAACTGAGATTGAAACGGTTCTAAAGGAAAAAGAACAATAGAGAACCCCAACATCTTATAGAACACAAGCATCTACATCAACCACTACTTTAGCAGAGGGCACTACGTCTACTGAACCAACAACAATGCTGGCAAAGGCTATGGAATATTTTCCAATTAAGGGGCAAGAGCCCGAAAATCTAAGGAGTCAGCTTAACAAGTTACAAGAATAGAAAATAAAGATTGATAATTCTTATTTAACCAAGTTGTAGACTTCATATAAGCTAACAAAAAGAGTTCAATTCCTATAAATCTAATATGTTATGATTAATACTATCACATAGTCTAGAGAATGTATCTTGATTGAGATAAATGAAGCCATCACTGAGATATGGCCCTCAATTGAAATAATATTTGAGCAGGATGAACTAGTACAGAGGTCCATGCAAGCCATAGAAAATGTAAAGAAAGATTTGGATTCAAAGATAGGAAGAGCATATGCATTGATAAGGTTTTTGAATTTCAAAACCAAAGATGAATTGGAGGAATCTAATATATAAGATAGGACAGCGACCATATTAGAAGTGATAAGCATTCTTAGTAAGAACAATTTGATGTTGCAGATGGAAAATATGTGTCAAAACCTCGAATCATGTATCCAGAGGTTTCAAAGGAAATTTTCACTTTCACACCAAATGGGATTTCTTGAATTACACAGAATGGAAGATAAATTAATTAATTTAGAAGAATATCAAATGGAATTATGTTCAATTGCAAATGATAAATCTAGGTTCGCAAAGATCAAAGGCACAATCACAAGTAAATAATTTATATAAAGCCTCAGTTATGATTTAATGATCAAACATGAGATAAATCATTTATTTGTGGTAAAGCCAACTTTTCAAAAATATACTGAGGTAGATGACACTTTTAGAATAATAATCAAATACCAAATTCCATATGAAGAAATATCAAAAGAATTATGCAAGTTACTGGAGTAATGAGCTAATAATAGTTATCAATAGATTCAACAACAAAATAGTAGGTTTATCACCCACATCAACACCAAAATCCTCGAATCTAGAGACAACACCTTCAACAATTTCATTTCCATATATTTATGTGCTATTTTTGTAGAAACAAATCTAGATATTTTTTCAATGTGTCTATATATTATACTTTAGATAATTTGGGAACACTTTACATAAACAATTCCCAATTTGAACTATAAAGGGTTGCACCCTATGGCTAAGTTTATTCAAAGCAGAATTACATGTATCTAAAGTGTCTGATATCAATAAATGATTTTGAATTTGTTTCAAATGACTTGTTATATTTGTGAGTTTTATTTAGAATATTCATTCCATTCTGTGATTTGAACATGTATTTGGTTTTATGAAGAATTCTGAGTAATATATAAAATGAATATCAATCTATCTTTTTTGTGTTTGGTTTTCTTGTAATACTTGGTAGGACCATCCATTTTCTATTATATATATAGGGAAAATTTACACCGCACAGTTTTACCTGGTGGCCTCAACTCACCCCGAGGGGAAACCAAGTCTGTTGGCCATTCGTTAGCATTATATGCCATCCAAAAGAAAAACTTATTCAGGATTTCTAACAAGGCTAGGTAAGTTTCAGTCTCATGACCACATATTGTATAACTATGACAACTGACATAAACAAACATAAATTTAAATGTTATCTGCATAAACAAAAACTAAGCATAGGAAGACTAATCTTTCTTGACATTTTTCTCCTCAGATTCTGTGCCTACTGGGGCAGGATCATCAACAGTTTCTTCTGGCATTCTAAGGAGCTCCACAATGCAAGGGATGTGTTAGTCAATATGGTCCATCCTAATGTCTTGTTTGTGCAGTTGTAAGAGGCTCTTCTCCGTGTATTTTTTGTAATTGGGAAGGCCCTCCATTGTAACTGTCATCCCCATAGAAATTTGCTCCATTTATTTACCAAGCAAAATTTTAATCAGAAAATACAAGTACAGGGTGTGCTTGAATTGTGTAATATGCCCTCTTGTGGTCCCTGGGTCAACCATTGTTCTCCAGACTTCTATTTCATCATCTGTTTCCATTTCATGTTTTACTTGGTCTTCCCAATTTCCTATCAACTTTCAAATACCCTCATATGTTTTCTCCTTGTAACTTGTGGCTACCTCAGCTATGAATTTCTCAGTGGACTTACGAGCCCTTCGAACTTTTGTCCTGCTTAGTCGTTTGGTTGCCTAGGGGTTCGAGCCCTTGCTTCCATGGCGACGTTGAAATTTTGTTGGAGCCATGCCCTATTGATTTGTGCCCTGTATACATTCCAACATTGTTAGCTTCACTGTTTCATTCACCTCAATGCGACACAACTGCACTACCCTTACTTCGCTGTCCTGCCTGGCCTGCAAGAGGCTAAGGTATCCCTGTGCCCACAGGTGCCCAGTGGAAGTGGGTTTCGAGCAAGACTTCGTTGGTTTATTACCATGCCTCTCTCCCTTGCCAAGGTGTGAAGGTTGGTCATCCCCTTGCGGCCATGGTCTGGCTCTCAAACCCATTTGGAGCCAAGCATTGCAAGTGTTATCATACCCACAAGCCCTTACCTCTGCCGGAAATTTCTTGTCCAAGTTCTGCTTGCCTTCCTCTCAGGCCACCCAGGGTCCCTGACTACTCCCGTATGACTCTACCTTGCCATTTTCCCATATTCACTTAGCCAATTTCCCACCCTGCTAGCATCCCAGCCCCCTGCCTACAACTCTTCCTTGCCTCGCTTAGCTACACATAGTTTCCCAAGTGTGGCTTTGTTACACTAAAAAATGTCACCATGACTATTTACAGTTAGTATGGATCAATCAACAGTCATGCTACCCTCTTAGGCAAGTCTTATGCCTCTGCTATCCATCTCAAACTCAAAAAAGAGAGAAAGTCTTGTAAAAAATGTGTTTATCTCTGGGGACGCAGGTTCTCTCAAGCCTTACCCGCGGGGACGCTCACAATGTTCACAAAGGCTGCGTCCTTGGACGCTCTGTATGTTAAGGGACAGGTGCGTCCTTCTGTAAAAGGCAAAATGCGCAAGTTTCATCTTAAAAAAGTTACTTGTGGTTACTTCTAGAACTTTCTAGAGGTCGGTTTGATGAAATGGATGTGCCTCCAGTTGGTTCATGTATCCCTATTAAGGAGGAACTTATCCCATCAATAAGGGAGCTATCCCACCCAAAGAGGGGGATTATCCCATTGATGGTGGACCTGAATAACCTCTTTACAGCACTATAAATAAAGGCATTGAGCCAGAGGGAGAGGAGGTTGAAGCTATACATTTTCTTTGGGTAAATGCTGCAGGAATTAGGACTCCCATTTAGAACCTTGTGAGGAGAGATTGTCTTTGCTTGATTCTACTTGGAAGTGGGTGAGCTTTGTCAAAGTAGAGGAAAACCCTTGATGGACCCTGGGAGGAACTTGCACAACACCAAGGCCAGGTTGTAAGAGTTTCTTTGTTTCGTTATTAATACAAACTGGTTCATTTTTCTCAATAGCTTGTGTTAATGAGTTATTTCATGTGTTCCTTGGTCTGCATGTTGAATATATGTTTTATTATATGAGATGCAAGTGCTTGGTAATTGTTTGATTGTTTGTGGTTGCAGGAACTGATGTGAAGGAGGAGCTCATCCGGATCGGCAAGGACGGACTACAACAACAACGTTTTGGAATAAGGTAAGCCTAAACACTTGTAGTTTTCATGTTTTAAAAGGTGTATTTAGAGAAAGATCGCTCCATTTTGTCTTGTTTGTCGCTAGAGAGTTTAGACTCCTAGGGAGGTCAGTTGTGTCCGCACAAACGACTTTTTCCGCCACGACAAATTGGCGACTCCGCTGGGGAAGCCATTAATGTGAAAGTTTTTTCCTTTGTGTGAACTTTGCTCTGAGAAAATCATTTTTATTTTCTGGTTTTTGACTGTGAGAATTAGTATTTGGGTGGCTTAGCTTTAGATTTAGTTAGATTTGGTTTTTCTTAACTTTTCCAGAAGGACGCACCCTCTGAGTACTGCACAGTGCGTCTTTGGACGCGCTGTTGCCGTTTGCACAGAGCGGGCCCGCGCCTGTTCTAACGGGTTGCCTGCGTCTTCCTGTAAAAATTTAGGAAAACTCCATTTTTTCTTTAATTGCTTTTAGATTTTGTTTTTTCTTAGTGTTTTCTGCCCAGATCCTTTAGTACCCTGTCAAAAATTTTCACCTGAACTTGTTTTGTGAGCTTCGAGTGTTTTAGTGGATTTCAACGAAGTTTAGGCCTAGGGTTTGATTTTTGAATAGGTCCTGTAGTGACTTTGACGGTAGAAAGTTGTCCAGCCTTAGATCTCTCTGGTTTGTCAGCCTTCTTAGAAGTCGGGCCTGTCGTAAAGTCTCCTTGTGTGAGCAGCTTGCCATTTAAGTTGTCTTCTGGGTCAAATTTCGAATTACTTGTTTATAAAGTGTTGATTTCCATTTTACAAAAGAACAAAAAGATTAGAGTTTTGTTTTGACTAGTTTTTGGTTCTGCAATAAGCTAGTCCTTGATTTGATTGTGATCAAGTAAAACACCTTAGAATAATCATTGTTGGCTTTGCCTCATTAGGTTTAATTAGGGTAATTTCCTTTTGATTTGTTTTTTTTGAGTGAATTTTCATAGATTTCATAGTTTGCAATTGATTTTTATTAAAATAGATTTATGTTTTTCGTTAAATAAGAAAAATACAAAAATATCTCCTTTTAGAAGTTTTGTTTCAAGTAGCATTTAAAGTTTTTGGAAGAAAAAGAGTTCTTTTCGTGCAAGTAAAGAGCGGTCATGTTTTTATGCTTGGAAAAGACAAACGAATTGTTTCTTTGATTGTCTTTAATTAAGAAGTTGCTTTTATAAAAATTGCATTCTCTCAACTTTTTAGTTAAGCAATTCATCGAAAAAGTAAAGTAGTGGGTAAATCATCCTAGGTGCATTTTGTAGTGGTTTCGAGTCGAGTCAACACACCACTGGTTTCACTTCCATCACCTTTTGACTTAAGAAACAACCTTAAAAGTAACGCTTAAATTAAAATCAATCTAGTAATTTTTATTTTTCTAGGGCTCTGAAACACCAACATAGCTTAGGCTAGGGTCTTGGAGTAGGTGAGTACTTAACTCTCCAAGACTACAAAACCAAACAGATAGTTTATCTTGAGTAGAATAAATCCAATTGTTTCAATTGCACTCTGGGAAAGCTCCTCTTAAAGGAGAAGCACGAGCTCGTGTCCGAACCAGTGAGGGGATCGTTCCCCCCTCGTTGGGAACGACGCCAGACAGTACGTATTACAAACGGTAAACCTCGGATTAACCATTGTCGAGGAGCCAGGGGTCACTTATCGGTAAACCTTGGATTACTGTCAAGGAGCCGGTAAGGGGATTGAGCTTGTTACTCTGCCCTTGCGTGCTGTCGGAGTTTAGACTGTTCCCCCAGGTGTAATTGTTGTGATTGGTAACTTTAGTGACCATAATCTTTAGGGTTCTACCGAGGTGACGGTGGAGGGAAGGTCCCACTGTACCTGGAGCAGACGTCGGTTATACTCACTTGGATTTTCCGGGGGGTTCACTTCACTTCGAGACGGTTAAAGTGGAGGAACTTGTGCCGGTCTATTCATTAAGCAGGTTGCCGGGGTAACTGTTCCACCCGCCATTTCTGTACTGAATCCTGCGAGGTTGGGCCTAATCACCAACTAGCACTTTTGGTCTGGAAGACTACTGTTTGTGTTTGGTTTGACGCTCTAGATTCTTTAGGCGTGTGCTTCAAATTTTTTTGCTTCTTTAGAAGACTTTAGGTGGTTTGATTTGAAATTTTTACTTTGTTTTCGTGTGTTGTAGTTAAAAATCTTTAATTGTGGCGGAATTACCGAGACAGTCCCGTCGACTTCGGGGCAGGTCTCCTGAGATTGTTACCGGAATAGATTTGTTAAGAAAACTCCATAAATCGCGGGGTGAATCTCCTGAAGACATTTCGGGTCAGTACGAAGGGTTAAAGGTCCTTGTAACTCCTCCTAGTGACAGTAGAGTAGGTTCACCTGAAGAAGGAGAATCTTCCTTGGTAGTCCATCCAGATTACCAAAGTTTAGAGACAGGTTATAATCCTGAAGCTATTTCAATTTCTGAGCTTGTTGGTAGTTTTTCGTCTGCTAGTGATACAGGCGAAGAACCAGAAATATCTGAACCTGTTACTCCAACTTCTAGTGTTCCAGATTCACCAAGAATAGAAAGAATTATCACCGAAAATCTACCTTCTGGTTTGATTGCTATAGAAGAACTTGATCCAGAAGAGGATATGGGTGTCTCTCACCTTGAAGGTCAACTTACTATTGATCTAAGGGAGCGTGAATCCATCTTTTATAGTCCTCCTAGAAGTACTTCTTGGTACCTTGCGTTAACCAATTTTTTAGACAACTCAGTAGGTTTTTTTACACCTCGTACTCCTTTTCCACCTGGAGGTATTTATACTCCTGTAAATATGTCTGGTCAGTCATCCGTGTTTACTCAAAGTCCTGAATCTTTTTTACACGGCGGTCCTTCTGTTCCCACTGGGTATCAGTCACTTTCTGGTACCTTTGCGGGGGCATCTCCTCAACCCGTTGATCATGGGTTATTTGCTGGAAACAGTGGTAATATACCATTGGGTGTAGGAGACATTTACATGATGTCAGGTTCAGTTCCCGTTTCCCAACCTCAAGGTGGCCAATTACCGCCTGGGGGGCAACCGCAGTTAACGCCTGGGGGGCAACCTCAAGGTACACAAATCGTGTCTGGGGGGAAACCTCAAAGTCAGTATGTACCTATGGTGCAATACGTGCCTCAAGGTCAACCTCAGCCTCAATATGTACCCCAAGGTCAACCTCAGCCTCAATATGTACCCCAAGGTCAACCTCAGTATCAATATCAACCTCAAGGATGGCAACCTCAAGGGTATCAACCCCAAGGTTATCAACCTCAAGGGTACCAACCTCAAGGTCAAGGTCAACCCCAGTATCAGTATTTACCTCAAGGTTATCAACCTCAAGGTCAATACTCAAGTCAAGGTTATCAACCGCCTCAAGGTCAGTCATATGTTCCAAGTATGGGAACTGCACCTTACAATTATCAATCCTACCCTCAATCTGGTTATGGATCTCAGTATCCTCAACCTGTTACGGGTCAATACCCTGGAATGTTAGTGTGGGATCCATCACAGGGTCAACAGGTGTTGCAGCCAAGTGTACAGATGGTTCCTCAAGCTGGACAACCCGTAGTTTCTGGTCCAACCCAGCAACCGCAACCTGTCCAGCCAAATGTTCAAACTTCTGTAACTTCGGTAGTTACTCAGCCGTCAATTGCACCTAGTACTCCATCTCAAACGGCTGCTGCAACTACTGCTACATCTACCATACTTACTTCTGGAGTATCGACGGCTCCAGTTTCTACTGTCCCTGTTACCACACCTCAGACATCTTTACCGTTGTCTGGATCTACGATTCAAACCACGGTCCAGATGCCTGTAGGTCAGCCTGGTATAAGTACGGTTGTCACTACTCAACCTCAATTTGTTCAACCTCCGTACCAGGGACAGTACCAACATGGGCAAGCTGTCCAACAACCGGTTTACCAGTATCAACCGTATCCTGGGTACACTTATCAACAACCTCAACAACCCCAGTACGGTCCGGTTAATCCTGGTTTTCCAGGAGGATATAATATCCCAAATGCGACTCCTGTTCCTAGTTATCCTGGATATCCTCCTCCTGGGGCTGGTATTGTGACCCAGAGTTTTAGAGATCCTAACCGGCAGTTACCGTTTATTGCAACTTTGGATTTACCCGACTTGACGCGCCTAACTAATGATCCAATTCAATATCTTCAGTTCTGGCCGCCAATGCCAAATAAGTTGCCCAGTGATATACCCAAGTTCGAAGGTAAGTCTGGAGAGGATCCGTCCAATCATGTGATGACTTACCACCTCTGGTGTGCTTCGAATTCTATCTCAGATGATTCCATCCGCTTACGTCTTTTTCAACGTACACTCATTGGTCTCGCAGCCAAGTGGTACATTGAGTTACCACGGGCCTCTTTTTACAACTTTAGCCAGTTAGCTACCTCGTTCTTAACTCACTTTCAGTTGCCGGTCAGATACGATAACGGCACGGAGTTATTAAATTCACTAAAACAATCGACGTCCACGTATATTTCTGATCACATTCATGAGTGGAGACGTCGAAGGAGATTAGTGAAAGTTTTTATCCCGGACCAAATCTTAGCTGAATGGTTTGTCAAATCATTATTACCGAAGATTACTGAAGATGTAGCTAAGGCCGGAGTAGTTACTGAGGAGCAAGTCATTGCTCAGGCACAATACCTTGACTTAGTTTACACTCAGTCAGGTACGTTACACGAGAAGATTCCGGATCTTCCAAAGTCGAATCAAATCGCTGCTGCTCCTTCGGGATCTCATGCCGCTGATGGTATGATTGGTATCATGACTACGAAGAGCAAGAAGAAGTCTTCCAAGGCTTCAACTACTCCAATTATCACTTTGCCTGATTCTCCGACAGGAGAGTCTTCTCCTGAACTTACCGCCGACATTCACGCTGTAGAGTCATCTACGGCCAAATCAAAAAACGGTGGAAAGAAGAAAGGAAAGAAGAAGGCTAAAGCAGACAAGGCTCCAAAGGAGAAAACTGAAAAGTCGGAAACCAATGACGAAAAATGCAAACCTCGATATCCTTGTCTTATTTGTGAAGAGGATCATTTTACGAGAGATTTCCCTCATCGGGCCGAGGTTGTGAAAATAGTCAAAGGTTCTCCCACTCCTGCTGTGTTAAAGAATCCATTTCCAGAGCAGGAGAATAAGATGATAGGTTCTTCTTCGAATGCCAGTGAAGAACCCATTTTGATGATGTCTCATGTGAGGATTGCGACTCGATCGCAAGATTATGGTAGTAAGGCTCCTGTTGATGGTAAGGAAGCAGAATCTTCTCACTCTAACCCATCAACCTCAGCTCCTGGTTCCGATCCACTACAGATCGAAAAACCTAACCCAGACTTAGTGATTAAGCCGCCCGCCAAGGGTGTACTTCGAAGGTCTGCTTTCAATCCACATGCGAGAGCAGCCCAGAATTACAACATTGTTGAGGACTTAGCTGTTTCACCTTCAGCAATGTCGGCACTCGAAGTGCTGCAATCATGCCCAGCACAACGGAAATTGCTTTTGTCGGCTATCGGAGCTGTCGATGTTCAGGACCCGAACCTAATGATCTTTGATCTAGAAAATAGTACGCCACGTCTCCCCCATCAAATGGCTTTCCAAATTCCAGTGATAGTAAAAAACAGGCCTATTCATCGGACTGTGATTGATGAGGGAGCTTCTACGTGTATTATGTCGATTCAATGTTGGAGATCGCTTGGTTCTCCTTCGTTGAACCAATCCCCCACCATCCTTAAGGCCTTTGATGGCCGTGGGTTCCGTCCGTTTGGTATTCTACAAGAATTGCCTATAGGGGTAGAAGGTAAAACCGTTAGTCTGGATGTGGAAGTGGTTGATGCCCCTCTAGACTACAACCTTCTTTTGGGTCGAAGTTGGTCATATGCTATGACAGCGGTCGTTTCATCGGTCTTCAGAGTAATTAAGTTTCCACATAACGGTAAGATCGTGACTATTGATCAGCTGACATACTTTTCATCCGACCCAGCCTCTTCAGAGAGTATCCAGCATGTCGGTAAGACGACAATCCCTTATAGGGATGTTGGTGTAGGTTTAGTTAAGGATTCCGGTTTACTGGGAACTTTTCCTCTCCCTCCACTCAGCGCAGATCCTTCGTTTGCAACAATTCATATGATTACATCAGAAAACATTATTTATGATGATCCTTGGTTCGTCCCATCTGACTCTGAGATAGACTCACTCGGTAATGCTATGCCTTTGAGTCCGTATGAAATTGCTTATGAAGCTCTCATGTCTTTTACCGACTTTCATTCAACCGAAGTCGACCAAATGAATGTGGTCAGTGAAGAGTCACTTTTCACCTCACCCTTAGAACGGATAGCGTTTCCCGAAGTCGTGTCATCTGACGAACAACTTCGCGAAATCCTAAGTGTAGACGATCTACCATGGGAGGATCTCCATCACAGATCTTCGTTTTTACCTAAGGATGATGCATTTGAAAATGATTTTTCATCTATCTTTACCGCTGAATATGTCAAAGACGCTCAGGATCCAACGAAACATTCTGATTCAGAGTTGAATTTAGGGAATATTTCTCGTACTATTCCCATTGATATTTCAGTGAAGCCCGGAATCGAGGAAAACATTCATATAGGTGCCGCTTGTACAGAAGATGAAATCCAAACTTACAAGGCCCTATTCCAAGAATTCCGCGACGTGTTTGCCTGGTCTTACGAGGAAATGCCGGGAATTGATCCTGCCATTGTTGTTCATGAAATAAAGACCTACCCGGATGCTAAACCCGTCCGGCAACGGTTGCGTCAAATTCACCCTCGAAAAGCGGCTGCGATTAAAGCAGAAGTCGAAAAGCTGTTGAAAGCAGGTTTCATTTATCCGATCCCGTTAACGGATTGGGTATCGAATATTGTTCCAGTCAATAAGAAACAAGGAACAATAAGAATCTGTATCGACTATAGGGATATAAATCGAGCTTGTCCAAAAGACAACTATCCTACGCCTTATATCGATCAAATTATTGATGATTGTGCCGGAAGTGAAATGTTTTCCTTCATGGATGGTTTTTCGGGCTATAATCAAATCAATATTCTACCTGCCGACCAACCAAAAACGGCATTCATTTGTCCATGGGGGACATTTGCTTATTGCAAATTACCTTTTGGGCTTAAGAATGCCGGGGCTACTTTTCAACGGGCGATGTCTTATGCATTTCATGACATCAAGCACATTGTGCAACCCTATCTCGATGATTTGCCTGCTCATTCTTTACATCGAGCTGATCACCTTGTCCACCTTCGAGCAATCTTTATGAGGTGTAGGCATTATCGAATTCGGTTGAATCCCCACAAGTGTGTTTTCTGTATAGAAACAGGTCGATTGCTGGGATTTGTTGTTTCAAAAGCCGGCATTCGCGTCGATCCCTCGAAAGTCGAGGCTATCATCAAATTGCCTCCTCCTTCGAGTTTGCGCCAACTCCAAAGTTTGCAAGGGAAAGCGAACTTTTTACGCCGATTCATCCCAAACTACGCCGAGGTCACTAAAGGTTTTACACGGTTGTTGAAACAGAACGCACAATTCTTTTGGGACGAGATTGCCCAACAATCTTTTGATGCACTTAAACACGCGTTGACCCATGCACCGTTATTGCATCCTCCCAACTACAACCAGGACTACTTCTTATACCTCGCAGCTTCGCATTCCACCATTGGAATGGTGTTAGTTCAAGAAGATGAATTCGGAGCGGAGCATGTGATATATTATCTTAGTAGGACCTTGAATCCCACTGAGCTAAAATATTCGCATGTGGAGAAATTGGCCCTGGCAGCCGTTCAAGCTGTCCAGCGTTTTCGTCACTACATTCTTCTCCGTAAAACTACAGTTATTTCGGATTGCAACCCTATGATTTACATTTTGACAAAACAATTGCTAGGGGGCAAGTACTCTAAATGGATCGTTATCCTGCAAGAGTTCGACTTGGAGTTCGAGAAGTCCAAGTCTAAGAAATCCTTAGTTTTCGCGGAATTGATGTGTGATTTCCCGAGTGCTGACACAGAGACTGTGGCAGAAGAGTCCATTGCGGACGAATCTTTGTTTCTTATCAGTACTGTAGATCCGTGGTACGGGGATATAATCATCTATCTCCAAACCCAAACCTTTCGGCCTGAAGCTTCCAAAGCGGAACGTCGAAAAATTCGGTTTCAATCCCAGCCATACAAAATTATTGGAGATACACTTTATCGCCGGGGGGCAGACTTAGTTTTTCGACGTTGTTTAACTCACGAAGAGGCTGAGAGGGTTTTGAATGATTTTCACTCTGGAGCATGTGGCGGTCATATGTCTGGGTATGCCACAGCTCAGAAGGTGTTGCGCGCTGGCTATTTCTGGCAGTCTATGTTTAAGGATTGTATCATTGCCGTCAGGAAATGCCACAACTGTCAAGTTTTTGATCGCAAGATGCGCGCTCCACCTGCTCCTCTCCACCCTATAATTGTCGTTGGTCCATTCGCCAAATGGGGTATCGACTTTATTACTTGTAACCCTCACTCGGCCGGGGGGCATGCGTATATCATCCTTGCGGTTGATTATTTTACTAAGTGGGCCGAGGCGATGCCTACATTCGACGCAAGCGGCAAAACAGCTGCAGTTTTCGTATTCAATCATATCATAACTAGGTTTGGTGTCCCACAAACAATCATTACTGACCATGGGAGCCATTTTCGAAACGTCATGATGACTGAGCTTACAAGCCAGCTTGGTTTGCGCCACGATAGCTCTACTCCTTATTATCCACAAGCCAACGGTTTGGTTGAGTCTATCAACAAAGTTCTAGTTATCATGATCCGACGAACCATTGGTGTTCATCGGTCGAATTGGCACAACATGTTATTTTCAGCGCTATGGGCATACCGAACCTCAGTGAAAAATTCAACAGGGTTCACTCCTTTCCAGCTAGTTTATGGCTTGGAAGCTGTGTTACCCATTGAATGCGAAATCCCATCACTTCAAATGGCTGTCGAATTACTTCCAGCTACTTCCGAAGAGAAGAAACGTTTATTGTACTTGGCTAAATTAGATGAGACTCGACGTGACGCTACATTGGCAATCGAGACTCACGCGAAACGAATGAAAGCTCAGTATGATAGAAATGTAACCCCTCGAAGTTTTTCGGAAGGAGACCTAGTACTATTATATGATCAAGCTAACGATAAGCTAGGTGCCGGAAAATTCGTTCCCATGTGGCATGGGCCCTACATTGTAAAGCGAAAACTAGCAAAAGGGGCTTATGAGCTAGTTGACTTTGATGGGGACTCTTTGGGTAGACCCAGAAATGGACTTTACCTAAAGAGGTATTATGCTTAAATGATGGGTATGGAGAAATTTTTAGATAGGTTAGATTTTACTAAGTGGGCCGAGGCGATGCCTACATTCGACGCAAGCGGCAAAACAGCTGCGGTTTTCGTATTCAATCATATCATAACTAGGTTTGGTGTCCCACAAACAATCATTACTGACCATGGGAGCCATTTTCGAAACGTCATGATGACTGAGCTTACAAGCCAGCTTGGTTTGCGCCACAATAGCTCTACTCCTTATTATCCACAAGCCAACGGTTTGGTTGAGTCTATCAACAAAGTTCTAGTTATCATGATCCGACGAACCATTGGTGTTCATCGGTCGAATTGGCACAACATGTTATTTTCAGCGCTATGGGCATACCGAACCTCAGTGAAAAATTCAACAGGGTTCACTCCTTTCCAGCTAGTTTATGGCTTGGAAGCTGTGTTACCCATTGAATTCGAAATCCCATCACTTCAAATGGCTGTCGAATTACTTCCAGCTACTTCCGAAGAGGAGAAACGTTTATTGTACTTGGCTAAATTAGATGAGACTCGACGTGACGCTACATTGGCAATCGAGACTCACGTGAAACGAATGAAAGCTCAGTATGATAGAAATGTAACCCCTCGAAGTTTTTCGGAAGGAGACCTAGTACTATTATATGATCAAGCTAACGATAAGCTAGGTGCCGGAAAATTCGTTCCCATGTGGCATGGGCCCTACATTGTAAAGCGAAAACTAGCAAAAGGGGCTTATGAGCTAGTTGACTTTGATGGGGACTCTTTGGGTTAACCCAGAAATGGACTTTACCTAAAGAGGTATTATGCTTAAATGATGGGTATGGAGAAATTTTTAGATAGGTTAGATTTTCTTTCTAGCTAGCGAGTGTGTTAGTTTAGTCAGTATGCTTAGCTTAGAGAGCGTGGTTTTTCGTCGTTATTCTGGCTTATCTTGGTTTTACTCTTGATATTGCAGATGTCGACGCCTCTCCAAACATACATTGGATTTGCTGATGGTGCTTGTCGTAGTACACGGAATATCTCTTCCGCAGCTTGGGTTATCTATTCACCCTCTGACGAGTTAGTTTCTATGCATGGGGTAAGCCTCGGTCAAACAACGAACAACATTGCAGAATACAGTGCAGTGATCGAATTATTATCCGAATCTATTTCATTTGGAATTCGACGTTTGATAGTGAGGTTAGATTCTGAACTTGTTGTATTACAACTTAATAGAGTTTATGCCATTAGAAATCCTGTGTTATTAAGGTTGTTTTTGAGAGTGCGTCTCTTGGAACGTGAATTTGATTACATTGAATATCAACATATTCCAAGGTCTTTGAATACATTAGCAAATGCAATTGCTTCTCGAATGTTGGACAGACATTTACGATAATCATGCAAGTAAATTTAAAAACATTTCATCACATATGTTAAACAGGATAAGCCGGTAATAGTGATATATATAGATAGAAGTGTGTCAAAAAATATATACATCGTCTTCGATCATAGGTTGAAAACACCTTATGATCGGCAAAATGATAGTACAAAAAGTCAAAATGTCACATGTGACTACAAAAGTGACTAGTCAATCACTGGTGGTGCTCTCTGTATGACACCACTGCGCGGGCTACCTTACGCAAAAATCTTCTAAACGGTCCAGGGACCGCGACTACGAAGCGCTGAAGCCTGGTAGGAATGTCGTCCATAGTAGTCTCAGGTATATCTGCCGTGAGACGCTCTAGATCATGCTCCAACTCAGCTAGTACTTCTGCAGCCGCGTCCTGTGGGGCCGGTACCGGTGCAGCTGGATGTAGTCTATCAAAAGGCCGGAGGTTGGCTGGACGCTGTGGACCAACATCTGCATTTTGAAAATTTTACTGTTAGTTTTGAGACGATATATATGAAAAATAAAAAAAATACATAATTATAAAACTTGTGAAAAATAAAGTACCTCTGTCATCCCATTGTTCTCCCAGTGGAAGAACCATGTCCGGATCACCTCTAAAATCCACTCCGGCATACGGAAAGTCCTGTATCAAAAAAACCTGGTCCTCTAACCAGTGAAAGTAACTATCTGAGAATCGAACCACCGCCGTGCCCTCGTCAGGATGCCGGGCCATCACCGCAACCCATCGTATCAGCTTTGGCTCCCGAGGACCCAAGATATCAATAGTGAGTTGCTGAGGGATCAGCATTGGAACTCTCTCCAAGGCAAAGCTCACGACTAGAGGCCCATATCCAAAAGTCTTTAGTCGTCCGTTCTTTGCCTTGGTCAGTTGGCTCTTCATATGAGCCGACACAGCTTCACACCAGTTGAAAATGGTGCCTTGGTAACAGTCAATTGCCATCCGCATTTGGGATCCGGAAGCAATGTGTAAAGCGGCCGCGCCGCAAATTCTGGTAACCGTGAATGCTATGACTTTGAGTTCACGCAGAGTGATGTGTTTTATCTCTATGCCTTTCGAATGGTGAGCCCCAGGTGTGCACCACTCGTCGCGGAGACTATCAAGGGATTGGCCACCCGGCCTAGTCCCCGCAAGACTGAGTTGCTCGCCTCTGTTCGGCAAGCCAGTGAGAAAGTATACATCCGAGGGCTCTATCTCGAGCTGGTGCCCTCCTATGTAAAAGCATTGTTCTTGAATGTTCCATCGCTCAACCAGCCATTCCAAGAATCTTACCTGGCCCCTGATGCCCGGTATGGTCCAGTATTTGTATAACCCGCATGCTCTTAGGGCATCCAGGGAAGGTTGATGATTTATTGCAACTTCATCATCCTCTACATGCTCTCTTTCTCTCCAATCTAACATGGTTAATGCCCTGCACACCAGAAATAGTCATTAGAAATTGATTTGGGGATTTTTAGATAGTTATTTGAGGGGGTTGGGGTTTTGAAATGCGCGTTTCACGGAAGACGCACCCCGCCTTTACAGCACAGGGCGCTCGGACACGGCTGGCCTGAAGGCGGACTGCGTCTTCCGACCATTTTCCTGTATAGGAAAAAGTCGGGGGACGTGGGTCACCCGAAGGGCACCCGCGTCTGCCAAGAGGCGCATTCCAAAACCAAAACCCCCCCAAAAAATGAAACTAAGACCTAAAAATTAATTCTAAACGGATAGAAATGCAGAGTAGGATGTGTAAAATACCTGGATAAGACGGCGTTCGATTCCGACGGTCGGATTTTCCGCAGCGACCACGGGAAGTTTCTTGTCAAAAGCTCCTTTTTCAACCTCAACAGTCAAACGGTAAAAATGACATGGTAAAAGGTCTTTTTATAGGTTTTTTGGATGAATTAGTTCATTTTTTACCATGAAAAGATATTTTTCGATGTATTTTTTGCCTATTTTAAACAGGTATGAGTAATGTGTTGCTTTTGTGCAGAACAAAGGGATTTCGAGGGAAATTGTCATTTTTCACAAACAAAAATATCAGAGTCATCTTTTAAGCCGTTTTCTGACTCCCAAAACATGAAAATATCGCCGAGCGTTTCTTTTACACTCGTTAAAACGGAATTAAAAGACGGTCCCCTTTTAGCTCTTTTCTGACCACAAAATGAGGAAAAGATTGCTGGGTTTTTGTCGTTTCAAACTCGATAAGGAAATAAAACAACGTGTCCTTGATCGCTTTTTACTTTTCAGGTCAACGACACTATTATGAAAGTACTCCTTGGTCGCAAGATCAAGCGGTTCCCCCAGGTATTATTTTATACTTTTTCGGGCTTGAGGGACACAAATGTACGAAAAAGTTCAACGTGGAGTCTCCTTTAGTTTTTTCAGACTCTCTAAAATTGAAAAACGCCGAGTTTCTCCTATACTGGGCTCGTTAAACTTTTACAGTAGAGGACCTGTTCAATTACAAACAGGAGCGAACCACTCCTTCCTAGGGTTCGAATTTAAACTAGGTTGGACTCGTCCGAAGGATGAGATTATAATCAAGCATATGTTATCCTCCTCAAGCTTGTTAAAAATAAAGAGGTACTTGCCAGAAATGGTGGGGGAAAAGAGAGAAGAATGAACCTGTTTGTTACCTTTTGTCTCAAAAGAAACTTTATTACCACTCTTGAACACGACACTTTTTCATTCACCTGGGTTGGGAAATCTTTTACCTCACAGTTGATCAAACCACTTTGAAAGTCTTTAGCCGGGTTCGGGGGATTAACTTTGAGTTATTCGTCACCAAGCCATCTGTCGTGTCGTTATGTGTTCAAGAGGTCTGCAAGCAAAACTTTCATCTGCAAAATACTTGTCATCCATTTGACCATCCCTGAGTCAGTCCTTACAGCAACATTTCTTCAACTTGAACAATGATTTCGTGGTGCGGGCTTGCCTGCAACGGGTCGCTTTCTATCGACATCGACACATTATCTAGAAAGATGACTTAGGAATCGACAGTACCTTGAAGTCTGCATGCATCAATGGCAGGTTTCTCGCCTTTGACGTCAGTTTACATCATTGACTTTCGATCAAAGGATTCCGTGAAGTGTTCGACATCAAAACATCTATTCACATTTCACGGGTTGTGCTTGGTACTTTGAGAACCATTGACATTACTGGTGGTCTCTCTCACGCTTGTTAACAGTTTACATCATCGACTGGTAATCAAGTGGTTTCTAACATGTTCGACATCAAATCATTTAATCACATGGCTAGAATCGTACCAATTCGGGAAGTAGAAGTGAAGACCCTGGATCTAGTTTCTACCATCCAGGCTGCGAGGAGTTTTGTATTCATTATCTATGTAGACTAATCATAAACAGATGTCTGCGTCCATACTGTGTCTACAAAAGTCTATAAAAAATGATGTATCATTCCTGTATCATATTAGTTAGTCCATTAGTTAAAGTTTTGAATCTGAGTATGGGAATGCCTACCTCAGTGATGATATAATCTTATACATGTATTTTGTGTTGAAAATTGCAGGTTCCAACCAGGTCATCCACAAGACAATCCTTGAAATGATAAAGCGCTTCACCCTTCCTAGAATTACAAAACCCTAATCTATTCCAGGCTTCGCACTTTAGGGGCAATCTGTTACACTAAAAAATGTCACCATGACTATTTACAGTTAGTATGGCTCAATCAACAGGCATGCTACCCTCTTAGGCAAGTCTTATGCCTCTGCTATCCATCTCAAACTCAAAAAAGAGAGAAAGTCTTGTAAAAAATGTGTTTATCTCTGGGGACGCAGGTTCTCTCAAGCCTTACCTGTGGGGACGCTCACAATGTTCACAAAGGCTACGTCCTTGGATGCTCTGTATGTTAAGGGATAGGTGCGTCCTTCTATAAAAGGAAAAATGCGCAAGTTTCATCTTAAAAAAGTTACTTGTGGTTACTTCTAGAACTTTCTAGAGGTCGGTTTGATGAAATGGATGCGCCTCCAGTTGGTTCATGTATCCCTATTAAGGAGGAACTTATCCCATCAATAAGGGAGCTATCCCCCCCAAAGAGGGGGATTATCCCATTGATGGTGGACCTGAATAACCTCTTTACAGCACTATAAATAAAGGCATTGAGCCAGAGGGAGAGGAGGTTGAAGCTATACATTTTCTTTGGGTAAATGCTGCAGGAATTAGGACTCCCATTTAGAACCTTGTGAGGAGAGATTGTCTTTGCTTGATTCTACTTGGAAGTGGGTGAGCTTTGTCAAAGTAGAGGAAAACCCTTGATGGACCCTGGGAGGAACTTGCACAACACCAAGGCCAGGTTGTAAGAGTTTCTTTGTTTCGTTATTAATACAAACTGGTTCATTTTTCTCAATAGCTTGTGTTAATGAGTTATTTCATGTGTTCCTTGGTCTGCATGTTGAATATATGTTTTATTATATGAGATGCAAGTGCTTGGTAATTGTTTGATTGTTTGTGGTTGCAGGAATTGATGTGAAGGTGGAGCTCATCCGGATCGGCAAGGACAGACTACAACAACAGCGTTTTGGAATAAGGTAAGCCTAAACACTTGTAGTTTTCATGTTTTAAAAGGTGTATTTAGAGAAAGATCGCTCCATTTTGTCTTGTTTGTCGCTAGAGAGTTTAGACTCCTAGGGAGGTCAGTTGTGTCCGCACAAACGACTTTTTCCGCCACGACAGGCTTGCCCTTTACTCCCCATACCCTCGGGCTATTTGTTCAGGTAGGGTCTTGTTTCTAAGCTCCACTCAGTATCAATCATTCCATAGCCACAACTTTTTCTTGAAAGAAAAATGAAAATAACATAGAGTCGAGCCATAGCCCCCCCTTACCTTCCCTGGCTCCTCCCTGGTTGGGCTAGGCCCCTTTGGGGTGGCCTCATGCCTCTCCCTCTTCCCTAATGAATCTCCCACCAACTCATGGAATTTCCCCTTGAACCCGACCAGAACTTATGAATTGAACGATGGAGAGACCAGACTACATACTAAAGAGCCATTGCATGCCCGCAGACTTGGTTTCTTTGCCTCCCTTCCGCTCTGCAATTCCTTCATTATCTGCTATACAATTCACCTTCTCTACATGTTGAATACCTCTTCCCACTCTACCACCTTCCGTTATGTCCCCCTCTACCACCTTTCTAGCCCACCTCCCATGCATTCAAGGAAAAGGACACCACACTCCCTGCCTTGAGCATGTGGGGTGTGGCTCTAATGAATTCAATTGTACTGACCATGTCAACTCTGGCCTGGTGCCTCTCACACCTGCCGTCATCCTGATCATGAGCTTGGATTGTCTAGTTAGGTCTCGACTTACATTGCCTACGATCTTGTTCTAGCATTGTCTCTAAGGCTTCAAAGGTTGTGTCCCTTGGTTGGACTAGCCATTATTTCTACATCCGGTCCTACTGGTGGTTGCATCCCTAGATTTCTAGGAAATAATCCCCATTGTTTCCCTCTCTCCTTACGTGTTTGACCTAAATGTAGTCAAATTTGGGGATGATTTCCACTATCTCCTGAATTAATCTTGTTGTTCTCCAACTCTGACTAAGTTTGTCCCACTTAGTGCCATTGTTTAGTTTTGACATTGTATTGATTACTAAGCTTGAATCCCCTTCCACTTCCAGGTTTTTGTACCCCAGTCTGATAGCTATTAAGCGTCTTCCTAGAGCTCATGGTAGCGTTGCTTGTCTTCCATGCTTTTCTGTCGATCATCCCTGGCTCTAAATTTAGTTTTTGTAGTATTCGACCTTCTTGGGGCGGCACATGACAATCTTCTTCATTCCATGATTATGCCAAGATTGTTTCCATTATGTTCTATACAATATCTTCCCACACTTTTTCCTGTGAAGTTGTTTTGTGCTTGAAAATTCTGTGGTTTCTCTCCTTCCATATGGCCCATAGGGTGAATCTGAGGCCTAGGTTCCAAGCCCTGTTTACTACTGGGCTAGAATAGATGTGGGTTTACCATAGTAATATTGTTCCTCTGATATTGTTTTGGTCTCTATCTAGCCTTTCAAAAATTTCTCGCATTTGTCTCCATTTCTACTCCGTAAATGGACAGTTGTTGAGGATATGTTCCATGTCTTCCTCGTTTTGGCAGCATAGCCCGCAGAATGAGAGTCCCTGGAATCCTCTTTTCTATAATTGATCCCTGGTCAGGATGCAACCTTTGTTGACCATCCATAGGAAGTGGGTTACCTTTGGCCACCACCCCCCCTTTGAGATCTTTTTCCATATTTTATCCTGTCCTTCCTGTTCCTATCAGGTTCCTACCAGGTTTGGATATAATAAGCTTCACTTGTGGAGAAGGTTCCTTTGGTGGGATGTCCCCATCTCAAGATGTCAGAGTCATGACGCATCATTATTTTCCTTGTCCTTAACTCTTTATCTAAGTTTCCCCATTGGTTTGTGTATAACTCTTGTTCCCAGTCTTCTCTAGTCTTCCATTTTTGCCAACTTGTCTCTCCCTGCTCCTCCTCCCAGTCTCTCTCTTTGCTGCCAAGATTCCACTGAGAAGCGGGTTATTTTTCCATTATGGACTTCCCAGAAGGCTTGATGTTGGATGAGGTGTCTACGACTTGCCGCTAGATTCCAAATCACAGATCCCTTAGGGAGGTCATGGTATCTGAGGATATCCTCTGTTTTCGCGGGCATGTTATACTTGCAAGTCCAGATTTTCTCCCATAGGTCGTTTCTCCCATTCATCCATCACCACCATAGTTTGGTCCCCATGGTTTGGTTCAGGAGGTAGGGGTCCCTAAGTGCTAATCCTCCTTCCTCTCTTTTCTTGATGAGTCCCTGCAATGACACCAAAGCCTATTTCCTAAGCTGTTAGGTACCTTACCATAGGAATTTTTTGAAAATGTCAACCATCTTGGTGCATGGTCTTTTTGGGGCCACCATTCTTGATAGTTGGTGGATGGGAATCGACTAAAGAACTGGTTTTAGAAGAATTGTTCCTCTGACTACATTTAGGGATCTAAAGGTCCAACATTTGAGTTTACCCTGTAATTTTTGGAGGATGTTTTGCCAGCAGTTGTTTCTTAGTGGATTGTTAGAGCAAGGCATACCTAGGTATTTATTGGGCAGGGTTCCAGTCCTGAAGCCAAGGATTCTAGCAAGGTAGAGATTAACATTTCCTTGGGTGTTGAAAAAGAATATGCAATATTTGTCGTTATTGATCATGGTTCCTGGGGCTTCCATAAAGGTACTAAGGATATTTCTTATACTTTGGGCTTCTCGCAAGGTGGCTTGGTAGAAGAGCATGATAGCATCCAAAAATTGCTAGTGGGTGATGGACAAGTCATCCCCCAAATTCTAAGCCCTTCAAGTTGGGAGGAGTGGACCTAGTGCTTGATGTACCTACCCAACCCATCCACTGCTAGGATAAACAAGAAGGGTGAAATCACGTCCCTGTGTCTTAGGCCTCAAGATGGATTGAAAGTCATTGTGAGTTTTCCATTAAGAAGGATGGAGAAGATCATAGAGGATATCATTTATAAGGTCCAATTGATCCATATTTGGGAAAAGCCATATGCTTTTAGAATGCTCGTAGGGTAGCCCTAGCTCAGTTTGTCACAAGTTTTAGAGAGATCCAATTTAATCATCATGCCTAGGAGCTTCTGGGCGTTAAGGGAGTGGAATACCTCCTAGGACAAAATAAAGCCATCAAGGATTTGGCGACCTTCCACGAAGCCTTTTTGCTCAACAAAAATGAGACTGGGGAGAAGGGGTTTCAGGCGTTTGACAATCAGAGTGGCGATAATCTTGTAAATGACATTACACAAGGCAATTGGCCGAAATCCTTGGGGATCCTCAGATTTAGCTGACTTAGGAATTATATGTTAGCAAATTATATATTACAGAGCAATGGAACACATAAAATATTGCAGAAATATAAACATAGAAATTGCATAAGACAAGAGAGACACAGATATACGTGGTTCACCTAGTTTGGGCTACGTCCACAGAGATACAGCTAGTCCTTCTTTTATTATATTATCCAGCAAACTGAAGAGATACAACCTACAACAGATATGCTGTAACACCCTCTTTGCTCTCAATCTCCTCTCTCTTCCTCACTCAAAATATAGATCTACATAGAGGCAATGCAATTCCCTCATATATAGTGAGGGGTTTCCTTCTAGGGCAAAAAAACCTAAATTTAACATAACTTTTATCGTCAGATCATTCACCTAATGAACGGCCCATATTGACTAGAAATTACTATACTTTTACAAGGCAATTTACATCTATTTTTAGCTTTGGGGGCGCTGCCCCCAAACCCCCGCTAGGGGACCACTAGCCCCCGAACCCCCTAGCCAGGGGGGATTAGCCCCCTCTGGACACTTGCGGAGGGGACAAGTCCCTCCCGCACCTCCCCGCGTGAAGGGGTGTACAGTCTTCCTAGGGTATACATCCGGCTGAAACCTTTGAATATAGAAGATAATCAAGCTCCACACCCAACATTAGAGTAATGAAAGTAGAGTTTGTTGGCATTATGATAGAGGTGATGTCCTTGATAGCAACTAACTCATATTAAGGATCACAGTACATCATGTCAAAAACAAAGAATTATAGATCAGACTACAAAGAATGAAGAAAGAGAGGTATACACAGGTTCACCTTGACCAAGCTACATATACACACACGTTCACTGAACACAAGTAGCGTATACATACACATGCACTTTCACAAAAGGAAAAGTGTGTATATCTTTGAAAACTAAGTTTTTGGTCTGAGGTATTTGGTCCAAGGTATTTTTATCCAAGGTATTGGTCCAAGGTATTTGATCCGAGGTATTGACCCTAGGTATTTCATCCAAGGTATTAGTCCTAAGTGGTTTTGGTCCATGGTATTGAGAAAGGCCTAAGACTATATAAGGAGGAGAATATCATTAGGCCAAGTGTGCAAGTATCGAATATCTGATGAAGTGTGAGATCTAGTATGCAAGTTATTGGCTTATGGTGTTGTGCTTGATATGAACCGAGGATAAACCTTAGCGGTTGATAAGGGATAAGATTTAATGATGGATCAGGATCTTAAGGCTTGAAATGAATTATCATTATGTGGTCTGACCATGTATAGTCTAGATCTGAATACTGACACATGTGTTATTCTATAAACATTATGATCTGGGTATAACTGAAGTCCGGAATAGCTGTAAAAGTTTGAATTAATATTTGTAGCTGTGTACGTTGGTTGGCTTTGATAAAAGTGCATATACACACTGGTTTGACACACGGAAGTACCATATACCTTATAAAGGATGTTTCAGTTGTTTCTGTTACTGTTGCAGAGTTCTGGGTTCTGGTTTGGGTTGTGTTGACAATATTCTGAAATATCATATTGATTGTGATTCGACGATGGGATGTCAAAGTGATTGTTTTATTCATTTGTGGTTGATTCAGAAAGTGATGATTGAGTTTTAGTGATTGATTGTTGCAGACGTATTTGATGATTGTATTGTTGTTATGATGTTGTTTATGGACCCAGTTTGAAAATTTATGAAACATGGTCCTTGGAGGAAGAGAGAAGATCGTAGCCTTCTGTAGGTCATCGCATACGTACTAGTAAAAATATCAGCTAGTACAAGAGCTAGGGGGTTGTAACTCCCTTCCAGTACAAGCTGGATAATGAGAGAAGGTTCTAACCTTCTACAGGTAGGAGCCTGCATACTGGTATGAGTCTGCACCAGTACAAGATTGTAAACATATTTTCTTATTATTAAAAGAAGACAAAGATGACAATAGCAGGTGGTTTTTACCCACATTGGGTTTCCATCTTATATCTTAGTGTTCATGTGTGTTTTTTATGTTTGATGCTTTATTTTTCTTTTACTGCACTATCTAATAAATCTCTGATATATTGGTTAAAATTCAATGCATGATAAATTGGCTAAATCAAAAGTTCTCTACATATACGTTGGTTGCTTTAAGTATAGTCGTGTGTACACGTTAGTTCACTTAGCTGAAGTAGCATATACAAATCTGTTTGGGAAATAAAATTATTGATCTGATAACACTGATTCACCCCTCCTCTCAGTATTATTTCCAACAATTGGTATCAGAGCAGGTCCTTCAGAAGAAGCTTGATCACTTGAAGGGAGATCCATCATCATGAGTAATCAAGAAAGCATGGGATCCATCAGGCCGCCAATATTTGATGGGAGCAACTTTGTTTATTGGAAAATAAGAAAAACATCCTATCTACAATCACTTGGAAAAGATGTCTTGGAGATTGTGGAAGGAGGATACACATTTCCAACAACAATTCCTACAGATACAATAGGTAAAAAGAAATATGAAACCAATGCCAAGGCTGTCAATAATTTTTTGGAATTCTGTCACAATAAGAGTTTGTCAAAGTCATGCAGCTCAAATTAGCCAAAGAAATATGGGAAAAAATCGTTCTAAGCTATGAAGGAGACTCTCAGGTAAAATGTGCTAAACTTCAAACTCTTAGAATTCAGTATGAAACTATTAAGATGCACAATGATGAAAGTATAGCTAGTTACTTCTTACGTATAGATGAGGTTGTTAATATTATGAAGAATCTAGGTGAAGATATAAAGGAAGTTACCTTAGTTGAGAAGGTTTTGAGATCCTTGTCTGCTAAATTTGAATCAAAAGTCTCTACCATAGAAGAAAAATAGGATTTGCAGACTATCACTATGACACAACTTCACGGAATCTTAGCTACCTTTGAGATGAGAAAAGGAGGTCCATCAAATATGAGAGAAGATGCATTTAAAGCTTTAGAAAAATGAAAGGAAGAACGCAATGAATCATGACATATTTCAGAAGAAGAAAATGAGGTAAACTTTGTTAAGAAGCTTCAACAGTGTTCCAGAAGATTTAGAGGTAAGCTACCCTTCAAATGCTTTTCGTGTGGTAGAGTCATTCATTATGCTGCCAAATGTCCTCATAAAGATAAATATGAAAAAGGGAAGGAATATACAAAATGGAATAGAAAACAAGTTGTAAATAAAATGAGTTACTATACTTATGAAGATAGCTATGGTTTCTCAAATGGTGATGAAGATGAAAACAATAATGACTATAGACTTCTAATGGCTTATGATGATGATAATTTTTGGGATGCTTTAGAAGAAGATGACCTTCATGAAGAAATATCTAAACTCAAAATCTGTTTAGAAGAAAAATAATATGATTATAGATACCTTGACATACCAACTTGTTGAAAACGAGAAACACAATGAAAAACTAGAGTGTGAAATTGTGGGTCTAAGAAAAGATCTTGAGAAAATGAAATCTCTCAATATTAGATTTGCTAAAGGATCAGAAACCTTAAATGAAATTATCAAAGTGTAGCATTCTTCTCTGATGAAGATAGGTCTTGGATATACTGAAGAAGCATCACAATCACAAAAGCCGTCAACCTCCACTAAAAGCTATCTTGATGCAGCAAAGAACAGTGAACAGTATGACAATTGTCGGCAAAGGAATAAAGTAGATCACTAGGTAAATCAGACTCAATTTACTTCAAGGATGAACAAAAGCCACAACCACCCTCAAGTAAATCATACTCAATTTTCTCCAAAGATGAATATCAATAGAAACTACAATCACCATGTCAATAGATTCGATAGTCGCAGGAAATTCTTTAATGGGCAATGTTTCTGATGTCATAATTTTGGACACAAAATTGCTCAATGTGTTTCTTACAAAACCATCATGACTAGAGAAGCACGAAATCAAATGAATGTGACAGGGATCAAGAAAATTTCCTATAATAACTTTTCTCTTCTTGAAAGTGAAATAGAATGCTCAATCTGTAACAACTTTGGCCATGAAGAATCTGAATTTAGGAGCAAATTTCGGAAAACATCTCAAAAGGAGAAAACTCCATTAAATCCAAAGATATGGAGAAGGAAATAATGTCAAACAGAAAGTTGTGGTATAGCCTTGTATGCTGAAGGAAAAGAAAATCACTGGTACATCAACAGTGGATGCTCAAAACACATGACAGGTGACAAAGAAAAACTTCACTCATATAACACCTTAGAAAAGGAAAAGATTGTCTGATTTGGAAATGACACTCCTACTGTCATAAAAGGTAAAGGCTCCATTTTATTGAAAGAAAAGGTTAAAGTTGAGAATGTTATATATGTAGACGATCTAAAGCATAACCTGTTGAGTGTCAGTCAAATGTGTGATCAAGGAAATGAGTGGTGTTTCGATCAAACAGATGTGTTGTTCATGAGCTTGATACCGGAGAAACCGTGATAAAAGGTACAAGAACTCCAAACAAGTTATAAACACTCAAGGGAGGACACAAACAGTGCTAACTAAGAAAAAATGATAAAAATTGGATGTGGCATAGAATTTTGGGACATCTAAGATTTCCTCAAATAAGAAATGCATGCAGATTCAAGGTTGTTCATGATATTCCGGATATCAGCATCCCTGAAAATAAAATATGCAAACCATGTCAATTCCGTAAGAAAAATAGAGCTCACTTCATTTAAAAAGAAGGGTCAGCTAGTAAGCCTATCGAACTTGTCCATATTGATTTATGTGGCCCATCAAGGAAAAGTCACCTCATGGAGAAGAATACTTTATTTTGCTCATTGATGATTTTTATAGAATGTGTTGGATAGGTATTCTAAAGCATAAAGATGAAACATTTGAAAAGTTCCAAGCCTACAAAGCTTTGGTTGAAAATGAATCAGATCACAAAATCAAATGCCTCAAATCTGATCGAGGAGGGGAATTTATCTCGGATCAATTCTTTGACTTTTATTAACAACATGGAATAAAAAGGAAGTTCTCCACCGTAAGGACTCCTCAGCAAAATGGAGTGGTAGAAAGAATGAACAGAACTATTGAACAAATGGCTCGAGCTATGCTAGATGAATTTGGAACTCCTACAACCTTCTGGGGTGAATATACATTCTCCGTCGTAACTATTCTCAACCAAGCAAATGTTCGGGTAAACAACACTCAAACTCCACATGAACTTTGGTATGGTAAGACTCATACTGTAAAATACTTTAAATTTTTTAGAAGAAAATGTTATATCAAAAGGATTGATGAAAAACTTGGTAATTTTAGGCCCAGAGTAGATGAAGGTATTCTTCTTAGTTACTCTTCCCGAGGTAAAGGATATACATGTTATAATAAAAGACTTGGGAAAATTGTTGAAAGTATTGATGTTGTAGTTGATGAAGCATACAAAAATCCAAAGCAGATAAAAACCGAAGATTATTACAATGAAGAAGATGGGGATTATTTTCCCACATCAAATCACAATGATTCTGAAGAAGAAACCAATGAAGCACTAGAAGAAAAGATAATGGTACGTTTAGGAAAATCATATAGAAACCCAAATTTTAAGGGAAAAAGAGACAGGTGTATACAAAAGAAGAATTGTTACAGAAACCTCAAGCTATCTAGCATTAATATCCTCCACTCAACCTCAAAATGTAAATGAAGCATGCAAAGATGAATGTTGGGTCAAGGCCATGAATGAAGAACTTGAGCAAATTGAAAAGAATAATACTTGGTAATTAGTTCCTAGACCTCATGATAAAAATATTATAGGAACTAAATGGATATTCAAAAACAAGTTGAATGAAAATGGAGAAGTCATTAGAAACAAGGGAAAACTTGTTTGTAAAGGGTATGCTCAATAAGAAGGTATAGATTTTGAAGAAAATTTTGCACCTGTTGCTAGACTTGAAGCCATAAGGATGTTTCTTGCTCTTTCTAGCTTTCAGAAATTCAAAGTATACCAAGTGGATGTAAAATATGCTTTCCTTAATGGAGATTTAGAAGAATAAGTTTATATTGAACAACCAGAAGGATTCATTCTTGGAAATTATGCAAAACTTGTATGCAGACTCAAAAAGGCTCTCTATGGTCTGAAACAAGTTCCAAGGGCTTGGTATTACCGCCTTTACAAATATCTTCACCAACAGGGTTTTTCAAAAGGGTCAGCAGATAACAATTTATATACAAAGATTGATACTGATAAATTGCTAATTATTGTTGTTTATGTTGATGATATCATTTTTGGTAGCAATGAAGAATCCATGACTTAGAATTTCGCTTCAGTAATGCAGCAAGAATTTGAAATGTCATTGCTTTGTGAACTTACCTATTTTCTTGGTCCACAAGTTCAACAAAATAAATATGGTATTTTTCTTTCACAAACCAAATATCTCAAACAGATCCTGAAAAGATACCGCATCTAAGATTCTAAACTTGTATGTACCCCAATGATAACAAGATGTAGTCTCAGCTTAAATGATGAATTAGCAGCAGTACATCAACCAACTTCCAGAACCATGATTCACAGTCTTTTTTTTCTAACAGGTACCCGACCTGACATCATGCATGCAGTAGGAATAGCTAGAAGATTCCAAGCAAATCCAAAGGAATCACACCTTCAAGCAGTCAAAAGAATTTTCAAATATTTTCAAGGAACACAGAACTTTGGTTTATGGTATCCTAGAGATACATATCTTACTCTTCATGCATATAAAGATGCAGATTCGGAAGTAAGTGTTCATGACAAAAAAATCACTAGTGGTGGTGCATTCTAGATGGGTTCCAGGTTAGTGTCTTGGTTCAGCAAGAAGAAAAGTTCAATTGCATTATCTACAGCTGAAGCAGAATATGTGGTTGATGCATCCTGCTGCACACAACTACTTTGGATGATGCAAACCTTGCAAGACATTCAAATCACATGTACTCCACCCATCTCCATTCTATGTGATAATACAAGTGCCATTTGTATTTCAAAGAATCATGTCATGCACTCCAAGACCAAGAACATACCCATCAAATACCATTTTCTATGTGAATAAGTGCTTGAACAAAAGGTCAAATTGGAGTATGTTGCCTCCAAAGAACAGGTTGCTGATATATTCACTAAACCACTGCCTAGAGATACATTTGAATATCTCAGAAAAAAGCTCGGAGTAGTTGCTACATCATTCTGCTATTAAATCCAATTTTTCAGAGAAAGGTTATTATACGCGTGTTTCATGAAGTATAGTCATGTACATACACTGGTTTCTATGGGTCAAAGAGTGTATATGTTTTTCAGACAGGAAAAACAGTGGGGCAGGCTCTGATGCTTTGTTCATTAATTTTATCTGACTGAAAAAGATGCCTCGATCATTGACCTGTTAATAATTCATAGGTAGCACAGGTTCAGGGGATCATTAGCCTTCACATACTTTCAATATTGTTGGCATTATGGTTGTCGAGTCCAACTGTGGCTTCAGATATTATTTTGCTCAAGTCATGTAAAAGTCTAGGGAGTGATATGTCTTGAATGAGTCCTCTTGGACAAATAATGTAATTTGTATCCCCACTTTACATGGGATGGATGATGTAATATTTCTTGTTTCTGTCATGTATAAACAATTGGTATATCCCCACTTGGTTGGGAGATGGATGTATGTATGAGTCATTGGTGATAGCAAGGTCATCCTCACATAGTTGAGTTATCGAGTCATGTTATTCTTTTAGAAAATATTTTTTTATAGACTCTGCTTGTGCTCAGGAAGAGCATGGACGAGTTCAGTGCATCGCAACATGTACAAAAGGGGAGCTCATTGAGAGAATTCAACATGTACTCATGGGGAGCATGACCAACATAATGTATGTCAAAGGGAGAAATTATGTTGGTCCACCCTTTGCCCTTAATGTAAAAGGGGGAGAGTGACTTGGTGTTGTTGTTGCCATCAAGTCCAAAGGGGGAGATCATTGGCATTATGATACATGTGTTGACCTTGATGGAAACTCACTCAGATTAAAGATGACAGTACAGCATGTCAACAACAAAGAATTACAGATCAGACTACAAAGAATGAATAAAGAGAGGTATACGCAGGTTCACCTTTACCAAGATGAGTATACACGCAGGTTCACTGAACACAAGTAGCGTATAAGTACACATTCACTTTCACTGAAGGAAATGCGTGTATATCTTGGAAAAATAAGCTTTTTGTTTGAGGTATTTGGTCCAAGATATTTTGATCCAAGGTATTTGTCCAAGGTATTTGGTCTGAGGTATTGACCCTAGGTATTTGGTCCAAGGTATTGGTCCTAAGTGCTTTTGGTCCATGGTATTAAGAAAGGCCTAAAAATATATAAGGAGGAGAAGATCTTTAGGCTAGGTGTGCAAGTATCGAATATCTGATGAAGTGTGAGATCTAGTATGCATGTTATTGGCTTATGGTGTTGTGTTTGATATGAACCGAGGATGAACTTTAGCAGTTGATGAGGGATAAGATCTAATAATGGATCGGGATATTAAGGCTTGAAATGAATTATCATTATGTGGTTTGATCATGTATAGTCTAGATATGAATACTGACTCAGGTGTTATTATGCAAATATTATGATCTGAGTATAACTAAAGTCCGGAATAGCTGCATAATTATGAATTAATATTTGGAGATGTGTATGCCAGTTGGCTTTGATAAAAGCGCATATACACGCTGGTTCGACACATGGAAGTAGCGTATACCTTATAAAGTATGTTTCAGTTGTTTCTGTTTATTGTTGCAAAGTTCTGGGTTCTGGTTTGGGTTTTAGTGACTGTATTCTGGTGATTGTATTCCGAATGATCAGATTGATTATGATTCGACGATGGGTTGTCAAAGTGATTGATTGATTCAGTTGCGGTTGGTTCAGAAAGTGATGATTGAGTTCCGCGATTGGTTTATGTAGATGTATTTGATGATTTTATTGCTATTATGATGTTATTGATGGATCTAGTCTGAAAATTTATGAAATGTGGTCCTTGGAGGAAGAAAGAAGGTCATAGCCTTATGTAGGTTGCCACCTACGTATTAGTAAATATATCGGCTAGTACAAGAGCTAAAGGGTTGTAGATTCCTTTCAGTAGTTGTTGGAGAAGGAGAGAAGGTTGTAACCTTTTGCAGGTAGAAGCCTGTGTACTGGTATGAGTCTGCACCAGTACAATATTGTAAACAAATTTTCTTATTATTAGAAGAAGACAAAGACGACAGTAGCAGGTGGTTTTTACCCACATTGGGTTTCCACGTTATATCTTTGTGTTCATGTGTGTTTCTTATGTATGATGCTTTATTCTGGTTTTAGTGCACTGTATAATAAATCTATGATATACTGGTTAAATTTCAATGCATTATAAATTGGCTAAATCAAAAGTTCTCTGCATGTATGTTGGTTTCTTTAATTACAGTCACGTGTACATGCTAGTTCACTTAGCTGAAGTTGCATATACAAATCTGTTTGGGAAATAAAATTATTGATCTGATAATATTGATTCACCCCCCCTCTCAGTATTATTTCCAACAGAGTTGAGGCGAGGACATACCTTTTGATTACATCTCGATTCCTCCACAACCTTCATGATGTCCTGCCCCATGAATGACCAGGTAGCTTGGTAGAATTCTGCAGTGAATCCGTTTGAGCCCGGAGCTTTATTCTTTGGCATTCCTTTCACTATTTCCTCTACTTCTTCTTTTGTAACTACCCGCATCAGTGCCTTGTTCTGGTCATTCATTATCATCTTGGGGATTTGCTGTGTGATTCTTTGGGTGGCTTCCTCCCTGTTTGCCATGTTCTCCATAAGCAGGTCTTTGAAGTGATTGACCAGCAAGCCTTCCATCTCTTCGTGTTCTCTTATACGTTGTCCTTCTACATTTTTAAGAGAGTAAACACAGTTGTGCTTCCTGTGGTTCACCATAGCTTTATGGAAAAATATCGTGTTGCATTCTCCTTCCTTTAGTGAATGAACCTACAGTTTTTTCTTCGACGTGATTTATTCCTATTTTCTTCATTCCTATATTTGGTTTATCAGTAAACCTTCTTCCCACACCATGTCTTACATTCTTCCCTCTTTTATCATCTTTTGTTGGATGTCTGCCATACACTGGCTGAGTTCTATTTGGTCTCTAAGGATGTGGCCAAACTCCTCCTTGTTCCACTTTTTGAGCCTCTTTTTTAATTCTTTCAGCTTCAGTTGGAAGGTATGCATTCTATTGCGGCCCTGTTGGGTACTTTGTGTCCACCATTCCTCCATATTTGTAAGGATATCTGAGTTCCTGAGCCAAAAGGATTCAAATCTAAATGGCCTATTCTTAGGTCGAGCTTTTAAATCCACTTCTAGGCGAACTGACTAGTGATCCGATCCCATACATGGGAGTATCGCTGCCTCTATGAAGATATCTTTACTCATCAGCTGTTCTGAGATTAAGAACCTGTCCAGGCGGCTTGCTATTTGGTGTATTCCCCCTCTTTTGTTGTTCTAGGTATGGATACCATTAATTGTATCTATATCCACTAGCCAGAGGTTAGTGATGGTTTCGCTGAAGGCTTCCATGTCTGGGTCGACTCTCCTTGTTCCTCCCTTTTTTCCCCTAGGGTTGTGATCATATTGAAGTCCCCCCTACTATCCATAGCTCATCTGGGTATATATTCCTCAAGGCCCTCAAGCTGTGGAGGAAGGCTCCTCTTTCGCCTGGGAGGTGCAGACCATACACGCGTGACAATAGAGCCCATTCACTAGAGCCTAGATTTTAGAATTTTCCTGTGAGAATTCATCGTAAACTTACCCATTCTTTGAACTTCACTTCGACCAGGTTCTATAAGATCACTAATCCACCTGCGCTCCCATTTGCATCCTATGCCATGACTTGGTATTCCAGCCTGAAGTTTTCCATTATGTCTTTTAGCTTTTTTTCACCAATTTTAGTCTCATGTATTATCATTATGCTTGGCTTATCCTTTTTCAGTCTCTCCTTAAGGTACCTCTATTTTCCTCTGCTATTGAGGCCTCTTATATTCCAGGTTGTCATGATCATTTTAACATTTTTATCAGCTGATGAAAAACCTCTAACAATGGCATTACTCGTCTTCTGTTCACCAGTAATTACCCTACCATTTGTATGGATTCGTTCATCATTTTCCTGCCTTTTCTTCTCCCCATTTTCCTTGTGTTCCTGTCTCTTGTCCTTGATTTGATAGGGCCCCTAATTGCTCGAGTTGGCTTATGATCGATGAGTTCTCCTTGTCTTTATATCGTTGGAAGGTTTCTTTGTAGAGTTGTTTCTGATCTTCTAGGATGAATCTTTCATCCAAGTGCCTCCATTCGTGCAAAACCTCTTCATAACTTGTTCCTCTATGCTTAGATCATATTTCTGGTTGTCTATCTAGATTAGGTTTTCCACCATTTGCATGTTATCTTCAATTTGTTGCTCTTCCTCTGTCATCATATCCTTGTTTTTTTCCCCTCTGCTCCTTTGTCTTCGTGATTTCTTTTTTCTGAAAGTTGATGTCCATCTCCGCCCCTAGGTCTTCTTCCTGTAGGACCGAAAATATGTTTTGCGGCCTTTGCTCCTTCTCTGCTTTGTGTGCCTTGTGATTCTCATCTTCTCACGGGGTTCTTTCCTTCCTTTGTACTTCTTTGTAACCGTCTCCTTCCATTTTTCCCTATGATCTCCATCTCTTTCCTCCATCAAGTGGTTACCTATCTCGTTTAGGGGGTAGGATCAAAACAGGTGGCCATATTCATGGCATCTATGACACTGGAATGGGATGTTCTCATAGTCGATCTGTTGTGGCCATACCTCATCATGGTACTCTAGTGTGATGTAGTCTAGAAACTGTTCTGTAATATTCATTTATACACATATTATGGCGTAGGAAGTGTATCGGCCTTTTCTTTCCGAGTTTGTGACCTATATGAAAGTCCATTGGGGGACCGAAGAGCCAAACCCATATGGGAGCTGTGAGGAGCTTCTCCTAGTCCAGGTTATAGCATTCTTCCCAGTGTCTGATGAAGAGGCCGAAATTGTTAAAGAAGTATGGTCCGTCCTCGAATATCCTCTCTTTGTCTTCCAGGTTTGAGAAGATCACTGTGAAGAATCCTTTCGCTCCCAGCTTGAGATCTATGTGCCATTTTGGCTACCATCGGTGTTGAATCCATTTTATCAGTTCTTTCTCTATCGACCATGCCCCTATGAATTTGCAGATGAGAGCATGGTCCTTCATGTACCTTCTATATTCTTCCAATTTATTATTCAGGATAATGAATTTGGGTTTTTTTGCAGCCCTTGGCAAGCATCCCCCACCCAATCGTGCCTACCATTTGGCGCCCAAAACTAGGATCCCTTTACCTTTTCCCCCATTCCCACCTATCGCGCCATATTGGCTTGATTCACCTGCTACAACATTCCTATAGGAGGGGATCCCTCCCGCCCCCATCATGTCGCTCATCCCTTACTCAATCGTAGTCTTCGTCAGCGTGCAGCCTCTCTTTTGTTCTGTTGTTGCAGGTTTGGCAGGGTCAAGTCAAGGCTCCCTGAAACCCTAGCCTCTGACTCCTCTGGTTCGCTCTGCCATCCAAAACCTAATCTTCTATAAAGAATATTTGAATATCAATCTATATTAAATGTCCTACAAAGTTATAATAAATTACATACATTATTTCATTAGACTATTTGTCTAAACAAACTCGTCTACATCAATTAATTGTCAATTTTTCATGAATTTGGATGCATTTTTGTTGGTTAGTGAACATAGTTTACAACCCTTTCATTGTGTTGAGAGAAATTAGGACACAATACATGTTTACATAACTTAAAACATTGGTATTCCACAAATTCAAAAACAACCAAAATATTTTAGATGCTCTAGAATAATTACCTAATCTAGAATTATCTTTAAGGACAACATCAGATTGGCACCGTTGTCGGGGATCAAAATTTGAATCATTTTTCTTGGGACAACGATTTAGATTTTCCTTGAAGGTGAATATGATATTAGTAGGATAAAATCTTTCACCTGGAAACTCCACAAGGAAAACTGAATTCTTATTGACATACCAAATCTCATTCAGATCCTGAGCTTTATTCTCCATTATCACATCCTGAGAGACTAGTAACAGAAGCTTATTTTATAAGAATGTTAGAAGCTTATCCCTCTCCTTATACATCGATACAACCTGAAACTGTTTCAGTTACTGATACCTTTAGACCTATTCAAATTCTTTCTGAGTTATTTGACTTACCCCCAAAAGTAGTAGAACTTTTATCTAAAGGAGTTGATTTGTAGTCAACCATTATAGTCCATTCTTTGGAATCATATCAAATCCATGAAACCCTTTTAGAATCACATAATTTAGAACAAGAGTTAGATATACATTTACCTGAGTTAAAACCTAGTGATTTCATATCACCTACTTTACATACTTTTTCATCTACTTCTGTTGAAGCTTAGGACACCTTTTTTATCTATACAAATCCTATATTTGAAACTAAAGGAAAATTTAAACTAGAAGAGCAGAAATTAATTACCCAGTCACACTTAATAAAAGGTCTAAGAGGACCTCCTCATACAACCATGCCTCCATATTCCCCCACAAGTTCATCTTCATCTACAACATCTTCTTTAGATTCTTCCTCATCTTCTACAGGCTCATCCTCATCTTTAGATATGGATGATTTTCAACCTATGAAACAAGTTAGGTATGCTTCCTTACAACTCCCTCATCAACTTAATAATTTTCTTGATGAGTATTTAAAACATCTACCTAGATTTAATGGAGAAATTGATTTGTCTGTTGAGGAAAACTTACCTTCCTTTTTAGATTTTGCTGATAACATGAATATTGAACATGAAGATGTGTATATGAGGTTGTTTGTTAAATCACTTGAAGGAAGTGTTAGAATTTGATTTAGACAACTAAGAGAAAATTCTATTTCATCTTGGAATTAGTTAACAAACATATTTAAAAATAAATGGGGCATTAAAAACAATCCTGTATATTTTGTTATAGAATTGGAAGAACTGAAAAGAAATACGGGTGAACTAGTGCCTGACTTTATAAAAATATTTAACAAATTTTATCATAAGATGTCACGTGCCTATAAACCACCAGTTTCAGTAGCTAAATTTAGACCGTTTAAAGCTTTTGATGATGATTTCAGAATCATTCTTAGAGAAAGAACGTCCATCACCCTGGAAGACATGAAAACAAATGCCATAGAAGTTGAAGCCAATAAATCAACATCAGTTAAACTTAGGGCTAAAGCGGAAAACGCTGAAGGAAAATAAAAGCTAAAGAAGAGGGTTCTTCATAAAAAATTACAAAGGAAGATCAAAAGATAGACGAAGACACTTCACTTCTTAGAAATATTTCAAATAGGATTTTAAAAATGGAGGCTCAACCTATAACAGTTCAACAAACAAAAAGTAGACCACGAGCTCCATTCAAAAGAACTACTCAACCACAAATTTTGTATAGGCCTAATATTGATTAGAAATTCAACCTCCACTAATGATTGATGGTCAAGAACCTCAAGGAACTTGACCTCTGATTACAGATGAAATCAATATTTTTGATAACTCATCAGTTCAAAATGTCATTATCCCCCTTCCTCAAAATCAATTCCCACAACAAAATCGAGAAAATTCACAAGTGTTAAAATATCGGGCCTTCTCTGAATTCTTAATTGTAGAATTAAATATAATATATGTTTTAAGACCAAGACCAGGTCCTGGTAGACCTCTTAACAATCTGGATGTAAATTAACCACCAATTAAAACCACTGAAACTCAAAAAAAATAATTCAAGCATTATATCAATCAAATGAACCAAATTTAGTCGATAAAATGGTTTTAACTACTTTCAAAGTGGAAAGAGAGCTAAAAAGGGTCAAAATATCTATTCCGTTATCTAAACTTTCCAAAAATCCATGGTATAAGAATCAAGTTTCCAAATGGATTCATTCTTTAAGTGTTGATGTTGAAGGAGATATTATAAGCTTGCAAGATGAGAAACCTTCAATAATATTTGGTCCCAGTTTTACATGATTGATGAAAATGTACCACCTTTTTATGTCGCTTTAAAAGTTCATGATTTTATGTTATACAATTGTATGTTAGATTGTGGGGCTTCCCATAATCTGATTACTAAATTCACCATGGATCAACTTCAATTACAGGTTACTAGACCCTATCATGATTTATATACTTTTGACTCAAAGAAGGTACCATGTCTTGGACTTATAAAAGACTTAGTTGTCACTCTAGCACAAATCCCTATTAAGAGTGTAGTATTAGATATTGTAGTTACATATATTCCTCCTAAATGATGGTTGTGGAACCTAATTATCTTATTTAGTCAAAGGTATCACTAGATTGGACCCTAGTTCATAATGGGTTAACAACACCGCCCATTTTTTGCGTACCACCAAGCAGTGGTGACAGTGACTCTTTAGAGCTCCCCTTGGCAAGGGTTCAGGGGTAGCACTCCTGAAGCTAAAAATAGATGTAAAATTTCCTTGTAGAATGTTGTAATTTCATAAGCAGTCTCGGTTTTTCATCAGTTGGAAATATGATGGTAGAAGTTATTTTTAGTTTAGGGTTTTTTTTCCCTAGCATGCAACCTCTCACTATTTATGAGGGAATTGTATTGCGGATATGTATATGTGTATTCTGAGTGAGAAAGAGAGAGGATGTTATGTGAAAGTGGAGAGAGAATTAGAGCTGATCTGGTGTAGGTTGTATCTCTTCATTTTGTTTGATAATATAAAAGGAAGGACTGGTTGTTTCTCCATGGATGTAGCCCAAATTGGGTGAACCACGTATATATGTGTCTCTCTTGTTTTATGCATTTTATTTGTTTATGTTTCAGTAATATTTTGTGTGTTCCATTTCTCTGTAATAAATAATTTTTTAACAACTGGTATCAGAGTCGAAGGTCTATTTTGTTAATAAACATGCATGAGAGAAGGGCTCTTGGTTCGACTGGGAGGAGTGGTGGAAGATGGTAGGTTTAGGGTCAAAAAATTTAATGGCTAACACTATCAGTTGTGGAAAATTAAGATGGAAGATTATTTGTATCACAAATATTTGTACGTACCATTGAGTAGAAAGAAAAAGAATCCAAAGAGTATGACAGACACAAAATGAGATATTGTCAACATAAAGGAACTTGGAACAATACGAATATGCCTAGCGGCATCCGTAGCCTTTAATATTTCAAAGGAAATGACAACAAAGGGTTCAATGTCGACATTGGCCAAACTATACTAAAAACTCTTGGCCTCAAATAAGGTTTTCTTATGAAGTGTTTATTTAATATGAAGATGTCAGAAGGTGGATTTGTTGCTGATCATTTAAATTAATTTAATACAATTACCAGTCAGTTAAGTTCTGTAGGGGTTAGGTTTTGATGATGAAGTTAGGGCTCTATTATTTCTGTGATCATTGTCAAAAATATGGAATGGTTTAGTTATGGCCATTACTAACTATGTTTCTGAATCTAGTGCATTAAAGTTTTATGATGTTGTTGGTGCAATCCTTAGCGAGGAAATGCATCAGAAAAGCTCTGGTGAGACATCAGGTAATGCTTTGACTACAGAGACTTGGGGAAGAAAAATGGAAAGAGAAAAGAGCTCAGGATATCGCAATAAGTCAAGGAAATCTAGATCCAAGTCCAAATCGGGGATAGTGTGCTAGAAATTTGAGAAGACATGACACATGAAGAAAGACTACAGGTATTAGAAGGGAAAAGAAGGAGATGCACAACAAGAAAACAATCATCACACAAATGTGACAGGTGATGTGGTACAAGAGGCTTTGATTCTTTCATTAGAAAATATTATTGATGCATGGGCGGTAGATTCAAGGGCCTCATTCCATGCCAAACCTGATAAAAAGCATTTTCATGATTATGTTCATGGATATTTTGGACATGTTTGTTTGGGCGATGATAAACCCTCCAAAATCATTGGAATGGGTAAAGTTTTCATAAAACATCAGAATGGAAACCAATGGCTATTAAAGGAGTTAAGGCTTATTTCAGATATAAAGAAAAGTCTAATTTCAACTGGGCAGTTGTGAGGGGAAGGTTGTGTAACTACTTTTATAGATAAAATCTGGAAGGTCACTAAAGGATACCTTGTAATAGAGAAAGGAGAAAAGGTTGGTACATTGTAGTTATGCAATGGTATTTATAATTATGTTAACCATTTAACATCTATAGGAGTATATACAACATTGTGGCGTGATAGACTCGGGCACAGGAGTGAGAAGGGGATACAAATTCTTCAATCAAGAAATTTGTTGCCAGGTTTAAAGCATGTTGATTTGGAATTCTATGAGAATTGTGTTTATGGAAAAGAGAAGAGAGTAATATTCCTTGGAGTTGGGAAAGAAAATAAGAACGAGAAATTAGAGCTTGTGCATACATATGTATGGGGACCTTCTTAGGTATCATCTCTTGGTTTCTCTCGTTATTATGTTACCTTTATTGATGATGCAACCATAAAATCCTGGATTTATTTTATTCAAAATAAATCTGATGTATTTGATAATTTCAAGAAATTGAAAGATTTTGTTGAAAATGAGACAAGAAAAAGGTTGAAGTGTCTCAGATCAGAAAATGGAGGTGAATATTGAAACAAATATTTTAATAGGAACTATTCAGAGAAGGGAATTGATGGAGAGAAGACAGTTCCAATGTTGGGTCCCTATAATACTAGTGATTACCCCATTAGTATTGTAACTATACCCCTTATTTATATTTTTGTGCCCCCATTACCCCCATATTATTATTAATGTGCCCATAGAATCCCTCTATTATTATTTTTGTGGCTTTATATTATTATTGTTAGGTCGGCTGGATTATATTGTGACTCCATAGACTCCTATATATAGAAAGGAGGTTTTGTCATTTGAATCATCCAAGAATTGTTCATTTATGTAATTTAAAGGAGGTTGCCCCCTCGAAGAGGCTGAATTCTAAGGCATTGATCTATCTTTTCTATCTTTTCTTGAGCTGGTTTCATAACATTTGGTATCAGAGCTTTGGATTCTAGGGTTTCGCTGCTCCAAACAGGTCATCGTGGAATTTTCGCTATAACTTGTTTTTTTGTGACGTTTCAGAAGTCTCAAAAAAACCCATTTGAGAAAAAATCGTGCTGAACCTTGGATCCAAATTTCAGAGCTTTTCGCGTGATATTTGCGGAGATATGATCTCAGGAAGTTGGTCTTTTTGCAGACTCCTGAATTACACTCAAAACAGGTGACCTGGGGAAAATTGTCATAACTTTCCTTCTGAGCATCGGATTGAAATTTCGTAAGAAGGTACAGAAAGAGGATGGACTGTAGTTTTCTTTTATATATTTTCAGAGTCAAAGGTTGAAACAATGACACGTGGCACTTCATACAAGTTCGCTCTACTGAACTAGTCTATAATCAGGTCACTGCAGGAGATTGTGCATAACGCTTTCTTGGAGAATCCAATTTGGTTCAGACTAGTGGCATTGGAAAGAGGACATAGAAGGCTACTAGAGGTCACAATTTCAGAATTGGATGATTCGAAATTACAGAGATACATCAGATTCAATATCAGGCTTCTACAAAGTAAAAAAAGGTGTGTAGTTTTTATTTTTTATTTTTGCATAAGCTTGGTTTGAAGGAATTCAAAGGGCATAGTAAAGCATTATTATCAGTAACTGATGCCCCGAGGAAAGAAAATGCAAACACCTAGTAAGGAACCTGAAAGCTCTAGCATGACTCATGAAGAAGAGGAAGAAATGCTACATGATATATCAAAATTACAAGAACAAGTGCAACAAATGTCACGCTCACAAAAGCTAACAGATGCTAAGATAAATGGCGTGGAATCTAAGATAAAGGGCATGGAAGCTAAGATGGATGATCTGAAGACGGATTTGAGGACAAATTTGAAGATAGACATGGTAGATTTGAAGACAGATTTGACAAATTTTCTACAAGAAATACTTACTAATGGTGAAAAGGTTGTAAAGGAAACTCATGATGTGAACAAAAGAAATGTTAATCATGATTCCATAGACTCTAATGTTGGATCGAAGACCCACCATATTCCAAAAATCGATATGAGGAAGTTTGATGGCAAGGATCCCGCCACATGGATATTACAGATGGAGCAGTTCTTCGATCTCAATAATGTGCAAAACACACAAAAGGTACGTATGGAAACTTTATATTTGGAACCAAATCAGTTTGTATGGTATCAATGGCTTTGCTCTCGTAAACAATTTATCACTTGGGCAATTTTTACGGAAGAATTGATAGCACATTATGAGGATACAAAAAGCAACACTTTTTTTAGCCAATTGATAAGTCTCAAACAAAAGGGTTCAATAATGGAGCACATTGAGGAGTTCCAAAAATTGAACATAAGGGTAAAAGATATTCCAGAGGAGCATAGGATTGATGTGTTCATAGGGTCTTTAAAGGATAATATCCAACATGATGTTCGCCTTTGGGAACCTGATTCATTAGAGAAGGCATTCAGGTTAGCAAGAAAAATGGAAAGCAAAATTATGGCAACCAGGAAGCATACCACTCACAACTATAAAGACGGAAGTGTTGTTGCCCCTAGTCTTCCACAACCTATAAGGTTGACACCACAACAATTGGAAGAAAAAAGAGCAAAAGGGCTTTGTTACAGTTGTGATAGCAAATACACTAAAGGTCATAAGTGTGCTGAGAAGAAATTATTCTACATAGATTGTGAAGAGGAAGAAGAAAAGGAGCAAGAAAGGTCAAAAGAAGAGGATATACTCCAGGAACAAAGCCTAGATGAAGAACAAATAAATCCGACCATATCTTGTAATGCATTGGCGGGAATTACCACTCCTCAAACCATCAAGATAGAAGGACAAATCAAGAAGAAAAAGGTAATAGTGTTGATTGATTCAGGAAGCACCCACAATTTTATTCATTGTAGGGTAGCAAAAGAATTGAATTGCTTCCTATATCCAGCACCAGAGTGTCAAGTGATGATTGCAAATGGAGGAACAATAAATTGCTCTGGAAAGTGCCATAATATCAAGCTATCCATGGGAGAATATGTATTGACTAGCCCAATGCTTTCCATTCCAATGGGAGGTGCTGATGTTGTACTAGGAGTCCAATGGCTACAATCCTTGGGTACAATAGCTTTTAATTTTCAAGAACTTTTCATCAAATTTTCTGTGGAAGGAAAGGAAGTTGAATTAAGGGGTATTGCAGGGAAACCAGGAAAGATAATCAGCTCTAATGGTATGACAAAGCTTCTAAAAAAGGAGCAAAGGGTGTAATTGCACAATTATGTTCGCTAGATGTTTCCACATTGGAATCATCTATTTCTCCAGATCTCCAAAAAGTCCTGGACAATCATTCCAAGGTATTTGAGACTCCCAAAGGTCTCCCACCTATGCGTGATCATGATCATGCTATTCATCTGATTCCAGGAAGTGTTCCTCCAAACATCAGGCCGTACAGATATCCCTATGTCCAAAAAAGTGAAATTGAACGTATGGTTGCAGAAATGCTAGAGGCTGGTATAATTCAACCGAGTCAAAGTTCTTTCTCTGCTCCAGTAGTATTGGTGCACAAGAAGGATGGATCATGGCGCATGTGTCCGGATTATAGGGAGCTCAACAAGCTCACTATTAAAGATAAGTTCCCCATTCCTGTCATTGATGAATTACTGGATGAATTGCATGGATCAATTTACTTCACCAAGTTGGATCTTCGTTCAGGATATCATCAAATCAGAATGAAGATTGAAGACATTCCAAAAACGGCATTTAGAACTCATGAGGGTCATTATGAATTTTTGGTCATGCCTTTTGGCCTTACCAATGCACCTTCAACATTTCAAGGTTTGATGAATTCAATTTTCAAACCATTCCTTAGAAAATTTGTGTTAGTATTTTTTGATGATATACTAATCTACAACAAGTCTTGGAAGGATCATGTTGAACATGTTGACAGGGTGCTACAACTATTGGAGGAGAAACAATTATATGCAAAAAGATCCAAATGTTTCTTTGGAGTCCAGGAGGTGGAATATTTGGGTCATATTGTATCTCATGAAGGAGTTAAGGTAGACCCTAGCAAAATTAAAGCCATTAAGGAATGGAAAATCCCCACATCCATAAAGCATCTGCGAGGATTTTTGGGTTGACAGGGTATTATCGCAAGTTTGTTAAGAATTATGGGAGAATAGCAGCACCTCTAACAACATTATTGAAGAAAGATGCATTTTCATGGACTCCGGAAGCAACAAAGGCCTTTGAACATCTTAAAGAGGCAATGTGCCAAGCACCGGTCTTAGCTACACCGGACTTCACAAAAACCTTTATTGTGGAATGTGATGCTTCAGGAAATGGAATTGGTGTTGTTCTAATGCAAGATGAAAGACCCATTGCTTTTGAAAGTCGTCCAATCAAGGGAAAGTTTTTAAGAAAAGCTATTTATGAGAAGGAAATGTTGGCAATACTCCATGCACTTAAGAAATGGCGACCCTACCTAATGGGAAGACACTTCAAGGTAAAAACGGATCATGATAGCCTTAAATACTTTTTAGAACAAAGATTATCCTCTGAAGAGCAACAAAAGTGGGTCACAAAGATGTTGGGTTATGACTTTGAAATCATCTACAAAAAAGGGAAGCAAAATGTGGTGGCAGATGCACTCTCAAGAAAGGATGAGGATGTGGAAGCATTGTTGTGCGCCATTTCTATTATCCAACCAGATTGGATAAATGAAGCAAGGGAGGAATGGAAGAATGACGAAGAAGTGTGGGCACTTATTCGAAAGCTACAACAAGATTCCAGTACATCTGATACATTTAGCTGGAAAAATGATTCGTTATGGTACAAAGATCGCTTATACCTCTGTAAGAATTCCCAGCTAAAACAAAAGATTCTTATGGAATTGCACACTTCTCCCTTAGGAGGGCACTCAGGATTTTTAAAAACTTACCACAGGGTTAAGAAGGAATTTTTTTGGGATGGCCTTAAATCAGATATTCAAAAGTTTGTGGCAGAATGTTTGGTTTGCCAACAAAATAAAGTTGAAACAATTAAGACACCGGGTCTATTACAACCTTTATCCATTCCAAGCCAACGTTGGGAGGAGGTTTCAATGGATTTTATCACAGGTTTACCCAAGTCTGAGGGAAAGAGTGTCATCATGGTGGTAGTTGACAGACTTACCAAGTATGCACACTTTTGTGCATTATCACATCCATTTAAAGCCAGTACAGTTTCTACTGCATTTATGGAAACAATTCAAAAGCTACATGGAAACCCAAAGATTATTGTAAGTGACAGAGATCCCATTTTCACTGGAAATTTTTGGACAGAATTATTTTCTTGTCTTGGTACTCAGTTAGCTCATAGCTCATCTTATCATCCTCAATCTGATGGGCAAACTGAGATAGTAAACAAATGTTTGGAAGGATATCTTCGTTGCTTTGTATCTGATAAACAGACACAATGGGTCAAATGGTTGCCTCTGGCTGAATGGTGGTATAACACTTCCTTTCATACAGCAAAAAAAATGACCCCATTTATGGCACTTTATGGGTATCAACCACCATCCATCACATCATATTTAAGAGAAAATTCTAAGGTTCAGGCAGTGGAACATCACATCGAACATCAACAACAAGTCCTCCAACTCTTAAAGGATAACCTCGTGTTGGCACAGAATAGAATGAAACAACAGGCAGATCAACATCGCAGTGAAAGAAGTTTTGATGTAGGTGATTGGGTATTCCTACGGCTACAACCATATAAGCAAATGTCCCTCAAGCAAGCTAAGAAGGATAATAAATTATCACCAAAGTATTATGGTCTGTACAAGGTGTTGCAAAAGATTGGTACTATGGCATACAAATTGGAGCTTCCTGCAGCTTCTCGATTGCACCCAGTTTTCCATGTTTCATGCTTAAAGAAGGTTATAGGCAACAAGCTCCCAGATCAAACAATATTGCTAGAACTGGATGAGGAAGGAAAAATTATATTGGAACGGGAAGCAGTTATAGAAACAAGAACTCGACAGCTACGAAATCGATCAATTTCAGAGTACCTTATCAAGTGGAAGAACTTATCCGCTGAAGATTCCACATGGGAGGATGAGAATTTTATGCAGAAGTATCCTGAACTACTCAAGCGTTGAGGACAACACTTTTTTGAAGGAGAGGGCATGTTGGGTCCCTATAATACTAGTGATTACCCCAGTAGTATTGTAGTTATACCCCTTATTTATATTTTTGTGCCCCCATTACCCCCATATTGTTATTAATGTGCCCATAGAATCCCTCTATTATTATTTTTGTGGCTTTATATTATTATTTTTAGGTCGACTGGATTATATTGTGACTCCATAGACTCCTATATATAGAAAGGAGGTTTTGTCATTTGAATCATCCAAGAATTTTTCATTTATGTAATGTAAAGGAGGTTTCCCCCTCGAAGAGGCTGAATTCTAAGGCGTTGATCTATCTTTTCTATCTTTTCTTGAGCTGGTTTCATAACATCCAAGAACACCACAACAAAATGGTGTGCTAGAAAGGATGAATAGGACAATCATGGAGTGTGCAAGATGCATGAGATTACATCCATGATTTACTTTACAATTTTGGGTAGATGTTGTAGATATTGTTGTTTATCTAATAAACAGAGGGCCTTCAAGTTCCTTGGATGGTGGTATTCTAGAGGAGGCATGGATAGGTAAAAAGGTGAAGTACTCATTTTTAAGACTCTTTGTTGTGAAGCCTTTATCCAAATTAATAAAGAAAATAGAAAAAAGCTTGAGGCAAAATCAAAGAAATGTAACTTTATTGGATATGGTGTTGTTATGAAACCAGCTCAAGAAAAGATAGAGAAGAGAGATCAACGCCTTAGAATTCAGCCTCTTCGAGGGGGCAACCTCCTTTACATTACATAAATGAACAATTCTTGGATGATACAAATGAAAATACCTCCTTTCTATATATAGGAGTCTAAGTGGTCCCAATACAATCAAAGCCTACATAACAATAATATTGTAGGGCACAACAATAACAATAGTGGGCTTCTATGTGGCACAATAGTAACAATATGGGCACTACATGGGTACATCAATATAAATAAGGGGTATAACTACAATAGTAATGGGGTAATCACTAGTATTATAGGGACCCAACATGCCCCTCTCCTTCAAAAAAGTGTTGTCCTCAACGCTTGAGCAGTTCTGGATACTTCTGCATAAAATTCTCATCCTCCCATGTGGAATCTTCAGTGGATAAGTTCTTCCACTTGATAAGATACTCTGAAATTGATCGATTTCGTAGCTGTCGAGTTCTTGTTTCTGTGATTGCTTCCGGTTCCAATATAAATTTTCCTTCCTCGTCAAGTTCTGGCAATATTGTTTGAATTGGGAGCTTGTCACCTATAACCTTCTTTAAACATGAAACATGGAAAACTGGGTGCAATCGAGAAGCTGCAGGAAGCTCCAATTTGTATGCCATAGTACCAATCTTTTCCAACACCTTGTACGGACCATAATACTTTGGTGATAATTTATTATCCTTCTTAGCTTGCTTTAGGGACATTTGCTTATATGGTTGTAGCCGTAGGAATACCCAATCACCTACATCAAAACTTCTTTCACTGCGATGTTGATCTGCCTGTTGTTTCATTCTATTTTGTGCCAACACGAGGTTATCCTTTAAGAGTTGGAGGACTTGTTGTTGATGTTCGATGTGATGTTCCACTGCCTGAACCTTAGAATTTTCTCTTAAATATGATGTGATGGATGGTGGTTGATACCCATAAAGTGCCATAAATGGGGTCATTTTTGTTGCTGTATGGAAGGAAGTGTTATACCACCATTCAGCCAGAGGCAACCATTTGACCCATTGTGTCTGTTTATCAGATACAAAGCAACGAAGATATCCTTCCAAACATTTGTTTACTATCTCAGTTTGCCCATCAGATTGAGGATGATAAGATGAGCTATGAGCTAACTGAGTACCAAGACAAGAAAATAATTCTGTCCAAAAATTTCCAGTGAAAATGGGATCTCTGTCACTTACAATAATCTTTGGGTTTCCATGTAGCTTTTGAACTGTTTCCATAAATGCAGTAGAAACTGTACTGGCTTTAAATGGATGTGATAATGCACAAAAGTGTGCATACTTGGTAAGTCTGTCAACTACCACCATGATGACACTCTTTCCCTCAGACTTGGGTAAACCTGTGATAAAATCCATTGAAACCTCCTCCCAACGTTGGCTTGGAATGGATAAAGGTTGTAATAGACCTGGTGTCTTAATTGTTTCAACTTTATTTTGCTGGCAAACCAAACATTCCGCCACAAACTTTTGAATATCTGATTTAAGGCCATCCCAAAAAATTCCTTCTTAACCCTGTGGTAAGTTTTTAAAAATCCTGAGTGCCCTCCTAAGGGAGAAGTGTGCAATTCCATAAGAATCTTTTGTTTTAGCTGGGAATTCTTACAGAGGTATAAGCGATCTTTGTACCATAACGAATCATTTTTCCAGCTAAATGTATCAGAAGTACTGGAATCTTGTTGTAGCTTTTGAATAAGTGCCCACACTTCTTCGTCATTCTTCCATTCCTCCCTTGCTTCGTTTATCCAATCTGGTTGGATAATAGAAATGGCACACAACAATGCTTCCACATCCTCATCCTTTCTTGAGAGTGCATCTGCCACCACATTTTGCTTCCCTTTTTTGTAGATGATTTCAAAGTCATAACCCAACATCTTTGTGACCCACTTTTGTTGCTCTTCAGAGGATAATCTTTGTTCTAAAAAGTATTTAAGGCTATCATGATCCGTTTTTACCTTGAAGTGTCTTCCCATTAGGTAGGGTCGCCATTTCTTAAGTGCATGGAGTATTGCCAACATTTCCTTCTCATAAATAGCTTTGTTTAAAAACTTTCCCTTGATTGGACGACTTTCAAAAGCAATGGGTCTTTCATCTTGCATTAGAACAGCACCAATTCCATTTCCTGAAGCATCACATTCCACAATAAAGGTTTTTGTGAAGTCCGGTGTAGCTAAGACCGGTGCTTGGCACATTGCCTCTTTAAGATGTTCAAAGGCCTTTGTTGCTTCCGAAGTCCATGAAAATGAATCTTTCTTCAATAATGTTGTTAGAGGTGCTGCTATTCTCCCATAATTCTTAACAAACTTGCGATAATACCCTGTCAACCCAAGAAATCCTCGCAGATGCTTTATGGATGTGGGGATTTTCCATTCCTTAATGGCTTTAATTTTGCTAGGGTCTACCTTAACTCCTTCATGAGATACAATATGACCCAAATATTCCACCTCCTGGACTCCAAAGAAACATTTGGATCTTTTTGCATATAATTGTTTCTCCTCCAATAGTTGTAGCACCCTGTCAACATGTTCAACATGATCCTTCCAAGACTTGTTGTAGATTAGTATATCATCAAAAAATACTAACACAAATTTTCTAAGGAATGGTTTGAAAATTGAATTCATCAAACCTTGAAATGTTGAAGGTGCATTGGTAAGGCCAAAAGGCATGACCAAAAATTCATAATGACCCTCATGAGTTCTAAATGCTGTTTTCGGAATGTCTTCAATCTTCATTCTGATTTGATGATATCCCGAACGAAGATCCAACTTGGTGAAGTAAATTGATCCATGCAATTCATCCAGTAATTCATCAATAACAGGAATGGGGAACTTATCTTTAATAGTGAGCTTGTTGAGCTCCCTATAATCTGGACACATGCGCCATGATCCATCCTTCTTGTGCACCAATACTACTGGAGCTGAGAAAGAACTTTGACTCGGTTGAATTATACCAGCCTCTAGCATTTCTGCAACCATACGTTCAATTTCACTTTTTTGGACATATGGATATCTGTACGGCCTGATGTTTGGAGGAACACTTCCTGGAATCAGATGAATAGCATGATCATGATCACGCATAGGTGGGAGACCTTTGGGAGTCTCAAATACCTTGGAATGATTGTCCAGGACTTTTTGGAGATCTGGAGAAATAGATGATTCCAATGTGGAAACATCTAGCGAACATAATTGTGCAATTACACCTCTTTGCTCCTTTTTTAGAAGCTTTGTCATGCCATTAGAGCTGATTATCTTTCCTGGTTTCCCTGCAATACCCCTTAATTCAACTTCCTTTCCTTCCACAGAAAATTTCATGAAAAGTTCTTGAAAATTAAAAGCTATTGTACCCAAGGATTGTAGCCATTGGACTCCTAGTACAACATCAGCACCTCCCATTGGAATGGAAAGCATTGGGCTAGTCAATACATATTCTCCCATGGATAGCTTGATATTATGGCACTTTCCAGAACAATTTATTGTTCCTCCATTTGCAATCATCACTTGACACTCTGGTGCTGGATATAGGAAGCAATTCAATTCTTTTGCTACCCTACAATGAATAAAATTGTGGGTGCTTCCTGAATCAATCAACACTATTACCTTTTTCTTCTTGATTTGTCCTTCTATCTTGATGGTTTGAGGAGTGGTAATTCCCGCCAATGCATTACAAGATATGGTCGGATTTATTTGTTCTTCATCTAGGCTTTGTTCCTGGAATATATCCTCTTCTTTTGACCTTTCTTGCTCCTTTTCTTCTTCCTCTTCACAATCTATGTAGAATAATTTCTTCTCAGCACACTTATGACCTTTTGTGTATTTGCTATCACAATTGTAACAAAGCCCTTTTGCTCTTTTTTCTTCCAATTGTTGTGGTGTCAACCTTGTAGGTTGTGGAAGACTATGGGCAACAACACTTCCGTCTTTATAGTTGTGAACGGTATGCTTCCTAGTTGCCATAATTTTGCTTTCCATTTTTCTTGCTAACCTGAATGCCTTCTCTAATGAATCAGGTTCCCAAAGGCGCACATCATGTTGGATATTATCCTTTAAAGACCCTATGAACACATCAATCCTATGCTCCTCTGGAATATCTTTTACCCTTATGTTCAATTTTTGGAACTCCTCAATGTGCTCCATTATTGAACCCTTTTGTTTGAGACTTATCAATTGGCTAAAAAAAGTGTTGCTTTTTGTATCCTCATAATGTGCTATCAATTCTTCCGTAAAAATTGCCCAAGTGATAAATTGTTTACGAGAACAAAGCCATTGATACCATACAAACTGATTTGGTTCCAAATATAAAGTTGCCATACGTACCTTTTGTGTGTTTTGCACATTATTGAGATCGAAGAATTGCTCCATCTGTAATATCCATGTGGCGGGATCCTTGCCATCAAACTTCCTCATATCGATTTTTGGAACATTGTGAGTCTTCGATCCAACATTAGAGTCTATGGAATCATGATTAACATTTCTTTTGTTCTCATCATGAGTTTCCTTTACTACCTTTTCACCATTAGTGACCCTTTCTTGTAGAAACTTCTTCAATTCATCCATCTTATCATCCATGCCATCAATTTTAGTGTCCATGCCATCCGTCTTAGCTTCCATGCCCTTTATCTTAGATTCCACGCCATTTACCTTAGCTTCTGTTAGCTTTTGTGAGCGTGACATTTGTTGCACTTGTTCTTGTAATTTTGATATATCATGTAGCATTTCTTCCTCTTCTTCATGAGTCATGCTAGAGCTTTCAGGTTCCTTACTAGGTGTTTGCATTTTCTTTCCTCGTGGCATCAGTTACCGATAATAATGTTTTACTATGCCCTTTGAATTCCGTTAAACCAAGCTTACACAAAAATTAAAACAAAAATTACACACCTTTTTTCACTTTATAGAAGCCTGATATTGAATTTGATGTATCTCTGTAATTTCGGATCATCCAATTCTGAAATTGCTACCTGCAGTAGCCCTCTGCATCCTTTTTCCAATGCCACAAGTCTGAGCCAAATGGGATTCTCCAAGGAAGCGTTATGTGAAATCTCCCACAGTGACTTGCTTTTAGACTGGTTTCGTAGAGCGAACTTGTATGACGTGCCACGAGTCACTGTTTCAAACTTTGAATCTGAAACACACACACAAGAAGCTAAAGTCCGTCCTCTTTCTGTACCTTTTTACGAAATTTCAATCCGATCCTCAGAGAGAGAGTTATGACGATTTTCCCCAGGTCACCTGTTTTGAATGTAATTCAGGAGTCTGCAAAAAGGTCAACTTCCTCAGATCATATCTCCGAAAATTTGGTGCGAAAAGCTCTGAAATTCGGACCCAAGGTTCAGTGTCAATTATTCTCAAATGGGTTTTTTTTTCGACTTCTGAAACGTCACAGAAAAACGTTATAGCGAAAATACCACGATGACCTGTTTGGAGCAGCGAAACCCTAGAATCCAAAGCTCTGATACCAAATGTTATGAAACCAGCTCAAGAAAAGATAGAGAAGAGAGATCAACGCCTTAGAATTCAGCCTCTTCGAGGGGGAAACCTCCTTTACATTACATAAATGAACAATTCTTGGATGATACAAATGAAAATACCTCCTTTCTATATATAGGAGTCTAAGTGGTCCCAATACAATCAAAGCCTACATAACAATAATATTGTAGGGCACAACAATAACAATAGTGGGCTTCTATGTGGCACAATAGTAACAATATGGGCACTACATGGGTACATCAATATAAATAAGGGGTATAACTACAATAGTAATGGGGTAATCACTAGTATTATAGGGACCCAACAGGTGTTACTGATTATGGTTATCAATTTTATGATTATGAAAAATACAAAATCATGAGGTGCATGGATGCTATATTTAATGAAAAAGTTTTGTATAGGGATAATATGTAGGAAAAGAAATAGGAAAAAGAAAACAGAGAATACATAGTGCTTGATGAGATCACAAAATAGGTGAAGGTGCCTAAAAATCATAACGATCAATAGCTAGAACAACAACAACAACCACAACAGCAAAAAACACCTCAAACACCTAAGAGTGGTGTTAGAATATATAAGTGAATAAGTAGATCCCCTGAACGATACTAGCTTCATTATATTATGTATTCTTGACTCATTTTGGTGAACTAGAATGTTATGAAGAAGCAATGCAGGTAGAAACCAGGAAGAAGTGGGAGCAAGCCATCAAATAAGAGATGGACTCCTTAGTACATAACCATACATGGGACTTAGTCAGGTTGTCTGTAGGTAAAACAACATTGCAGAATAAATGGGTTTACTGGTTGAAGGAGGAAGATGGAAGTAGAAGAAGGTATAAAGCTAGACTTGTGGTGAAGGAGTTTGCACAAAAAAAAGGTATAGAATTTGATGAGATATTTTCTCCTATTGTTAAAATGACTTCAATCAGAACTATTTTAATCCTAGTAGCAGCTGAAGATTTTCATCTTGAGCAATTAGATGTAAACACAACATTTCTCCATGGGGATTTGGAGGAAGAGATATATATGAAACACCAAACGAATATGAGGTATAGGCAAGGAGAAACTAGTTTTTAGGTTGAAGAAGAGATTGTATGGATTAGAACCAGCTCCAAGGTAGTGGTATCTAAAATTTAAGAGGTTTATGTCTGAACAAGGTTATACTAGATGCCACTCTGATCATTGTGTTTATCTCAAAAGGAAAAATGATGACAACTATATTATATTGTTATTGTATGTAGATGACATGCTTTTTGTAGGTTCTAACATGCAGGAAATAAATGTGCTCAAAAGAAAATTTGCAAACTCATTTACAATGAATGATTTGGGTTTTGCAAAATAAATCCTTGGTATGAGAATAACTAGAGACAGGAAGAATCACAAATTAAAATTGTCACAAAGTGAGTACATACAAAAGGTGTTGAAAAGATATAATATGCAGAATGAAAAACTAGTTGGTATACCTTTGGCTAGCCATTTCAAACTAAGCAAGGAGATGTGTGCCAATACTCAGGAAGGAATGGCTTATACGTCTAAAGTTCCATATGCATCAGTAGTTGGAAGCCTAATGTATGCAATGGTCTGCACAAGGCCTGATATTGAAGATGCAGTGGGAGTTGTAAGCAGGTACATGAAAAATCCAGGAAAAGAACATCGGACGGCAGTGAAGTGGATTCTGAGGTATTTGAGAGGTACCAAAAATCAAGCATTATGCTTTGGTGGTTCAAAAATTTCTCTACAGGGATATGTTGATGCAGATATGGCAGGTGATAGAGATAATCGAAGAAGCACCACAGTGTATGTGTTTACTTTAGGTGGAACAACTGTCAGTTGGGTTTCAAAATTGTAAAGTGTTGTTGCACTCTCAACAATGGAAGTCGAGTATGTTGCTACTACAGAGGCTAGTAAAGAAATGATTTGGTTACAAAGGTTTCTGGATGAATTGGGTAAGAAGAAAGAGTTGTGCAAGTTATACAGTGACAGAGAGAGTGCCATTCATTTTGCAAATAACACTGCATTTGATTCCAAGACTAACCATATACAACTTAGGTACCATTTGATACGGTCAGTGTTGGAAGATGGAAATTTGACGTTGGAAAAGATACACACTAGCGAGAATCCTGCAGATATGTTAAACAAATTTATAACTAGGGAAAAACTAAGATTCTTTTTTGTTTCAATTGCTCTTCAAGTGTGATGATGAAGATGAGAAACAACAAGGTCCAAAGTGGAGTCATTTTCCAACAAATGAAGTAGCGGTGGAGATGTTATAATCAGTATCCAAGTGGGAGATTGTTGGGTGTCGAGCGTGATTATCTTCTTTATTCAAAGGTATCACTTCAATGGACCCTAGCTCATAATGGGGTGGAAATGCCACCCATTTTTTCTGCATCACCAAGGGGGCGATGAGGACTCTTTACAGCCGCCCCCCCCCCCCCTATTGGGCATTTGGGGGCATCACCCTCGAAGCAAAAAATCGATGTAAAATTTCCTTGTAAAATGTTGTAATTTCCTAGTCAATCAGGGTCGTTTATTAGGCATAAATCTGATGGTATAAGTTATGCTTAATTTATGGTTTTTTTCCTTAAAACGAAACCCCTTGCTATATATGAGGGAATTGTATTTTCCTCTATGTATATGTGAATTCTGAGCGAGAAAGAGAGAGAAGATCATGTGAGAGAAAAGAGGGAATTACAACAGATCCCTTATAGGTTGTATCTCTTCGTTTTGTTGGATAATATTAAAGGAAGGACTAGTTGTTTCTCCGTGGACGAAGCCCAAATTGGGTGAACCATGTATATCTGTGTCTCTCTTGTTTTATGTTTTTTCAGTTTATATTTTTGCAATATTTTGTGTGTTCTATTCTCTAGATCATTTCGTGCCAAATTAGGAGGAATTCTGCAAATGGACATGTTTTATGCTACTATTCATGTATATGGAGATGAAAAACTAAGATTATACAAGAAGGTTAGATTTATCACTGTTTGTAGAGCTGATCAAGAAAGAAATCATCCCATTTATGTAAATGACCAAGATTTTGGATGTTTCACACTATCATCAAATAATTTACAAAACACTCAACTTACCATTGAACATATTGTGGATAAACATCAGATTGTCGAAAACTAATATTTGGAAATTATACTTTGATGGAATTTTTTCAAAAAGAAAATTTTGGATCTAGTATTGTACTTATTTCACCAGATTAAAACAACATAACTCAATCCTATAAGTTATAATTTGATGTCACAAACAATGTAGCAGAATGTGAAGCTTTACTTCTAGTGTTGGAATTAGCTAAAAATCTTAAAATACAAAATTTAAGTGTATTTAATGCCTCAGAGCTCATTGTTAAACACGTCAAGAATCTTTGCCAAAAAAAAACATCATAGACTTAGATCATATATAAATGAGGTATGGGACTCAATGGATAATTTCTTTCAGGCATTTAACATCACTCCTATTCCAAGAAATGAAAATATTCATGCAAATTCTTTAGTTGTTTCAGCTAGTTCTTTTAAAATTCTCTATCAAATACAACTACAACATAAGATAAAAGTAAAATATAGACCATAAATTCTTGATAATATTAAATATTGGAAAATATTTAAATATGATGAACAACTAAAGTCATTTTTGCAGGTAATTGATGAATTTTCAGCCTTACAAATCGAAGAAGAACAACTTAATGATAAAGAGTTGAATAATGAAAAAGAAAACTTTAGAGTTAAACTCAAAAATATTTGATCATAACATCATTCACTTAACCACTAATTTCATCCCAAAGGGATTAGTACCTCTTGAAAAATTGTTTCACCATAATGATGTTCGAAAAAATCGATTATCAGATTCATCTGAAGAAGACAAAGAATAATCAAACATAACATCTCAAGAAGAAACCAGAAATGTTAAAATTTGTGCATCATTACCAAAGGAAATAAATATAAATATCTAGCTCTCCTTAGGAGTTATAAATATTTTTTTGCCTAGTCTTATGATGAGCTAAAAACCTATGAAACATCACTCATCGAACATAAAATTCCTTTGAAACCAGATGTTAAACCTTTTAAGAAAAATGTTAAGGAGAATAAATCTAGTCTTGCTACCCACAAATGAAAAAGAACTTAAAATGCTACTGGATGCCAAGATCATGGTTCCCTTTAAGATATTATAATCGCATACCAAATTTGGTTCCAGTTAGAAATAAAAATGGTGAAATTAGATTGTGTGTGGATTTCAGGAACTTAAACAAGTCATCCTTAAAAGATAATTATACATTACTCAAGATGGATGAATTACTTCAAAGGGTTTATTGTTCTAATAGAATTTCTATGTTAGATGGTTTTCCTGGATATAATTAGATTATGGTGAGACCAGATGATAGAGAAAAGACAACATTCAAAACTCTTTGGGGTACATTCATGTATGCAAGGATGCCTTTTGGACCAACAAATGTTCGAGCTACTTTCCAAATAGCCATGGATCTAGAGTTTGTTGATAAGATTAACAAGTTTCTTGCTATTTATCCAGGTCATCTAACTTTATTTTCAAATTAAGATAAAAGCCATTTAAAACACATGAGTAAGGTTTTTAACAAGTGCATGAAGTTTGGGATATCACTAAATCCAAATAATTCCTTGTTCTCCATTAAAGAAGGAAAATTATTGGGTCATATTATTTCAAAAGAAGGAGTCGTAATTGACCCAAAAAGAGTTTCATCAATCCAAGAACTTTCTTTACCAAGGAATAAAAAGGAAGCTCAAAATTTTATTGGGAAAGTCAACTTTCTGAGGAGATTCATACCTAACTATGTTGAAATAGTTCAAGATATTACTGATATGTTGAGAAACATCCATGAGGTAAAATGGACAGTTCAAGAAAGATTTTATTTTAACCAAATAAAGAAAGACATCTTTGAAGCCCAAGTATTAGCTAGTACATACTATTCTAAACATGTCAACATTTTTTCCTTTGCTTCTGAAACACCCTAGCCACTGTCCTTTTGTAAAAAAAAAAAATGAAGATGACCATAATATTTCATTTTTCAGTAAAGTTATGAGAGGTGATGAACTAAAATATGAAATTATTGAGAAACAAGCCTATGCCTTAGTTCAAGCCTTGAAACCTTTTAGATTCTATATCCTTCATTCTTCCATTATTTCTTGTGTTCCAAACAATGTTTTTAAAAATGTGTTATCAGAGCCTGAAACATATGGTCAAAGAATAAGATGGATCACCAAGATATTAGAATTTGATCTCATTATAAAATTTGAAAACTTGATAAAGGTTAAAGGTTTAGCCAAACTGTTAGCAGAATCCAATTATAAAGTTAGGGGATAAATTTTGTGATGAAAATTTCAAGAGAGGAGAATCCACAAGAACCTTCTCCAACAGAGATGAATCCAAAAGAACATTCTCCCACATAGGAGAATCTACAAGAACCTTCTCCAATAGAGGAGAATCCACAAGAACCTTCTCTAATAGAGGAGAATCAACAAGAACCACCATTTTAAGCTAAAACCCTTCCCTTTCCACTCAACATCAATGAAAAATCCTTTTTTTCTAATGGTACACTGATATTGTGTGTTTTCTTCGAGATTTTGAGTATCCACCTGGATTCCCCAAAAACCAATGCAAAATCCTCAAGTTAAAGTCCATAAAATATTACATCATCAATGCAAATATGTATTGGGAGGATCCAATAAACATCCTTTTATTATGCTTAACAAAAAGTGAGATAGAAGGAGTTATAAGTCAGTTTCATGCAGGTATTTGTGTAGGTTACTATGCTTGGAGAGAAACAACATACAAAATTTTAAGAGATGGGTTTTATTGGCCTAAATTATTTGCACAAGTAGAAGCAAAGGTTAGATCTTGCATACGATGTCAATTTTTTTCTGGAAAGAAAAGAGTATCATCACTCCCTCTAGTTCTAGTTCTAGTTGAAGCACCTTTCCTACAGTGACGATTAGACTTTATTGGGGAGATTCATCCTATCCCATAATCAACATTGATGGATTTTGACTTCCACGGACTATTTTACAAAGTGGGTAGAAGCCATACCATTTAGGAATGCTTTCGAAACTGTTGTTATTAAACTCATTGAAGAGAACATTCTATCTATATTTGGATGTCCTCAAAAAATAATTACTGACAATGCACAGGAATTCAGTATTGTCAAAGTGATTAATTTTTTCCAAAAATATCAAATTCTTCTACATATTTCTACTCCTTATTATCCTCAAGGAAATGGATTGGAAGAGTCATCAAACAAAATTCTAGTAAAGGTCGTTAAAAGGGTACATGCGCGTCACAAAAGAAATTGGGACAGCCATCTCAAGTATGTAGTCTCGGCAAATAAATTTTCACCAAAAAAATCATGAGGTAAATCACCTTTTCAACTTGTTTATGGCATTGAGGCTCTTTTTCCCACACAACTAGCTTTTCCTATTCTCAAATTCTTACAAGAAGAAAATGAAGAGCCTGATGATTTTTCTAGGAGAATTGATGACATCATAGAACTTAATGAAGATAGGGATGAAGTCCAATATAAGCTTAGCAAATATCAAAACAAAATGAAAATCTTATTTGACACAAAGGCTAGAGAAAGAGACTTCAAGGCAGGAGATTTAGTTTTAAAATGGGATGCTAGAAGTGAAGAAAAGGGAAAACATGGAAATTTTGACAATCTCTAGTTGGGACCTTTCAGCATTGCAGAGGTTAAAGGAAATAATACTTTTGTTTTGAAAAACTTAGAAGGCCAATATTCTTCATTTCCAATCAATGGAAAATATTTGAAACACTACATTGAGTACTAATATTTATTTAATCATTCATCATTGGTAGATTACCAGATTGTTACATTTTTCTGCAAGTGTGATTATTTTTTCAGCAAAGTCTCCCTTAGCCTGAGGATAAGGCACTTGGATTTGAAAGTTCTCTACATCCTACTAGAAGAAGCAATCCCTAGTTGGAGTTGATGTTGTAACATTATTTGTTTCGACAAGTTAGATGTTTGAGATTATATATATATATATATATATAGATATATATATAATGATAATGTTAAAAATAGATAAAATAAACATAGAAAGGAGAAAAAGAAAAAAAATGGAAAATAATGAAAATCCAAAAGAATAAATCATGCTAGTCTAAATGCTTCTCATTCATTTATTAATTTTGTTTAATTTATTTTAAGCATGATTAGATTAAACTTAAACTTAATTTTATCTATAAATAAGTAACAACATGACCTTTTGTCATTTCTGGTTAAAGTTCTGAAATTCCTTGGCGGTTGAAGATCTTGAGCGCAAAGATCAACAACTCTGAAGCCACTCCACACCCCCCAGCCCCTCTGATGATTAATCAATAAAGGAGTGTGAAAAAATAATTTGACCCAAAAACACCTTCTCCACATGCCCTCCGCACAACTACTCCACACACCCCCACTCCAAAACTGCAAACCGCCCGCTAGCCCCCCGAAATCCACCTTCCCACACCCAGCTGATCGTTACACCTCATATCCCATTGTTCTAGAATAACACCTTGTCCTCCCACTCATCGCACCACATACCCATCATCCGTCCACTCCTATTCCACCACTTGTCACCCCCTCATGCCCCGATTTTGAACTCGTTAAAAATCTCGCTACCAATAAATGCCTTTCCTCCGGCATTTAATGGGTATTACCCAATCAAAAAAATTAATTGACCAAAATCCATTTTTATATGTTTTCTTCGAAGTTGACTAGATGACCATCGTCCCCTACCCTGTCGAACGAAAATTCAACCATTTTTGACAAGTACAAGGTCGAACAAATGCCGAAGTTATCAGTGAAGATTTGCACACAATGCTACCTATCATCCAACAACAAGATATTAATTTTCCAAGTAATTGCAGTCACTTTCACCTTTCTTTTTCAGTCATGGTTTCTAAAAAGAAATGTAAGGTTATGGAAAACCCCATACTGCCTCCTACCATGGATTTAGATCATTAGACTTTAGTTGACCAATACTTCAAAATTGTTGAAACCAACTGTGAGTTCGATCTCTATGAACTCCATAGTTGTTTAAAAAAGAAATTCATTGAACAAAGTGATGAAATAATCCTCTTGCAATCCTCCTTACCCTAGTTCATCATTCCATAGACCTACGATTTCCCATATTTTGTTGTATTGTGTCACGATAGGTACATTCCCACTCAAAGACCAGTAGTTTCTAAAAACAATGAAGTTCTCTTTAACAACATTGTTGAATCAATCAACTGAACGCTACATATTCGACGTACTAAACCCTTACATCCATTTTATATAGAATCCGTCATGGACATTAACAAATATCTTGACTTTCCCGAGAGAGCTAGAATTTTTGAAACCCTTTTACCAGAAGATGTCCAATTACCTCGAATCAAGCCACCTTATCAGACATATATGTTTCTAGAAATGACCAAGTAGATTATATACATTGCCTCATGTTTGTTAGTTTATCATTCTGATCAGTGGGTCAATGAGGTCTTAATAGGTTTTTTGTCAGTTTTCTGAACAAATGCAAGGCATTCTCTGATTTTCAATTATAGTGAATACTTAGAAGAGTCAATTCATGATCAAATCATGAAATTGTGTACATAAGGAGCATTCAAGCATGCCTCTCTTTTAGTATACTTGTTTTTGTTTAATCAGTTAGAGAGGTTTTCTTTCCCCTTACACCATATGGAAATTCAAGGGAATTTGCACTTAGTCATCCATTAGACTTCCCTAGTGATGAAGAACACCACTGAATTCACATTCACTAATTTTGTACATTAATTCGTATATGTTTCTACAAGATTATTCAACAGTAATGCAGAACCGAGAATTAGGACAGAGATCAGGAAAATCCTTCATCTCAATGAACATAGCGTAATGGGAGTTTGGTGTTTATACCAAAACTATACATATATTATGATATATGGATGTGAGTTTCCCACATTCAAATTACCTAAATTTGTTCCTATTTGTATATTTTCATTAGAGTATATCAAACAAATGATCAACATGGATCAACTACATTTTGCTGCAGCAAAGAAAAAGGTTCAGTTTAAGATTTAAACTCAATTAGGGCCCTTTATTTGTGATGTTAGAGCAACAAGAAATGAAGCAGAAGATCTCCTTAGATAGATAAACTTTAAGCCTAGTTTCACCTCGTCTTATGATCCACTAGGAATGCTTTCAAAACTAAGGGTAGAACCAAAAACTATCCCATATGCTCACGCTCATAAACCTAAGATAGGACAATATATGAACCAGGATGAATGGCAAGAAAACATAATTTATGAATATTATACTAAGTCACTCATTGTAGGAGTGTTGATGATTATACTAAGTCTATATTTACTTTTGATACAAACTTGATTCATCATTTTGACGAGATTGACCTACAAGAGCAATCTGGTAAAATGATTTATTCTTCACTTACAAGTTTAGTTATGGAAACATCTAAACTTCAATAGCCATTAGACAGTGTACAACCTTAGTTAAAGTTAGAAAGAGTTTATTCTTCAACAAAATATACCAAGATCAAATCCTTAGATGATTTAGTGATAAAGTTTTCATATGATCCCTCGGATGTAAAAGCAATGAAAGAACTTATCAAGACAAAAAATGTAGAGATAGTTGCTCTAAGAAAATTACTTAAGGTACCATCTATAGAAGATCCACAAGCTAACGAGATAGGTAAGGTAAAAATGGAGAAAGAAAATATGTTCAAGATCATAATTGAACAAAATGTGTAGATAGAGAAACTAGAGACTGAGATTGAAAAGATTCTAAAGGAAAAAGAACAATAGGGAACCCTAGAATCTGATAGAACACCAACATCTACATTAACCATTACTAAAGAAGAGGGGACTACATCTACACATCCAACAACAGAGATGGCAAAGGCTATGGAAGATTTTTCAATTAAGGGGAAAGAGGTAAAAAATTTAAGGAGTCAACTTAACAATTCACACGAACAAAAGCTAAAGATTGATAATGCTTATTTATTTGAGTTGCAAACTTCATATAAGCTGACAAAAAGAGTTTAGTTCCTAGAAAACCAATCTGTTATGATTGATACTATCACACATGCTAGAGAATGTATCTGGATCCACATAAATGAAGTGATCACTGAGATATGGCCTTCAATTGAAATAATCTTTGAGAAAGATGAACTAGTATAGAGGGACAAGAAAGCCATAGTAGATGTAAAGAAAGATTTTGGTTCAAATCCAAGAAGAGCACATGCATTGAAATGGTTTTGAATTCCAAAACCAAAGATGAATTGGAGGAATATGATATAGAAGACAGAACAAAGACCATATTGGAAGTGAGCAAGATTCTTACTAAGAATAATTTGATATATGAGCTGGAAAATAAGTTTCATCACCTTGAATCAAGTGTTCAGAGGTTTCACAGGAAATTTTGAGTTTCACACCGAAAGGGATTACTGTGATTACATGGAATGGAAGATAAATTAATTAATTTAGAATAATATCAAACAAAATTATGTCCAATTGCAAATGATAAATCCGTGTTTGCAAAGATCAAGGGTAAAATCATAGGTAAAGCGTTTATAGAAGGCCTCATATATGATTTACTCATTAAGAATGAGATAAATCATTTATTTTTGGTAAAATCGACTTTTCAAAATATACTGAGCTAGATGAAACTTTTAGAATATTAATAAAACACTAGATTCCAACTGAAAAAAGATCGAAAGAATTATGAAAGTTAATCGAGCAATGAGTGGGAAATAGTCATCAACATATTTAGTAGCAGAATAGTAGGTTTATCAGCCACATTAGTACCATAATCCTCGAAGCTAGAGACAACATCTTGAGTAGTTTCATTTCCCTATATTTATGTAGTATTCTTGTAGAAACAAATTTAGATATTTTTCCTATGTATCTAGATATTTCACTTCAGATAATTTGGGAACATTTTGTATAAATAATTCCCAATTCGAATTGTAAAGGGTTACACCCTTGGACTAAGTTTATTGAAAGTAAAATTACATGCATCTGAAGTTGTATAATATCAATAAAGGATTCTAAATTTGTTTCAACCATCTTGTTATCTCTGTGATTTTTCTTTATGTTATTCATTCCATTCGGTTATTTCAAAATGTATTTGGTTTTGTGAAGAAATATGAGTAATATATATACTGAATATCAGTCTATCTTAAATCTACTACAAAGTTATAATAAATTACAGAGATTACTTCATTAGACTATTTGTCTAAACAAACTCATGTACATCAATTAATTGTCAATTGTTCATGAATTTGGATACATTTTTTGTGGTTAGTGAACATAGTTTACTAGCATTTGTCTTATGATTATTTTAAATATTCTATCTGAATACTTAAAACTCATATTTTCCCTGAATTCTTCATTCCAAATCTTTTACATCTAAATTACTATTTATAAGAGAAGAAACAACCCTTTGATTGTGTTGAGAGAAATTAGGACATAGTACCTGTTTACATAAGCTTAAAATATTTGCCTTCCATTGGTTCATCACAAACCCTCCATTGGTTTATCACAAAGAATGAAATAAAGAAAGAATCAAGGAAATGATTAGGGAAAACACAATCAAGGTCCACTTATTTTTGTTATATAATACACATTTTATTTAATAATGTTACCTCAATATATCAAGAACTATTGATCATGCACTTTAAATTGAATTTCAAAATGATCTAATTATGAAAAAAAAACTTGAATTTTTACCTCATTATTCAATTCAAACATGTCACAAATGATTTTTGAGTTCGAAAACTTGTATTTTCTTCAAAGGGTTAACAAATCTACCCTTTTCTAACGATAAAATTCAATGTTGATTCCTCATATTTTATAATATAATGAAGAATTTAATGCTTTAAAATATTATTTTCTTTGATTTATTACCGTTTTTCCAAGTAACCATCTATATTCTTAATGATTTTCATGCCTTGTTGTTCCAAGCGTATCAAGAATAATTCCATGTAAATTAAAAAATGAGACATGATAAATTGTCACACATTAAAAAATAGGTCACAATCACAACTATCCTTAGACACCTTTATTCAATTTCAAGGTGATCTAGGACAAGTAGCAATACAAAAATTTAATTTTATTATGATAACTTTCCATGACCAAAATGGTGTGCCTAGTGACAATTAAAGGGCTACAATGATATCAATATCCCAATAGTTATGTGAACTTTAACATGACTATTAAAAGCTTATTTCTCTCAAATATTTAAATGTTTAAAAAAATTGTCTAAAATTTCAAACTACATCACAAGACTTGTAAGAAACTAAATCCTTCATCAAATTGGTTGTAACTTGGGGAAAATCAACATCAAATTGAACAATTTCTAGATTTATTTTCATAGGAAATAAGTTGGGTTTGGTCTGCACTCATGTGGAGGTTGCATTGCATATGGATATAGATAGGTCTTTGATTTTATTTCTACAACAACATATAACATCATGATCTCTCAAAATGAATTTTACAATGATATAATGATGAAAAAATACTTAAATTTTTACCTCATTCGATTCAAGCATGTCACAAATGATTTTTTAGTTTGAAAAATTTTTATTTTCTTCAAAGGGTTAACAAATCTACCCTTTTCTAATGATAAAATTCAATGTTGATTTCTCGTATTTTACAGTCTAATGAAGAATATTGTTGGGTTGTGTTATATTCTTTCCATGACTAGTTGCCCTAGTTAACCGGGGGCTTAGAGGGGGGTGAACCGACCTAGTTTTGGACCCTATATTAGGTGGGTGAACCTACCTATGGTTTTCGCACATGGTTTTAGGTGCGATGGTTTTTGGTCCATGGTATTGGATGCTTCGACATGTATATATATGTATTGTAAAATTGAAAGGAACATAATGAAAAATCGAGTTGGTAGTCCTGGTTTTGGGATCCAGGGGAAAATCTCTATGTATATGTGTTTTATGTGTTATGCTCTAGCATTGTTTACCTTCTCTATTTTAGAATTTGTATTCCAGTAATTTCTGTACGGCATTAAAACCTACATTTGGTATCAGAGTTGTTTTGGCTTCAAGGGGATGCCTTTGTCGCTGAGGGGTTTCGCTCAAGCCTGTAGTAGACCCTATTCAGTGGGGGATATGCAGGATCGATTCTGGTGATGAAAGAAGATGGCGAGGAGTGGAAAGATAGAGATCAAAAAATTTAATGGGAAAAGTTTTGAGTTATGGAAACTCAAGATGGAGGATATGTTGTAGATAAAGATCAGTGGATTGTGGTAGATCCGGGTACTAAAACAATGTGAGTGTTCGATGAGTAATGGAAGAAGTTGGATTCGAAGGCAAAGAACATAATACGATTGTGTGTCTTGAATTCAGTATTGCTGAATGTATCAAGGAAAGCTACAGCTAAGACTCTGTGGGACATGTTAGGGACTTTGTACCAATCTAAGTCTCTGGTGAATAAACTGTTCCTACAGAAAAAGTTGTATAACCTGAGGATGAAAGATGGGGACTCAGTGATAGGGCATCTAAACACATTTTAATACTATGGTAATTCAGTTATTATGTGTTGATATTAAAATTTCAGATGAAGATAACTGCTTCAGTTTGTTGTGTTCTTAACCAGATTTTTGGGATAGTCTGGTTATCACAATAGGTAGCAATGTAACTACCCTGTAGTTTGATGAAATAGTCTCATCCTTACTGACGAAGGAGATGAGATGAAAAAATATGGAGAGCCATAATGGTAATGCATTGGTTGTACGAAGAAGGTCCTAGAATAGAAACAAAAATAAGTCATCGAGTGGGAGATCTAAATCTAGAGGGAGATCTAAATCTCCAAGAAAACCTATAAAGGTGTGCTGGAAATGCAGAAAGGAATGGAACTACAAAAGGGACTGTAAATCTAAAGCTCCTGACAAAGGAAATGGATCTGATGATCCTCCTTTTTCAAAGGCAAAAACCACCTCAACTGAAGGTGGGGATGTGTACTTGGCTTCTTCAAGAACACATGTAGAGAGTGCATCCTTTCACTTCACTCCCCATAGAGAGTGGTTCTACGAGTATGAGAAATATGATGGTGGTGATGTCTTCTTGGGGGATGACAGGAAGGCTAAAATTGTTGGTCGCAGAAAAGTTAAGTTGAATTTGCAAGGTGGAAGGATTAGAACACTTCCGGGTGTTCTTCATATTCTTGCATTGGCTAGAAATCTGATTTTTGTAACCAAGCTAGATGATGTAGGTGTACAAACAGTGTTCAATAAAGATACCTAAAAGATGGTTTAGGGAGCACTAGTATTGATGTTGGGAGTTCAGATTGGAACTCTGTACAAGCTGCAAGGCAACACTGTTGTTGATGGGTGCAATAATTATGTGGTTCCTGAAAGTGGAGAAGAAAATCTAGTGGTCTCTGGAGAAAAGACCATGCTATGGCATCAAAGGCTTGGACATATTGGAGAGAAAGGCCTTCGAATACTTCATGGTAAAGGTATGGTAGAAGGTATGACTAATAGCTCTCTGGAATTTGATTTCTATGAAATTTGTGTATATGAGAAGTAGAATCGAGCGAGTTTCCCCTCTGGTGATAAGAGGGAAAAACGAATATTAGAGCTTGTGCATAGTGATGTGTTTGGACCTGTGAAGGTTCCATCACTTTGTAAATCTGTGTACTATGTATCATTTATAGAAGGATTCTTAAGCAATGCATGATTATATTTCTTTCAAAAGAAATCTGAAGTATTTGACAGGTTTAAAGAATTTAAGGCTCTAGTGGAAAACTAGAGATGGAATAAGATAAAGGTGCTGAGGATAGATAATGGTGGAAAATTTTGCAAGAAGGAATTTGAAGAATTCTGTAAGAAGTGCGGTATAACACGAAAAAAGACGATTCCATACACACCTATAAAAAATGGAGTTGCAGAAAGAATGGACAAGACATTGACAGAAAGGGCAAGAAGAATGCTCAGTGGTGTCGGGTTAGGACATGAATTTTGGGTAGAAGCGGTGGAGACTGCATGTTACCTTGTCAACGAATCACCTTCATCAATGTTGGAGGATAGGACTCCACAAGAGGTATGGACTGGTAAGAAATCCTCTCTTTTACATCTGAGGGTATTTGGATGTGATGCATATGTACACATTCCAAAGGAGAAAAGAACGAAGTTGGATAGTAAATCTGAAAAGTGTATCTTTATTGGCTATAAGGATGGTTTAAAGGGTTATAATCTTTGGAACCCAGTAACAAGGAAGGTTGTGTATAGCTGAGATGTGGTGTTTAGAGAGGTGAAAGATGTTATTAAACATGAAGTCCCATCAAAGGAACCTGAGAAGATAAAGTTTGAGCTAAAGGAGGAAGAATCAAACTCTACAACAGAAGAGGAATCAGAAGATGAAGATCCATAAACTTCAGTTGTGATAAGATCAGTTTGAGAAAGAAGATAGCAAGAAATGTATAGTCCATCTACTTTCTGTTCAAATTTTGCTTTATCCATTACTGATGATGGTCCCATAACTATGAAGGAAGAGCTAGATTCAGAGGATGACAAACTCTGGAAAGAGGCCATGGTTGATGAAATGGCATCTTTGCACAAAAATAAGGCTTGGGAGCTAGTGGAGTTGCCAGCTGGAAGGAAACCCATTGGCAGAAAATGGGTGTTCAAGAAGAAGACAAATGCAGAAGGAAAGGCGGATAAATACAAAGGTCGGTTAGTAGAAAAAGGTTATTCCTAGGTGCCGAGAATTTATTTTGGTGATATTTTTTCTCTTGTTGCCAAGGTAGCTTCTATTAGATTACTTTTATGTGTTGTTGCTGCTTTTGATTTTGAGGTAGAACAGATGGATGTGAATACATCATTTCTTCGTGGGGATTTGGAAGAAGAGATCTACATGAAGCAACCTAAAGGATTTGTGGTGAACAGTAAGAAAGAACTCATATACAAGTTAAAAAATTATCTTTATGGGTTAAAAAAGTCACTAAGGATGTGGTGTCATAAATTTGATACATTTATACAGGGACTCGGATTCACCAGAAGCAAAGAAGATCACTGTGTGTATTTTAAATTAATTGGTGACCGTGTTATTTATCTGGTATTTTATGTGGATGATATGTCACTAGTTGGAAATGACAAAGAATTTATCTAGGATTTGAAGACCCAATTGTTTTCAAATTCAACATGAAAGATCTTGGTGCTGCAAACTATTTTTGGGAATGGAAGTTAAAAGAGATTGGGCAAAGAGGAAGCTCTGGTTAAACTAGAGGAAGTATGTCAAGATAATATTGCAGATGTTTAATATGTAGGAGAGTAAACTGTTGAAGGTTCCTATTCCTGTAGGTGTAAAGTTATCTATTGAACAATGTCCCAAGACACAAGAAGAGGAAGAGGACATGTCCCATGTTCCATATTCAAGTGTATTTAATAGCCTAATGTATGCGATGGTCTGTACTAGACCAAACAATGCACATGTAGTGGGAGTATAAAGCATGTTTATGTCAAAACCAGGGAAGGAGCATTGGACAACGGTGAAGTGGGTTTTTAGGCATTTGTGTGGCACTAGTGAATATGGTTTGTGCTACCAAGGAAGACCAGGATTGGACAAAGCTTTCGATATTCGTGGCTTTGTTGATGCAAACTGGGTTGGAGATCTGGATCAGAGAAGATCTACAAGTGGGTATGTGTTTAACCTATTTGGAGGTGTAGTTAGTTCGATGAGTAAGAAATATTATGTAGTGGATGTTGGGTCCCTATAATGCTAGTGATTACCCCATTACTATTGTAGTTATACCCCTTATTTATATTGTTGTGCCCCTATTACCCCCATATTGTTATTTTTGTGCCCCATAGAATCCCTCTATTGTTATTTTTGTGGCTTTATATTATTATTGTTAGGTCGGCTGGATTATATTGTGACTCCCTAGACTCCTATATATAGAAAGGAGGTTTTGTCATTTGTATCATCCAAAAATTGTTCATTTATGTAATGTAAAGGAGGTTTCCCCCTCGAAGAGGCTGAATTCTAAGGCGTGGATCTCTCTTTTCTATCTTTTTGTGAGCTGGTTTCATAACATTTGGTATCAGAGCTTTGGATTCTAGGGTTTCGCTGCTCCAAACAGGTCATTGTGGAATTTTCGCTATAACTTTTTTTCTGTGATTTTGCAGAAGTCGCAAAAAAAACCCATTTGAGAAGAATTGGCGCTGAACCTTGGGACTGCATTTCAGAGCTTTTATTGTGATATTTTCGGAGATATGATCTGAGGAAATTGGTCTTTTTGCAGACTCTTGAATTACATTCAAAACAGGTGACCTGGGGAAAATCGTCATAACTCTCTCTCTGAGGATCGGATTGAAATTTCGTAAAAAGGTACAGAAAGAGGACGGACTTTAATTTCTTGTGTGTGTGTTTCAGATTCAAAGGTTGAAGCAGTGACTCGTGGCACGTCGTACAAGTTCGCTCTACTGAAGCAGTCTAAAAGCAAGTCACTGTGGGAGATTTCACATAACTCTTCCTTGGAGAATCCAATTTGGCTCAGACTTCTGGCATTGGAAAGAGGACATAGAAGGCTACTATAGGTAGCAATTTCAGAATTGGAGGATCCGAAATTACAGAGATACATCAGATTCAATATCAGGCTTCTATCAAGTGAAAAAAGGTGTGTAGTTTTTATTTTTATTTTTGTGTAAGCTTGGTTCAGCGGATTCAAAGGGCATAGTAAAACTTTATTATCAGTAACTGATGCCCCGAGGAAAGAAAATGCAAACACCTAGTAAGGAACCTAAAAGCTCTAGCATGACTCATGAAGAAGAGGAAGAAATGCTACATGATATATCAAAATTACAAGAACAAGTGCAACAAATGTCACGCTCACAAAAGCTAACAAAAGCTAAGATAAGTTGCGTGGAATCTAAGGTAAATGGCGTGGAATCTAAGATAAAGGGAATGGAAGCTAAGATGGATGGCATGGAAGCTAAGATTGACGCTAAATTTGATGGCATGGATGATAAGATGGATGAATTGAAGAAGTTGCTACAAGAAAGGGTCACTAATGGTGAAAAGGTAGTAAAGGAAACTCATGATGAGAACAAAAGAAATGTTAATCATGATTCCATAGACTCTAATGTTGGATCGAAGACTCACCATGTTCCAAAAATCGATATGAGGAAGTTTGATGGCAAGGATCCCGCCACATGGATATTACAGATGGAGCAATTCTTCGATCTCAATAATGTGCAAAACACACAAAAGGTACGTATGGCAACTTTATATTTGGAACCAAATCAGTTTGTATGGTATCAATGGCTTTGTTCTCGTAAACAATTTATCACTTGGGCAATTTTTACGGAAGAATTGATAGCACATTATGAGGATACAAAAAGCAACACTTTTTTTAGCCAATTGATAAGTCTCAAACAAAAGGGTTCAATAATGGAGCACATTGAGGAGTTCCAAAAATTGAACATAAGGGTAAAAGATATTCCAGAGGAGCATAGGATTGATGTGTTCATAGGGTCTTTAAAGGATAATATCCAACATGATGTGCGCCTTTGGGAACCTGATTCATTAGAGAAGGCATTCAGGTTAGCAAGAAAAATGGAAAGCAAAATTATGGCAACTAGGAAGCATACCATTCACAACTATAAAGACGGAAGTGTTGTTGCCCATAGTCTTCCACAACCTACAAGGTTGACACCACAACAATTGGAAGAAAAAAGAGCAAAAGGGCTTTGTTACAATTGTGATAGCAAATACACAAAAGGTCATAAGTGTGCTGAGAAGAAATTATTCTACATAGATTGTGAAGAGGAAGAAGAAAAGGAGCAAGAAAGGTCAAAAGAAGAGGATATATTCCAGGAACAAAGCCTAGATGAAGAACAAATAAATCCGACCATATCTTGTAATGCATTGGCGGGAATTACCACTCCTCAAACCATCAAGATAGAAGGACAAATCAAGAAGAAAAAGGTAATAGTGTTGATTGATTCAGGAAGCACCCACAATTTTATTCATTGTAGGGTAGCAAAAGAATTGAATTGCTTCCTATATCCAGCACCAGAGTGTCAAGTGATGATTGCAAATGGAGGAACAATAAATTGTTCTGGAAAGTGCCATAATATCAAGCTATCCATGGGAGAATATGTATTGACTAGCCCAATGCTTTCCATTCCAATGGGAGGTGCTGATGTTGTACTAGGAGTCCAATGGCTACAATCCTTGGGTACAATAGCTTTTAATTTTCAAGAACTTTTCATGAAATTTTCTGTGGAAGGAAAGGAAGTTGAATTAAGGGGTATTGCAGGGAAACCAGGAAAGATAATCAGCTCTAATGGCATGACAAAGCTTCTAAAAAAGGAGCAAAGAGGTGTAATTGCACAATTATGTTCGCTAGATGTTTCCACATTGGAATCATCTATTTCTCCAGATCTCCAAAAAGTCCTGGACAATCATTCCAAGGTATTTGAGACTCCCAAAGGTCTCCCACCTATGCGTGATCATGATCATGCTATTCATCTGATTCCAGGAAGTGTTCCTCCAAACATCAGGCCGTACAGATATCCCTATGTCCAAAAAAGTGAAATTGAACGTATGGTTGCAGAAATGCTAGAGGCTGGTATAATTCAACCGAGTCAAAGTTCTTTCTCAGCTCCAGTAGTATTGGTGCACAAGAAGGATGGATCATGGCGCATGTGTCCGGATTATAGGGAGCTCAACAAGCTCACTATTAAAGATAAGTTCCCCATTCCTGTTATTGATGAATTACTGGATGAATTGCATGGATCAATTTACTTCACCAAGTTGGATCTTCGTTCGGGATATCATCAAATCAGAATGAAGATTGAAGACATTCCGAAAACGGCATTTAGAACTCATGAGGGTCATTATGAATTTTTGGTCATGCCTTTTGGCCTTACCAATGCACCTTCAACATTTCAAGGTTTGATGAATTCAATTTTCAAACCATTCCTTAGAAAATTTGTGTTAGTATTTTTTGATGATATACTAATCTACAGCAAGTCTTGGAAGGATCATGTTGAACATGTTGACAGGGTGCTACAACTATTGGAGGAGAAACAATTATATGCAAAAAGATCCAAATGTTTCTTTGGAGTCCAGGAGGTGGAATATTTGGGTCATATTGTATCTCATGAAGGAGTTAAGGTAGACCCTAGCAAAATTAAAGCCATTAAGGAATGGAAAATCCCCACATCCATAAAGCATCTGCGAGGATTTCTTGGGTTGACAGGGTATTATCGCAAGTTTGTTAAGAATTATGGGAGAATAGCAGCACCTCTAACAACATTATTGAAGAAAGATTCATTTTCATGGACTCCGGAAGCAACAAAGGCCTTTGAACATCTTAAAGAGGCAATGTGCCAAGCACCGGTCTTAGCTACACCGGACTTCACAAAAACCTTTATTGTGGAATGTGATGCTTCAGGAAATGGAATTGGTGCTGTTCTAATGCAAGATGAAAGACCCATTGCTTTTGAAAGTCGTCCAATCAAGGGAAAGTTTTTAAGCAAAGCTATTTATGAGAAGGAAATGTTGGCAATACTCCATGCACTTAAGAAATGGCGACCCTACCTAATGGGAAGACACTTCAAGGTAAAAACGGATCATGATAGCCTTAAATACTTTTTAGAACAAAGATTATCCTCTGAAGAGCAACAAAAGTGGGTCACAAAGATGTTGGGTTATGACTTTGAAATCATCTACAAAAAAGGGAAGCAAAATGTGGTGGCAGATGCACTCTCAAGAAAGGATGAGGATGTGGAAGCATTGTTGTGTGCCATTTCTATTATCCAACCAGATTGGATAAACGAAGCAAGGGAGGAATGGAAGAATGACGAAGAAGTGTGGGCACTTATTCGAAAGCTACAACAAGATTCCAGTACTTCTGATACATTTAGCTGGCAAAATGATTCGTTATGGTACAAAGATCGCTTATACCTCTGTAAGAATTCCCAGCTAAAACAAAAGATTCTTATGGAATTGCACACTTCTCCCTTAGGAGGGCACTCAGGATTTTTAAAAACTTACCACAGGGTTAAGAAGGAATTTTTTTGGGATGGCCTTAAATCAGATATTCAAAAGTTTGTGGCGGAATGTTTGGTTTGCCAACAAAATAAAGTTGAAACAATTAAGACACCGGGTCTATTACAACCTTTATCCATTCCAAGCCAACGTTGGGAGGAGGTTTCAATGGATTTTATCACAGGTTTACCCAAGTCTGAGGGAAAGAGTGTCATCATGGTGGTAGTTGACAGACTTACCAAGTATGCACACTTTTGTGCATTATCACATCCATTTAAAGCCAGTACAGTTTCTACTGCATTTATGGAAACAGTTCAAAAGCTACATGGAAACCCAAAGATTATTGTAAGTGACAGAGATCCCATTTTCACTGGAAATTTTTGGACAGAATTATTTTCTTGTCTTGGTACTCAGTTAGCTCATAGCTCATCTTATCATCCTCAATCTGATGGGCAAACTGAGATAGTAAACAAATGTTTGGAAGGATATCTTCGTTGCTTTGTATCTGATAAACAGACACAATGGGTCAAATGGTTGCCTCTGGCTGAATGGTGGTATAACACTTCCTTCCATACAGCAACAAAAATGACCCCATTTATGGCACTTTATGGGTATCAACCACCATCCATCACATCATATTTAAGAGAAAATTCTAAGGTTCAGGCAGTGGAACATCACATCGAACATCAACAACAAGTCCTCCAACTCTTAAAGGATAACCTCGTGTTGGCACAAAATAGAATGAAACAACAGGCAGATCAACATCGCAGTGAAAGAAGTTTTGATGTAGGTGATTGGGTATTCCTACGGCTACAACCATATAAGCAAATGTCCCTAAAGCAAGCTAAGAAGGATAATAAATTATCACCAAAGTATTATGGTCCGTACAAGGTGTTGCAAAAGATTGGTACTATGGCATACAAATTGGAGCTTCCTGCAGCTTCTCGATTGCACCCAGTTTTCCATGTTTCATGTTTAAAGAAGGTTATAGGTGACAAGCTCCCAATTCAAACAATATTGCCAGAACTTGACGAGGAAGGAAAAATTATATTGGAACCGGAAGCAGTCACAGAAACAAGAACTCGACAGCTACGAAATCGATCAATTTCAGAGTATCTTATCAAGTGGAAGAACTTATCCGCTGAAGATTCCACATGGGAGGATGAGAATTTTATGCAGAAGTATCCAGAACTACTCAAGCGTTGAGGACAACACTTTTTTGAAGGAGAGGGGCATGTTGGGTCCCTATAATACTAGTGATTACCCCATTACTATTGTAGTTATACCCCTTATTTATATTGTTGTGCCCCTATTACCCCCATATTGTTATTTCTGTGCCCCATAGAATCCCTCTATTGTTATTTTTGTGGCTTTATATTATTATTGTTAGGTCGGCTGGATTATATTGTGACTCCTTAGACTCCTATATATAGAAAGGAGGTTTTGTCATTTGTATCATCCAAGAATTGTTCATTTATGTAATGTAAAGGAGTTTGCCCCCTCGAAGAGGCTGAATTCTAAGGCGTGGATCTCTCTTTTCTATCTTTTTGTGAGCTGGTTTCATAACAGTGGAACTATCAACTACAGAGGCAGAATACATCGCAGCCACTCATGTAAGCAAGGAAGCAGTTTTCTTGCAGAGATTGTGCTCAAGTACGGGGTTGGTACAGGGAGCTATAAGGATAGACTGTGACAACCAAAGTGCAATTTTCTTGGCAAAGAACCATGCTTATCATTCAAAGACAAAGAACATTGATGTTCAGTATCAGTCTGTGAGGGATATGATAGAAGACAAAAAGGTGTTGCTCGTAAAGGTGGACACTTTGAAGAATACTACAGATGCATTGATAAAATCTATGAGCTCTGAGAGGTTCTCTTGGTGTAGAGAAACAATGGGCATTGTAGGGATGGATAAATTACTAAGCTTTTTTGTGGCCCCCCGTGGAAAGAAAACAACAAGTGGGAGAATGTTGGGTTGTGTTATATTATTTCCATGACTATATCCCTTAGTTAACTGCGGGGTTAGAGGGGGGGCAGAGACCCCTTTTCATTGCATCTACTGCTGGTTAGCCCCCCTCTATAGGATCTGGTGTAGTGGCCCGAGGAAAGTTTTTTGGGACCCTATATTAGGTGGGTGAACCTACCTATGGTTTTGCGCATGGTTTTCACACATGGTTTTGAGCGCAATGGTTTTTGGTCCATGGTATTGGATGCTTCGGCATGTATATATATATATATATATATATATATATATATGTGTGTGTGTGTGTGTGTGTGTGTGTGTGTGTGTGTGTGTGTGTATTGTAACATTGAAAGGAACATAATGAAAAATCAAGCTGGTAGTCCTGGCTTTGGGAAGGGGAAAATCTTTGTGTATATGTATTTTATGTGTTATGCTCTCGTATTTTTTATTTTATGTGTTTTAGAATTCGTATGCAGGTAATTTTTGTACTGGATTTGTTATCACCCAAAGAAACTAACCTAGGTTGCATATCAGTGATGCCCGGGAACATTACAAATTCAACCAAATATAGTTTGATAAATGGTGGATGAATGGAACAAATGCTGCATATTCAAGCCAGATAACCACTTCTACTATGATTGGCCCCAGACATGGGTGAACACCCCTAGACTACAAGGCTTTTAACCACCTATTACTCACAGTTTGAGGATAAGGTGATAATGGAGAAGACTGACCACACCAGCAGATGCACAGGACCCTGTGATGGCCGGTTGCAACCAGTTAAGAGATCTGTAAATCTAGTTTCTAATGCACAAACATGATGACAACTCTCTATGCATTAAACAACAGAAACCTGAACACATGTTCTATGATACATGCTAAATCCTAACACAGAGGTGGGATGACAGCCCCTCTGATGCTAAACATTCACAGCAATAGAACAAATGCAAACAGGCACAGCCTGGAACAAGAAAGAGAAGTGGAGAGTGAGCAATAAACAACAAAAGAAGCTTGTATTAGCTGGAAATGAAGACCAGATGCTGCGGGTTACAAAGTAGTTACAGTCTCCAGAAGTTGAACCTTACAACAGGGTTCTCTTCATCTAACACTCATCACCCGTTTACATCATGTGTCTGGGTATATATAGAATCTGTTTACAAAATTTCTCTGCTAAACAATGCGTGGAGGGATTATAAATGATCACCAACCACATCTACAATGAGATATGGGTCTCTGCAGAATTTCTGAGTGCTTTAATGGATAAATCGGCCATTCAGATTATCTGAAGTCCTTTCCTGGCAGCTGAAGTAAATTATGAATAACTCTCCATGCCTGATAAATGCCTCTCACTGCTCGAGATCATCCTTTTTGTCCTTCGGTCCTTCTGTTAATTTATTGCAGTTGGTGGAGCTTTTTAATTATGCATGGAGCAGGCAACCTTCTCTTTTTATGCTTCGGGTGAATGACACAGGCTACGGGCGAGAACAGAATGGCTAAAACAGACTTGGTTCAGAGGAATGAATCTCAGCTGTCGGATCATTTAAATCAACGATAGAGATTGCACAGGAGGAAGCCATCGGGAGTCATAGACGCGGGAAGGACGAGGACCATCGAATGGAATGAACGGACGGCGGAGATTTATTTGAGGGAGACGCGATATGCGATAACGATCATATCGCATCGCAATATCGCTTCGGGGAACAACAAAAGGCGGAGAGTTAACACATAAGATGTGAAATGCGATATGCGATGATATCACATTGCAGAATCGCATCAGCGGAAGACAAAGGGTCGAAAGGAGCAGCGGCGTTATATTGCGATATGCGATATGATCACATCGCAATATCGCATCGGAGGAAGTCAAGGGAACAAATGGAGGGAGCGGGTATAAATGCGATGTGCGATATGCGATATGATCGCATCGCAAAGAGGAAAAACAAAGGTAGAGGGGTTAAGAAAATGTAAGGAGGATGAACGAAAACGGGAAGAAGGAAGGAGGAGAAGCTTGCTCCAAGTAGCCTTTCAGCACAAGCCCACCATCAGACCTAAATTTGACCTTTAAGCACTGAATTTTGTAGCAGAGCTAACAAGTTTAAAACCTACAAATTTAATGCTTTAAAATATTATTTTCTCTAATTTATTACCATTGGTCCAAGTAACTATCCATCTTGTTAATGATTTTCATGCCTTGTTCCAAGTGTATCATGGACAATTCCATGTAAATTACAAAATGAGACATGATAAAGTGTCACACACTAAAAAATAGTACACAATCACAAATGTCATTAAACACCTTTATTCAATTTCAAGGTTATCTAAGAGAGGTAGCAATACAAAAATTTAATTTTATTATGATTCCTTTCCATGACCAAAATGGTGTGCCTAGTTACAGTTAAAGGGCTACAATTATATCAATACCCCAATAGTTATGTGAACTTTAACATGACTATTAAAATATTATTTCTCTCAAATATTGAAATGTTTAAAAACGTTGTCTAAAATTTCAATCTACATCACTAGACTTGTGAGAAACAAAATCCTTTAACAAATTGGTTGTAGGTTGGGGAAAGTCAACATCAAATTGAACAATTTATACATTTATTTTCAGAGGAAAGAAGTTGGGATTGGTCTCCACTCATGTGGAGGTCACATTGGATATGGATATAGATAGGTCTTTGATTTTCTTCTACAGCAACATATAACATCATGATCTCTCTTTGAACTTATGAGAAATATACCATAAGTTATCTTATGCTTTATCACTGAGCTTTGAAGAAAGCAAGTTGGTAATTCACATAGCAACTCTCACATGTCACATCACTTATATTATGGAATATAATACTCGATATATTTTTCTACTCGTATAATCATTCATAGTAAGCTAATAAAATAGCTCCATATACTTTGACAAAATTGCAATTCATCCCTTTTCAATGTGATGTCATTCTAGTTGTGTTGACATTATGTTACTAACCATCTGTAGGAAATTTTATCTAAACTGATATAAATAAATCACAGTGTATGGATTTTTCCTCCTAAGAAAATGTGTTTTTCCATCAATAGTAATAAGAAGGTTATTGCATATTTTCTCAACACCATAGTTATGCTAAACTGTCATGTAATTCTTTGTCACTAAAAGGAAACATGCCTAATAATTGTAAAAGGAGATGTGCATGCCATGTTAATAATTATCATGACAAATGATCACACACTAGAGAAATGCATCAATAGTGGTGGAGATATATGATATATACTAATGGCGTTCAACCCTAAAATGTTTAGTGGCCCTGTGAGATAAGGGCTTGGTCATCATTCTAGTAGAAGAACTCTTTGGAGAAATGGGATTAGTAGTGAAGTTAGTTTCATAGATTTTCACATCCAAATAAATTATTATAATCACATGGATGCATATTGTTAAACCCTGTATGCAAAGATAAGGTTGAGTGTACTAGAAAAATCAATGTTGAGGTGATCGATGTAAGGAATTAACATGAGAAATATGATGTAATGTGTTTTTAATACAATAGGATCCATAGAATTCACAGAGAAACTCATTTATAGGGTCGATAGTTGGATATCATTCCATAAGGTTCCAATATTGGACAAGTGCTTCTCTCTCCCATGATTGATCATGATCCAAATAAGTTCCTCTGAGATTTCATTATCTAAATATCCCAATCCATTCAAATGCAAAGGAAAACCTAACTACCATTAACTGTAAGGATAAAATCTCTTAAAAGAATTGTCATTTCTCAGATCTCCTAGCTCTTCTCACAAATCTTAAAAATTCTCACATTCAACTTCCCTCACTAATAGTATAGATGCTTTAATCCTTTCATAAGCATGGCTATAATGGTGATTGACTATCTCTGTTTATTTACTACTAATGCATTTCAATAATGCATGGGTCATAGGTCAAACTAATTTTGCATGGACCATTGCAAATCAAATTTGGCTAGCAACAATGAACAAATTCTCAAACCGTGATCTCTCTATAGTGTATTCTCTATTTAGGCATGAGTGACCTTCATACAGATGATGACTGAGAGTAGTAGTAGGGCATGGACTAAAGATACAACCACCATATATGGAAATTACTATGGTTTTCTACAATGAAAAATTAGAATGGTACTCCACGATGTTTACTGCAATAGCTTGAGTTAAAAATTTGAATGGTCTATGATTTCAACTTCCCTTTTCATATTATCAATATGAAAAGAAGGAAAAACTAACAGGTGTGACAATAAGAAAAATAGAATGAAATAGTTTTAGAATGATGACAATGAAAACTTTTTGTAATTGACCATGCAAATTCAACATTTTCTATCATTCATCATTATTACATTAACCTTTTGCATTGAAATTTTTTATTTCATCATCTTTTTACTTTTCAAGCTATTAGCAGTCTTCATCATCTCAAAAAACAAATGAAACAAGGAAAATTTAAAATTAAAATTACCATATTAGTCTTAGAAATATTTAAAATATTTAAAATTATCATAATAAGTATATCTTAAACAATTTTTAGGTGACAACACATGACTCAAAGCAGCATAGATCCATCTTAACCCCAGATCTATCAAGTGTTGAGAGGGATGAAATCTCTTGAGGTGCGAGCCTTTCCTTGAGTTTTGCACTAAAGAATAGGTTACAACTCGACAGATTTGGTACCTGTCGATGCTTGATAAATCTAGGGTTGAGATGGATGTAGGTTTGTTATTTTGTTGTCATTCATCATCTTTATGTTTCTTACCATAATTAACTTTCTTCATTATGGGTGATTTGTTCAATTCAACAAAATTTCATCAATTAGATCAAATTTGATCTCAATACACGTTAATCATCATTTCCATCTTCATCAGATATATGTATATCTATATATTCACAGCATGGAAGTTCCATGGTGAGCCTAATATCATAGATCCATCTTATTTTCTTTTAAGGATAAAGATTTAGATCTCATTTTTTTTTCACATTTATCTTGGTACTTAATACATTGAAAATTAAAAGAATTGTAAGTGATTATAATATATTTATTTATAGATTTGGTTTATAAGTGGACAATTCCAATTTTTATAAATCTAATTTTGGGGGGAAAAAATAATTTTTTTAAACTAATTTTTTTTTCTTTTAATTTTGAAGGTTATCATCTTGTGTACCTCAATTCTAATTGTCGTTAATATTTCTGAGTATGAACTAAGGGATATCACATCAAAAGAGTGGATTTTCTTGTCAACTCACACTTAGAAAACAATGCTTATATGCACTCAATTCCTTCAAATCTTAAAAATTACAAATAAATAATTTTTTTTAATATATCAATTATAAATAGATAAAAATAATTTAAAATATAACATTTTAAATGTAAATAAACGAATTCACTTTGTTTTAACTTTATTTAAATTAACATTTTAGACTTAATTATTTTTTGATAGAGTATCTAGGTATATACAAAACCTAAAATTCAAATAGAGTCCATATCCAAGGTAGGGACATAATTTTGATTTGAATTTAAAAAAGCATTTACAGAAATTCGACCTAACTTCAAAAAGACTTTTTTTTTTTTAATTTCTCTCGGTACTTAATACATTCGAAATTAAAAATAATTGTAATTGATTAAAATTCTCACTTTTGTTGGTTAAATATTTTTTTATTGAGTTAGTTGATATGTGGGCATATCCAATTTTTATAAATATAACTTTTTGACAAAAAAATCAATTTTTTTTTAATTTACAATTTTGTGTTTGTGAAAAGTAGCCATATTCTCCACCTAGAGTGAAAGTTTGGTTAATTTTTTAAATACAACTTAATTCTACCATACCAAGAGAGAATATTTCCTTGGCCAGAAACACTTAAAAGAAATGATTATATGTGCCCATTTCCTTGAAATCAAAAAAAAAAATTTAAAGAAAATAAAAATAAATTATATATGAATTATAAAAAAAATATAACTTTTCAAATTTAATAAATAAATACCACTTTATTTTAAAATTAATTTTATTTAAATTAACTTTTTGAATTTTAATAAATTTAAAATTTTATTTAAATTAACTTTTTAAATTTTAATAAATTTTTAGATGGAGTATCTTATATACATACTAAACGTAAAATTCAAAGAAAGGCCATGTCCAAATGAGTAAATGCAATACCCCTCCCTTGTGTACTAAATTATTTTAAACCTAAGCTAAGTTAAAGCTAGGTGTGATATCCTCCCTTGTGTGTTAAATGTTTGTAAACCTACGCTGAGTTAAAGCTAGATGTGATACTCTCCTTTGTGTGTTAAACTATTCTAAACCTAAGCTAAGGAAAGCTAGGTGATATTTAATATGAAAAGCAAATGTGTTATTGAATAAATTAATAAAATAAATCACTTAGAGGGTGGAGCACCAAGAGAGATGAGATTCATGCCAAATCCCATGAGGAATAGAATAGAGATGAATCTTTTATGATAAAGCTTCTAGATGTGATTCTAGATAAGCTTGGATGGATTGGAGATCCATCAAATGGATGGGAGATAAACATCCATCAGACATAAAAGCTTTGCGGTAGATACATGCAAGCTTTTGTGAGGAAAAGCCTCATGGGAGATAAAGACGAGCTTTTTTGAAAAATACCTAGGTAAATGGAAAAATCCATAAATGCAGGATGCCAGTAATGGTAACTAAATCATGAAAGAGAGTATTAAATACCTAGTGCACTGATCAATTGAGGATAGTTGATCCTTGGCAAGATCGTTGGCTCGTGGGGAATCAGAGGTGATTCTTGGCTGGGTGGTGGTGCTCCTCCCTCCAAGTGAAGTTTTAGTTGGTGTCAAATGCGTGGAATGTTTTGTATGATGATTGTTACTCGCTCCCTATTTTAGTTGCAGTTTGTGTTGGAAAAACTAAGAGGGGGCCTAGATCAATATTTCTCTTCAATTGTTACTTTTACTAGTTAGATCACTTATATTTAGAACACAAAATGAACAATAAGAATAAGGGCTTTTATTAATTTATTCTTTACAATAAATCAAGTACAATATATGTAGGGAACCGACCCTAGATGAAGACATCGATCTTCAATTTCCTAGGCTCCAACCTGTATTCTACCAAGCAACAACTTGGACTTCCGAAGGCTCCAACCTTGTCACTTTGAGGCATCAACCTCTACGGCTCCAACCTTATCTCTCGTACAGGCACCAACCTAGTCTCTTGAGGAATCCTATCCTCTAGGGCTCCAACCCTATCTTCCAAGGCACAAACCTTATCTCTTTGAGGCTCCAACCCTGTCTTCCAAGGCACCAACCTTACAACTTTGAGGCTCCAACCCTATCTTCCAAGGCAGCAACCTTGTCCCTTTCAGGCTCCAACCTCTAGGGCTCCAACCCTATCTCCCAAGCCACCAACCTTATGTCTTTTAGGCTCCTACCCTTAGGTTTACTTCATCAAGATATGTTTGGTAATACTTCATGGCTCCCAATGTCTTCTTCAACAAACATTATCAATCTTCAGCTACGTCTTCACTTAGTCTCCACATGACATCATCAATGACAACCTTGTTCTTCACATGAAGGTGTCACAACTGATCTTCATGTTACCCAAACAAAACTTCTTCAAGGTCACCTAATAATGGCTTCAATGCATCATGGTCTTTAATGATCACAAATTTCTCAAACTCTGCCCTATTCTGTTCTCAAGAGAAGACTTCAACAAGATCTATTTGTCCAATCCTGATAAATCAACACTTCAACCACGACAACTATGATAAATTTGACCACGATAGATTCAACCATGACAACTATGGCAGCTTCGACCAGGACAACTACGAAAACTTTGACCATGGAAACTATGGTAGATTTGACCACGAAAACTACGACAACTTTGACCACACCAACTACGGTAGCTTCGATCACAGCAACCACGTCAACTTTGACCACGGAAACTATGGCAGCTTTGACAATGGCATCTTCGACCACGACAACTATTGCATCTTCGACAACAACAACTTTGACCATGGCAACTACACCAACTTCGACAATGACAACTTTGACCAACGCAACTATGACAGCTTCAACCAAGATTTTGTGCCCAAACAAAATTATCATTTTTTTCATCGTAAATAATAGTCTCCTTGTTCTCCTCAACCTTATGTCTTCTCCTGTACTTCTTATCTTTCAATTTTGCCCAAGTTGTTGATGAAAATGAAGTGTTTAGATGTATATTTATAGAGTTTTCATTTATGACTGAAGGGACATGCCTATTTGAAGTGAGGCCAACTTGTATGACTAAGTGTAGGTTGGCTCACTACTAGGAACAATTTCCTTATCTTAAAAATTCTATATCTCACAAACTATTGGGAGTTTTAGGACGAATAAAGGCTCATTAGAAAGAGGAAAAAATCCTCTTTAAGATGATCTAGGATCAATTTTTAAAGGATGCCTCCAAGGTGTCCAAAATAAAATTTCTTTGTGACTGTCCTTAAGTTTTATGCATAAAACGTTTGGGACAACATGAGGAATGTTTGGAACAACGGGGCTTCTTCACACTTTGGCTTCTTCATTGTTATCAATGTCATCATAGGATCATAGAGTCATTATGTAGGAGTGCAACATCCATGTAGCATGACGCAATAATAGCTTCATCATATACTAGTGCAGTCATAGTGCAACATCATTAGGAGAAATCCAAAATAATCTTACAACCATCAAATAATCTCCAACCATGTTATCAAGAGCTCATCAAGTGACATCATCAATTGTGGACATTTAGCAAGAATATGACATCATCAAATGTAGTTCTCCATATGCCGTCAAAGGATTATAAATACTTGGCACATCTTAAGACTTCTTCATTAGTGACTTGACATATTAATTGATGACATTCTTATGAAACAAGAGTAATGACATCATCATTTGGAACCATGCATCTCAAAAATATTTTCCATCTCGGCTAGTGCCATATTGACATCAATGACAACCTAGATTAACAATCAACCCATTTTTCATTGATGGCAATATTCTTGCCCTTTCAACATTCTCTCCCTCTTTGACATCAATAGAAAATGGGGTGCCCAAGTACTCCCCCTATCAAGCTGCTTCTTTTCTTTATGAATAATTGTTCTTCATAGGTATGTTACTCCCCCTGTCATAGCGCTCTTATTTCTGGCAATGTGGTCCATGATAGATGTGCTTGATGTGCTTAAATTCCTTCATGTGATGAACCAATTCCCTCTATCTGCACGACCTCCTCTAGCTCATGAAAGATTGCCTATTTAGTGATCTAGTGGAAGAGATATTCAATAGTAGTTCATGGATGAATAAGGGATCATGTTACTCAATAGAAATTCTCCCTAGAATTGATCTATCAAAGGATGATTGTCCATGCGTCTCATCAAGGATTTCATAGCGCCCATTCACAGATAGCTTTTGCAAGAACTCTTAATCATCATAATCTCCCCCTAATTGTATGCATGGTCTTCCTTTTGGCAGATTCTCCCCATCAAATACTTGGAATATCAAGGATGACTTCATCAAGTCAACAACATGTGTTGTTGGCTAGAGTGTTCATGGGACTGGATTTAATTTGTGTCCTTCTACATACTTGTATAACTTTCTTCTCTCGCATTTTTCTTCCTTCTGAAGGGAACCAAGTCAAGTTACAATCATGTGACATATGTCCAATGTTATGACACTTGAAACACTCTATGTTGTTCATGAATAAGAATTCGTGAATTCTTCTTGCAAAATTGCTTCTCGGAGATTGATGGGGATCATTATATGCCCTACAATATTTTTCCATGTGTCCAAAGTTTGTATAGGCATAATAATAACCTTTAGCTGACAAACATTTTTCAAAATTGGCCTTCAGAGTATCAGGGAGTCCATTCAAGATTGCTTTCATTGCTCTTGTATTATGTTCCTTGGATTCTCCATCCATCATGCTATTAGTAATCACCAATTTCCGGAGTTCAATACCTTGAGTCTTTAAGAAAATCCTCATTCATGCTTCCCACATATCAAAGTTTCCATTGAATAATGGAGACTTCACAAATTGAATGACTTCAATTTCGGTGGTTGAGGGAGACACATTTTTAGGAGGATTGGAGACTTTCTTCCTTGGCTTGATCATTTGTGTTGTAATGATCAACCTTCAAGCTATTAGGCTTTGAGTGGAGGTACTGACTCTCATACCAATTGTTGGAAATACTAAGAGGGAGGGTGAATTGGTATTTCTTTTCAATTCTTACTTTTACCAGTTAGATCACTCATATTTAGAACACAAAATGAACAATAAGAATAAATTCTTTTATTAATTTCTTCTTTACAATAAATCAAGTAAAATATATGTAGGGCTCCAACCCTAAATGAATACAGTGATCATCAATTCCCAAGGCTCCAACCTATATTCTACCAAGCACCGACTTGGACTTCCCAAGGATCCAACCTTGTCACTTTGAGGCACCAACCTATAGGGATCCAACCCTAGACATGGTAGAGGCACCAACCTGGTCTCTTGGGGAATCCTATGATCTAGGGCTCCAACCCTTTCTTCCAAGGCACCAACCTTGTCTCTTTGAGGCTCCAACCTGCAGGGCTCCAACACTATCTTCCAAGGCACAAACCTTGTGCCTTTGAGGCTTCAACCTCTAGGGCTCCAACCCTATCTTTGAAGGCAGCAACCTTGTCTCTTTGAGGCTCCAACCTCTAGAGATCCAACCCTTTCTTCCAAGGAACCAACATTCTGTCTTTGAGGCTCCAACCTTTATCTTTACTTCAACAAGATATATTTGGTTATACTTCATGGCTCCCAATGTCTTCTTCAACAAACCCTATCAATATTCAGATACGCTTTCACTTAGTCTCCACGTCACATCATCAATGACAACCTTGTTCTTCACATGAAGGTGTCACAACCGCTCTTCATGTTACCCAAACAAAACTTATTCAAGGTCACCACATGATGGCTTCAAAGCATCATGGTATTCAATCATCTCCATAAATCTTCAATATGATGCGTCACAAATTACTCAAAATCTTCCTTATTCTATTCTCGAGAGAAGACGTCAACAAGCTTTATTTTTCCAATCCTAATAAATCAACACTTCGACCATGGAAAATTCAACCACGGCAACTACAGCAGCTTTGACCATAGCAACTACGACAACTTCAACAATGGGAACTACAACAACTTCAACCATGGAAACTATGATATCTTTCACCACGACAACTATGGAAACTTCGACCATGGAAATTACGACAACTTCAACCATGACAAGTACGATAGCTTCGACCACGACAACTATGGCAACTTTGAACACTACGAAAACTTCGACCACAACAACTACAGTATCTTTGACCACGGCAACTACGACAGCTTCAACCATGACAACTACAGCAACTTCGACCAAGATTTTATCCCCAAACAGAATTATCCTTTTTTCGGTCCTAAACAATAGTCTCCTTATTCTCCTTGGCCTTCTATATTCTCCTGTACTTCGTATCTCTAAATTCTTGCTCGAATTTTTGTTCAAGATGAAGTGTTTAGATGTCTAGTTATAGATATTTTGTTTATAACTGAAGGGACACATCAAGTGAGACCGACTTGTATGACTGAGTGTAGGTCGGCTAATTGCTAGGAATAATTTCCTTAACTTAAAAATTCAATATCTCACAAACTATTGGGAGTTTCAGGACAAATATGGGCTTGTTAGAAAGAGGAAAAAATCCTCTTTAAGGTGATCTAGGATCCATTTTAAAAGGATGCATCCAATATTTCCAAAATAATTTTTCTCTGTGACTGTCCTTAAATTTTATGCATAAAAAGTTTGGGACAGGATGAGGAATGTTTGGAACAACGTGGCTTCTTCATTATTTGGCTTCTTCACTGTTATCAATGTCATCATAGGATCATAGAGTCATTATGTAGGAGTGCAACATCAATATAGCATGATGCAAGAACAATTTCATCATATACTATTGCAGTCATAGTGCAACATCATTAGGAGAACTCCAAAATAATCTTCCAACCATGTTATCAAGACCTCATAAAGTGTCTTCATCAATTGTGATCATTTATCAAGAATATGACATCATCAAATGTAGTCCTCCATATGTCATCAAGGGCTTCTAAATACTTGGCACTTCTTAAGACTTCTTCATTAGTGACTTGACATATTAATTGATGACATTATTATGAAACAAGAGTTATGACATCATCATTTGGAACCAGGCATCTCAACAATATTTTCCATCTCTTCTAGTGCCATATTGACATCAATGATAATTTAGATTAACAATTTGGTTATGAGAAGTTTTCTTAAGTTTCTTCGCCATGAGAATGTTACGTGAATTACATATTCTTATGTATGAATAGATTTAAGGGTTTTTCGCTCTATTTTGATGAGATTCACTTGCATGGTATTGTTTTTATATTAATCCTTACTTGTTATGAAGATAAATCATTTAGCTCGGATATGCTGATGGTTGATTTCTTGTCTCTATATTTATCTCCTATTGTTATAATGGTTAAATAATTTAGCTTGAGAGTATAGAAGTTGTGTTGTCCATGATTGTATGCATGTAATTTTTATTTCACTCTAGATAGCGATGAAGTAGTTTTTGAATCTAATCTTGGACCTTATTAAAGCTCCTAAAGGAAAATAGAGTGTCTCTAACTTATGTGATATTATTTATATATTAATACTTTGGTGCATGCAAACACTTATGGAGTAATGTTGTTCATGGTATAACAATGTAGTATTGTCTATGCCCTTCATGAGCTATATGAATAATATCCTTCATAAGTATATTAGACGCAATAGACCCAAAGAAATATCCTATTACATGTTAGTGAGGGGGTTTTCAAAGAGTTTAATGGTTGTATGTTATGGTTTGTCTTTTCCCTACCAAATGTAAAGGGTTAATTTGAATTATAAACTCTGACAACTGGATCTAAATGTTCTCACCTTGGTACTAGTTGGGGAAAGCTATAGCTATTCTTGCGTATGCATAATAGGCAGTAGTAGATTTGCATGCCCATGCTAGCAGAAATAGATATAAGAAAATTTTCTATTATTGTTGCAAGGAATATTGGATGAAGACATTAAAGTTATTGTAAGGGTTGCATGTCAAGAGAGCATGTGATATTACATCAAGGGTATATGACTCTCCACCTTGATCTTTCAAGGTAGTTATGATCCTTGGTTCACTGAACTCGTGACCACAGTGAACACTAACTATAACTAAGACAAAAAATTTAAATTTATGGGGTGTAAAGGCTATTTTCCTCGGTAGGTTAAGGAGGTTCGTTACAAGTGGTATTAGAGCAACAAGTTCAAACCTTATAGCCTATGGATTCATCCACCACAAATTCCTATCTACAACAACCCTAGATATGCACACATGCAGACATGTTTGATTATAAAAAATTCCTATAAGAGTTATAACCCCAAAATTTATCTGGGAAATTTAAGCATATGATGTTCGTAATGATCTCTAGCCACCACGGGAAATTAAGACTCTTCATTGAAGAATCCAAGCACAACCATGGTTATTAAGGGATCAATAAATAATATAAATTTCACTTGTATATAATTTTTTTAATGAATATGGACCTTATAAAATAAGGATGTTAGTTGTTAATTTGTGGCATAATTGTGAATAATAAATTATGCATAAGGACGAATTGAAATATTAAAATATTTGAATAAAAGGAGGAAGATCCAAACTATGCGTGAAGGCTAAGAGCCAGTTATAAAAGAGAATAATATACATACTTTCATATGCCATGTAAATTATTATGGTGGTGATTAAGTGCAAGTGTATGTAAATAAATATTATCCTTGGGCCAATCTCCACACAAAAACAATAAGTCAACTAGTTAGTATATGGTCACATCTATGGTAGAAATGGCTAGTTGGTGTCATAATTTTGTTCATTTGAAGGTAAAATATCTTCTGATGACAAGGTATGTGTCGATAAATGCTATCTCCTCAGGATTATTTAGTTACTTATTGTGTCGATTTATCTGTTACAAACCACTTGTGAAAAAGGAAGAATCTTAGCAAAAGAAGCCATTCTCTCCCTAGTGAAATCGTCTTACATTAGTTTGTTACATTGTAGACCGTAGAGGAACATAAGAAGAGGTTCAATTCATTGCATTTGGATGACCTCCATAATGAATTGGTTGAAAAAATCAACATCAGAGCAACTGACTTTGGTTGTATAAAAACCAGTAATAAAATAATATCCGCCACTCAATAAATTCATTGACTTATATCATAACGACAAGAGATACTAAAATGTTTACAGTTCAATAGCCTCTGATAGGGTAAATGTGAGTTCATGGCTTCTCATGTCTAGCAGAGCATTCAATAGATCCTTTGGATTGTCTCTTACATTGATGGCTTGCCTTTTATGGCTAGGCGGTCCTCTATGAATTTATCAAAAATGCTATATATATCCTTTTCATGTAGATTCATGTAATACATGCCATGCCCTGAGGATACAACTACTAAAGAAAGGGAAGTAGTTCGCTAAATAGGGAGATCCTCCTACCATCATCAGTTCCTCTAAATTGTTTTGAACTATTGGAAGTCAGGGATTCGAACATATGTTAGCTTGACTAGACATTAGCCATTATCTTGTGCTGGAGAAAAACCTGGTTAATTAAAGTAGATATATATATATATATATATATATATATATATATATATATATATATATATATATATATATACCATCGCAGGATGAATGGTTGTATAAGGACTAGATCCATAACTATATCACTGATTATCTATAACTACCATCAGTGATTAATGGTCATTAGCATGTTGACATGAAGGAAGGTATGGGCAAATTATGGGTTGTTTGTCATGGAAAAAAATGAACTAGGAAAATGATACTTTATGGATTAGTCATAACTTTTAGAAACAACACAGAAAATTTCCAGATCGATGTTTCCATTTTAGTTATGACCTTCGTATCTGACTTATACCAGAAAGGAATTAGGTGAGTTAGCAAAACTCTTCAATCCTAAAAAGTTGAAATTTTCGCTTACGGTTATAGGAACAACGTGTCCCCATATGGGATAAGATTACTGTTTTTTTTTGTTTTCTTCCAAGTTGTTAAATCATGGATCTATGTTATTTTCCAAGAAGGGATTGACAAAAGAATGAAGAAAAGTTGAAGCAAGTTGTTTCCACTGCGCGTTACGGATAAGAGTTACCGTCAACGTGTCAATATGGATGTGTTTGGAATGATTTTCTTTTTTACGATAATGTTTCATGAAGGATCCCGAAACGTTGTAAGCATTGTTTCCCTCATAATACTGTTGTTTCAATTTAAATACTGATTTTGACTTGTTTCACCACAGTTGCAGAAGGATAAGGGTTATCCTGACCTTCTGTGTCAATGTATTTTCCTATATAGGGGAGGCAACTAAGAGATGGGATCGATAGATCCTGTTAGGTTGCCCAAACCCAAGCGCAGAAGAACACACACTATCTTAGGAAGTGCAGAAGCATCATGGCCTGAGCAGATGAAGACAATGGATAGAGAACTTTAGGATCTTCAATTCCTCTACATTGCAGGGATCGTTGGATAAGTTTTCAAGATCCTGCACTCCTGAGCTAAATTGCTAGGAGTTCTCATCCTCACACTTATCTTGCCCTTTGTTTCACAATTCATGGAAATTAAATGATTTATCAGATAGAGTTGGCTAGTCGGCTGGAAATATCACAGTTGTTTCTGAGTTTGTTGAGAGGGAGTGCAATGCAACAACTCATTGTGCTCTCAACTATGCCCTCAAATTGTCTATGTAAGAAAAAAACACTTACCTAGTGGTGGGAAAGTGGAGCAAAGACACTCTATGCATAGTTATGCATAGACTCAACCATCACTCTCAGATGAGTTAAAGGAACAAGAAGACAATGATCGCATAAATCAATCCATCCATTCAAGATTAAACAATATTATTGATTCCCAACCCCATTCCTCACTAGAACTTTCTCTAGGCCATGCACTCACATATGATGCTTTTGCTTACTATTCCCTGTAAGCTTTTGATGAAAAAATAGTATATACTTGAATCTGTTTCTTGATTGGTGTTTAAAATGCATATAAGTTTATTGATTTTTAACTAGTTTGTGAATCATGATTTACATTCTCGGATGTAAAGGGTGTCGGCATCATCTGTGATCCTTGCAAGGGAAAAGGATGGGTGACTTATGTACAAGCGCAGAGCAAGTGAGTTTATTGTCATTGTCTCTTGTAGAGTTGTGAGTTTTTTCACATGAATATGCATCTCTATCTGAATAAGACCGATTTTAGATATATAGATTAATGAACTTTCTTTTGAAAGCCTCTTCTTGTTATGGATATACGCATTTTGTTGTCTTCAGAATGGTCTTTAATGTGCCTTTCTTGAAAAATTGTTTTATTTATTCCTTCTATGAGGAGAAGTTGTAATGTTTAATTCAATTATAATAATGTTTGGACAATTATAATTTCCACATAAATAGTGATGCTCAATTTTCTTCATATTTTGTATTGAGATTGTGTGTAAAGTAATTCTACGTGGGAATTTGTAGATCAAGGAAAGACCACTTATTAAAAAAAAAAATGGCAAAATATGGATGCTCAGAAGCACTCGACGTTTCAAAGTGAAGGAATCCGTACTGAAAACCTATTTAAGATGGTGAAATTTTTCAAAAAAAAATATGCTCATGTTTAAAAATGTTGTATGGTATTCCTCGGCACTTTTGGAGAGAACAACTAATGCAAGCTCCATTTCCCATGTCTTGTTGAATTGTGTGTCCCAAGTCAGTGAATAAAGAAAACTATTCGTTCTCAAGTTATTTTTTTCTTTCTTTCCAAAGAAATGGACTTTGAAATCAAGATCTAGGCAACTTTGGGAAGTGAAATGATAGCAAAGCAGTTATTGTATTCTGGAATATGGTCTAGACATGCGAATGCCTCGTATGTAATAATATTACACACTAGAGGAGGTGTAGGTAGTATGTGTTTTGTCAACACATGTGATGTATAGTTTGTCCATGAAAGCTATTTAAGTTCTTAGCTCAAAATATCTTAGAATTTAAGATCGACATATGATAAATTCTTTAACTCTTGAAGATGGAATTGTCACTAACATTTATAGCAACATTGTAGTGTTTCATATCAAGGGAAGAAAAATGCTATGCTTCAAAGGTTTATGGAATGGTGGATATTGCAGAGAGAAATTTGTAAAGATGAAAATATGAGCCTCGACCCACATTGGGAGGGACAAAATATCATGGCATAATTTGTGTCAGTGAATTTGTAGTATAGCCCACTCCTACTTAAAACTCTGCAAATTTTAAATAACAGAGAAGTTTTGAGCTTTGGTAGCTACGTATCAATCATCTGAATTAGAATCAAATCAAGTTCTGTAAATCAGCCAAATATGGCTTAACATGCTTCTCACATATTTGTCCATAATGGGAAATTCTGGAAAAGTACACGAAAACAAATAAAGGGAAAAATGTCTTGAAACTTATTGAATTTGGTACCTTTTTTACCATATTGAATTGATATGTTGAAAAGATAGTTAATAATTACTACTACAAAAAAATTGTTGAAAAAAATTACAATGGTAACTTGTAACTTCATGGTGGGGTTCAGATAAGATAAGATCAAATACAATAATTGATGTTCTTAAATGAAAAAATAATAGTTCAATGGGACTATAAGATGTAGCCAATTAACATCATAATGGGGGACTGTCATCATCACTTTAAATGCTAAAATTTGAAAAGATACAAATGAAAGTGCAATAAGCAAATAGAAATAACTGAAAACGTAAATATAAGAGGGTTAATGGTTTTTATGAGTTAAATTTATATAGATACCTATGATAGTTATGGCTCATTATTATCATTCAAGTTAAATTTAACTTATGATGAAAAACTATGCATGAGATAGTATAGAACTATAATTTTGATTTAACGCTTGGAACCTATGAGTATCTTTGTGTACAAACCATAGTAATTGATGAAGTAGCACAAATGATATAAACCACTAGGTCAATTAAATGGTAGATTGATATCATATCAATTGAAATACATAATTTGTATCAATCAATTTTGAGAGGTCCTCTTATCGGATTGCATTCATAATGTGTCTAGACAACCTCAAAAATTGTTGCATAATTCAAACACGAATTCATAAAATAGATAACTCATTTTTGGGTCAAGGGTGATGTAATGTTAATGATGAGCTAACATGTAAATACCCTCAGGTCATAATCACTTACAACAAAAAGGGGTGTAGGATTGAAAGTAGTAAAAAAAAAAAAAAAAAAAAAAAAAAAAAACCTTTCATGTATGACTACAATGAACTATGCATGACCGACAAGTTGTTGGGGCATACAAAGGGAAATAGAAAATCATACGGGATGAATTATCAGCTGATAATTATTAGACTTCAAATTCTGTGAGTTAATAGTCTGTTTTAGAAAATTAAGAAGAAGGTATGATTAAGATGAAAAAAATTCATGGATACAATACTATGCGACTCATATTGTAACCAAGTGAAATCTAGAATTGATTTACACTTGACATAAAACTTTCTTAATTACATAGATCCATGATCATAAAAATTCCTTGAAAATTGAACACAGTTAAGGATAAAGGAATGCTGGTATGATAATAAGATGGTGGAAAAATATGTGGATAAATTTTATGTCATGCAGATGATACCATGAAAATGGTATTATAGCCTATACCACAGATGGACTATGTACAACAGTACATATGGGACCGTATGACTACATATGCTACAAGGTTGAAAAATGAAATGTGCATTGGTGTGTGTAACATACCTTGTGTGCAGACCTGAAGGTTACCCAGAAGGAAGAAAGTAAGTTTGGTATAAGTAACTATGGTTAATCGCAATTTGGCATATATAAAATTACAATGAATATATATGATGAACATATATTTCTATGTGAAGTAATCTCTTATGACCTTGTAGGCATATTAATGTGGAAAATATGCTAACTGATGTATTGTATGCAAAGAGACTACAAGAAACAGGTGTTCGACAAGAACACAAAGGCTTGAAAGAATGTAAGCAGAGAACATCATTCTTCAGATAAAATAAATGATAAGATATAGTTGCTTTAATAATATTAAGTAACAGATTATGATATTTATCATAGTTAAAATTTTTCATCTATAAATTCTCACAAATGTTTTGAAAAAAATGTTATAGGTAGTTATGAAAGGAGAGATCTTCTTGAGACCGATGTAGCTATGGAAGGAGAGGTGCTGGGAGCGCTCCTTGTGACTGATATACATCAAAAAAATTGCATCAAATGGTAAAGCCATGAGAGTTGTTGATTCATAAAACCACTACTTGTGAACAAGGACATGATGCAGTGATACATAGAGGACAGTGTAAAATTTAAGGGGGAGAGTATGTAACACCCCTCCCTTGTGTACTAAATTATTGTAAACCTAAGCTGAGTTAAAGCTAGGTGTGATACCGTCCTTTGTGGGTTAAACTATTCTAAACCTAATATGAGGAAAGATAGGTGATATGTAATATGAAAAGAAAATGTGTTATTAAATAAATTAATAAAATAAATCACTTGGAGGGTGGAGCACCAAGAGAGAGGATATTTTTGCCAAATCCCGTGAGGAATGGAATAGAGATGAATCTTTCATGATAAAGCTTCTAGATGTGTTAATGTTTTGAAAAAAATGTTACAGGTAGTTATGAAAGGAGAGAACTTCTTGAGACCGATGTAGCTATGGAAGGAGAGGTGCTGGGAGCACTCCTTGTGACTGATATACATCAAAAAAATTGCATCAAATGGTAAAGCCATGAGAGTTGTTGATTCATAAAACCACTACTTGTGAACAAGGACATGATGCAGTGATACACAGAGGACAGTGTAAAATTTAAGGGGGAGAGTATGTAACACCCCTCCCTTGTGTACTAAATTATTGTAAACCTAAGCTGAGTTAAAGCTAGGTGTGATACTGTCCTTTGTGGGTTAAACTATTCTAAACCTAATATGAGGAAAGATAGGTGATATGTAATATGAAAAGAAAATGTGTTATTAAATAAATTAATAAAATAAATCACTTGGAGGGTGGAGCACCAATAGAGAGGACATTTTTGCCAAATCCCGTGAGGAATGGAATAGAGATGAATCTTTCATGATAAAGCTTCTAGATAAGCTTGGATGGATTGGAGATCCATCAGATGGATGGGAGATAAAGATCCATCGGACATAAAACATTTGTGGGAGAAAAAGGCAAGATTTTGTGAAGAAACGCTTTGTGGGAGATAAAGACAATCTTTTCCAAAAAAGACCTAGGAAAATGAAAAAATCCATAAAAGTGGGACACTGTTAATGGTAACTAAATCATGAAAGAGGTTATTAAATACCTAGTGCATTGATCAATTGAGGATAGTTGATCCTTGGAAAGATCTTCAGCTTCCAAGTGAGGTTTTAGTTGGTGTGAGATGCGTGGAATGTTTTGTATGATGAATATTACTCTCTCCGTGTTTTAGTTCAAGATTGGTTATGAGAAGTTTTCTTAAGTTTCTTCACCATGAGAATGTTGCTTGAATTACATATGCTTATGTATTAATAGATTTACTTGTGTTTTCCTCTATTATGATGAGATTCACTTGCATGGTATGGTTTTTATTTTAATCTTTACTTGTTATGAAATTAAATCATTTAGCTCAGATATGCTCATGGTTGCTTTCTTATCTCTATATTTATTTCCTATTGTTAGAATGGTTAAATCATTGAGCTAGACAGTATAGAAGTTGTGTTGTCAATGATTGTATGCATGTAACTTTTATTTTACTCTAGATAGCGATGAAGTAGTTGTTGAATATAATTTTGGCCCTTATTAAAGGTGCTAAGTAAAATAGTGTCTCTAACTTATGTGATATTATTTATATATTAAGGGTTTGGTGCATGCGAACAATTATGGATTAATGTTGTTATGGATTAATGTTCTTAGTCGTATCAAGATGTAGTATTGTCTATGCCATGCATGAGCTATATCAATAATCTCCTTCATAAGTATATTAGATGCAATAGACCCAAAGCAATATCCTATTATGTGTTAGGGAGGGGGTTGTAAAAAAGTTTAATGGTTGTATGTTATGATTTGTATGTAAAGGGTTAATTTGAATTATAAACTCTACAACTCGATCTAAATGTTATCACACTCATACAGGTTGGGGAACAATGTAGGTATTCTTGCATGTGCATAATAGAGAGTAGTAGCTTTGCATGCCCATGCTATAGATATAAGAAAATGCTCAATTATTCTTGCCTGAAATATTGCATGAAGACATTAAAGTTATTGTAAGGGTCGCATGTCAGTAGAGCATGTGATATTACATCCAGGGTATATGTCTCTCCACCTTGATCTTTCAAGGTAGTTATGATCCTTGGTTCACTGAACTCTTGACCACTGTGAAATGTGAAATCTTAACTGTATCTATGGGGTCTAAAGGCTATTTTCCTAGGAGGTTAGTTACAGTAAAGGAAAAGTAAATATGAAATCTAAGACCAAGGAAAAAGTGAGTAGGCAAGTTACTGGCATAATTTCGATTTGAATGTAAAAAAACACTAATATCCCAACTTCAAGTTGGTAAACTAATTGGACGTTTTCAAAGCGGTTCCTATTCAAAGGACAACTTCTATACTCAATGGAATTATGACCATTTAAGAGCATCATAGATTTAACTTTGGTGCTAGAAACCCAGTTTGTTTCGCACTTAAGAAATTGAGGAGAGATAAAATGAAAATAAAAATGAAAAATGTAAAGTTAGTTTCAATTTTCAATATAGTTTCAACTAAATTTCCAGCCCAAATTTTATTAAAAAAGTAAACAATTTGAATATCAAACTGATGCTTAGCAAATTGACTATTAAATATATACATTATTATGCTTCCTAATCAATTAAGTGTATATATTCTTATGCATTTTGCACCTTACGCTAATTATTGTTTCTTTATATATATATATATATATAACTGTAAACCATAAATAGAATTTGCAATTAAATGTAAACTTCTTGAGCTACATACAGAATAGTGTTTAAACTATGAATTTTAACCATATACATAAAGTAAAACAAATCAACTAAAAAAACAATAATACAGAAATGATCCACTTTCTTTCTATATACTTGACATAGGCCTTTACTTTATTGAATAAATTTATCCATGAAATCTACAATAAAGAGTGAAAATACAGGGCTAAGAACCACTGCAAAAGAGCAAACTACTACCTGTAAAAGATTTCCCATAAAATATATGCACCAGTTAACTAAAAAAAACGGCGTTTCGGCCTGGTCTCGTTTCTTACACTTTTTTTACGGGGAATTCTGGTAACATGGGGTAACTCATATTAGGTGTAGAAACTTGAGAGGAAATGAACAAAACTAATTATTTATTACAACTATAGAATATCACTGTGGTATAACCGATCTTAGATAAAGAATGGGAATGAGCTAAACTGCTTTTTTATTAAAATGGTACATAAGGCCAAAATCTCATTGTGGCAGAACACGGAAAAGTTAGTTGAAAGGAAAACATTTTAATCTTAATCTCAGCCTCAAGACACATGAACAAGAACTAATGTATTTATATTTATGTCATAAAAGTGAATGACGACCCTTTTCCTGAGACTGTAATTGTTTCTTCGTATATTTGTCCAATTTTGTTTCAAAATGTAAAGCTATTATGATGCTGCCTTGATTTGACTGGCAGGTGATCGCATTACGAGATCTACAAAGCACTGAATGCTTCAGCCAAGGCGCGCTGCTTGCTCGGATCAGGAATCCACCAGAGCGACCTTTCTCGTCTCTCCTCCGATTCAGCTTCTTTTTCACTGTCTCGCTTCTCTAATTCCCTTAGAGAAGGAACACAGACTTGTGCAGGCACTGGAAATATATCCTCCTGTTCAAATAAAATGAACACCCATTTCAAAAACACGTCGTGTAACGTCTGACATTAACATGTGAAATGCAAGAATATGTAAGGGAATTTTGAGTGTGTACGTCTTCGTTTTGGTTTGACTCTACATAGTCAACGTTTAGGTCATCCATAAAATTCTGCTCATCATCCGAGAATTCCGTTCCACTCGTCTGTAAATTATGTACATCAACAGCGTTAATATTTATTTCAAATTAACTAGAAAACGCACAATAAAGTTGTCCATTACAAAAAAAGTATACCTTCCCTTGTCATTTTCAGCAACAATAATAATATCAACCTGCAACCTGTTCCGATCTTTCAACCAAAACAAAACACATGGAGTTTATGCGGGTGATACAATGGACCTCACAACGAAACGAACCCTAACTGTTGCGGGGAAGAGTAGATCCAACGAAATAAACTGGATCATACACTGGAAAGAACCCTAATTGTTACGAGGAAGAATAGCTTCAGGGAAATATATAAGGATGTGATAAGAAAGAAACCAAACAGACGATGGTGGAGGTGAAATGCGGAAGGAAGTGACACATACGATTAAGTTATCAATTATATATTGAAGTAGAACAACCAAAACGGAAATCTGTTGTATTTTCAAACGGCCATATTTACCTTGGCTACAATAGTGCGTTCATCTCCATAGGAACTGCGTTCAAACGGTCGAATTTATGTTGGTGTTAACAATTTGAAGCTTTCTTACATTCAAATCGACATCATGCCCCGAATTTCCGTATTGACCGTTTAAAACGGTCTTCCTTGTCATTTTAACGATTTCATGTCATAGTAACTATTCCTTCCCTACCTTTGAACATGGACTTTGTTTGAAGTTCACTTTACTACGATACATCAATACAAAATTACTTAACATAAAAATTTAATCTAAATAAAATTAAAAGAGAGTGATGTTTATTTTAATTTTAAGAGATTATATTTCTATTATTTAATTATTAAAAAATTTGATTATAAAGAAAGGTTTTTGATAAAGGTAGGTAAATGGTGTGATTGTGTTCGTTGATTTTATTAGGATACATCAATACACAATTACTTGAGAGAGGGATGTTTATTTTAATTTTAAAAGATTATATTTTTATTTATTTAATTATTAAAAAAATTGATTATAAAAAAAGTTTTTGATAAAAGTAGGTAAATAGTGTGATTGTGTGGGTTGATATGTTAAATATTTTCAGTTCATATTTCACCTATTTTCACGATAATTTTTTTTACCTTTTTCATATTTTATTAATTAACCTATTTAAAATAATTGGAATTCAATTTTAACAGTGTTTTATTTCCCTATTTCTTTAATTATTTAATAATATCAATTTTCTCACCATTCCCTATTCTAACAGCCATATTTTAACTTTACCCTCTATTTAACCTATTTAAAATAATTGGAATTCAATTTTAACAATATTTTATTTCCCTATTTCTTTAATTATTTAATAATATCAATTTTCTCATCATTCCCCTACCCTAACGGCCATATTTTAACTTTAACCTCTATTTATATTGGTCTTTACTTTTTGTGTTCAGTGAACGTCACGCAACGCACGGAACACAAATTACAACATACAATTTACCATAAGGTTTCATCAATTAAAAAACCCAAAAAAAAAAACAAAAAAATATGTTTATAACGGTTATATTAAAAATTAACTATATTTTCTTTTTAGTTTTTCTTCTTTTTAATTTCAAAAATATAATATTTTTTAATTCCAAAAATAGATTAAGCTTTCAATATTTTAAAAATTGAATACTTTAAGAATTTTAACTTCAAAAAAAATAGATTTAACTAAAATGATTTTGTCCAGTTTTATAAACTAATCTTTAATGACTAAAATTGAGGATTTTAATCACTTAAAATTATTTAATTTCCAATTTCTTAAGTCCTAAGAAGAACCTAAAAGAAGAATGAGATGCAAACTTTGGCCTTAAAGATTAAGATAGATTTATCATTTTGTCCTTAGGATAAATCTACAATATTTCTTTTATCTTAATATATGTGTGTGTGGTGAAGATGGAATTGGTGATTAACATTAAGACCAAATTTTGTTTACAATAAATTAAGAAATGTATGGATTTACTTGTTTTACTTTTTAAGTTTAGTTCTTGTGATAGGTAAGATTTAATAGATGCTTTCCTAAATCATTATAGTTTTTATAAGTTGGAATGTTAAGAAAATGTTTATTATAGCAAATTTTTAGATTATGATTTAATGTAGATGTTGTTAGCACCTAAATCTGCCTTAGGCTGAAGGAAGGTGAAATTCAGGGTAACCACAAACTACGCTCAGTCTGGTAGCTAGCCCTACCAGAATAGGAGAGGGCTCTCTCCCAGTCACCCTCAGTAAATAGATAAAGAAATGGTCTGAGATGACTTACAATGAAATATTGATCTTAGGCTAGTAAGTGAATATGGATACAAGAAATCATTTTTTTATGAATGACTGAGTTTCTGGGATGGTATGGGACCAACGGACAGCAATGAACAGAGAATTTAATACAAAGGCACAGATTATTTCGTGAGGCAAGACCGGCGGAAAGTATAGCAATTTAGTTCGAAATAATGTGGAATGGAGAGATTGCTTAGGAGAGTGAAAAGGGCATAAGTACATGAATCCTTTTCAACAGAAGAAGAACACTAAACATGAAATTTTCCCACAGGCAGAGCAATATAAATGAATTCTACCTTATCTAACTAAGAAAATCTCACTGGAAATGAATATGAAATGAACTGTGAAACATAAATAAATACATATGAAACATAAGAGACACATTTTCTACACTCACAACCACATGAATCTCATGAAACAGACCCACTGCCTTTCATTAATCCTCTGTCAAAATATACAATGAAGAAACAGAGTTTCTTTCCCACAGTCTCCCAGAAGTTACAAGCCAACCAACCCTTTGCAAATAGTTTGCATACAATATATAGAATGTGCCATGAAGAGATAGAACGTCCAAGGGTTAGGGAGTTACTCGAATCATTACAAAATGGAGGTGGAAATCCAACCATTAGCTACAGGTGCAGCGTTACAAACATGAAAAATGGCTTGGGTGACTGTTTGCCTTCCTTTGCCACTTGGATAGAAGCCAATCTGGAGTGAAAATACTTTAAATGTCACCTTAGGTGCCGAAAAAGTGAAGTGTAGATGAGAGGGCCCACTTGTGAAAATTCGCGAATCGAAATTTCACGAAACGGAGGTGAAATTAGCTTTTTTTCCTATATGCGTTGCGACACTTTGGAGGTTGTTTTGAGGTACCTGTAGGACTCCAAATTGTGCCCAAGTGTGCTTGTTGGAAAGCCTGGCCTGTCTACTTTCCAACACAAGTAGAATTCATGAATTAGGTGCTCATTTTCCCCTCCAAATCTTCACTCTCCCAAGACTGCTTCCTGTGTGTCAAAATAGGGGCAGAGAGGTAATTTTTTGAGTGTTTTTGACCTCCTGGAGACTCAAATCATGCCCAAATTTCTTGTCCAAGCACTAGTACTCGTGATTTTGCATGCTGAATCCAAAAATGCAAACCATTTCTGATTTTGAGCTCCCAATCCTAAGCACAAGGAGAAAAAACCTGTGTTGTGCCCAAAAATTTGTCATGTGACCAAAATTGTCCCAAATTTCTTGAAATTTGGGCTGGAGATCCTCTATAAAGTGCTATGCTGGGCCAAAGAGGCTTCGGCCAATATCTGAAGTCGATCGAGCTCCCTTTGCCTCTTTTGCTTCTTGATTTCCTTCCTCAATTTAGCCTTCAAATTCCTGATTCGGGCCTTGCATACCTTGTTTCGCACCATCTAGTGAAAAGCCATGTGTCTCAGCAGTGCATGGTCCTTTTCGGCCTTGTCCAAAAGCCTCTCCAAGTGCATGCTAACTCTCTCGATGTTTGCCTCCCGATCCTCATTAATCTCTTGCTCCAATGATGTCAGCTCAACTCTTCTCCTTTGCGCAGCTTGGCGATGCTCATGAATGTTTTGTAGCTCCATGATTGCTTGTCGATCCTCCAGCTGTTTGTTCCTCTGCTCTAGATATTTCATGTTCCAATTAGCCCTCTCCAAATCAAGGGACACGTCTTCGATCTCTAATTGCTGCTCCTGGATGATCTCTTTGAGCTGTGCACTAGTCAGTTCTGTATCTGTATCATCATCATGAAGGAGAATGAATTCGGTCTCTCGTTCACCTGATGACTCACCTGAAGGCCCCTCATCATGCATTAGCTCCTTACCTCTACCCTGTACCTGTAGTGCTGATGTCGGAAGCGAGGCCCTTTCCACCCCGGGTGGAGATAACACTCGCTTTACTGCTGCAAATAGATGTCTAGCACCCCTCTAATATGTGATGAATACTGGCATAGTAGTGGTCTCATGGCACTCATACTGATCAAAAGGACCACCTATCTCATGTTCAACCTTTGACTCTACTTGTGAAGGGCTGAAGAGGTCACGGGAGATGAAGTCATCCCAAGTAATGCCCTATAGTCCCAACTGATGATCCACCAAAATCCTAATAAGAGCAAAGTGATAGACACTGTTAAGTTGCTGCTGAGGGGTCTTGTGCTGCATGAACGTGTTCATCCTCTCTATGTTCCTGCAAATGAAAAATGGGATGTTCATCATCCGTACCCTAGTAAAGTGCATTAGCAACCTGATGTAATAGGCATATAGACGAGAGAACCTCCCGTCACAGCTGAAGTACTTCATGATCAACTTCATGAGTAGAGCATATTCATCTTTCAAATATCTGAATGGAAAGACTCTTGTGAGGTGCCTCAAGCCACTGGCCTTAATGTAAGGCTCATAATGCTGTCGATCAACTTTTTGTTTCTTGTGCCATGGTTCCCAAACATTCGGTATGCTGGTTGATAATGAGACAGTTTCAGGTGTTAGTGTGAAGGTGACCCCGGCCAAAATAGAGTGATCTCCATGGAGGTGAAGCACAAAAAGATGAGCCAAATCATGATGAACTCTAACATTAGCCACCCTTTGACAAAATTCAAAACATGCTAGGTTCTGGAAACATGACATAGCAAGAGGACATAGCTGCAATTCTGTGAGGGTAGTGGGCTCATCCCTAACATGTTTTCCACTCTTGTGATGTCTCCTGGGCTCTTCCGAGGATGAGTCACTTTGTGTCTCCATCTCATACTCTGATGAATGTTGTGATGCCATGACTGATGTGTGTATTGTATTTACGCTACCATTTGATGATGGTGTGAAGCTAGGTGCTTTTGTGATATCTGCCACCAAGGGGAACAATGAAACAAAAGGGAGTATTAGGAGGGGAGTAATGTGATGGGAATAGGGGTTATGGGTAGGAGTTTGTTTAGGGATATGTAGGGGTTTTGGGTATTTTATATGGTATGTTTTTGGCGTGTTATGTTGACAAATAAGAGGAGGGGAAAGAGAATAGGGTTTGGTAGTGTTTTAGGGTAGGGATAATAGGAAAAATGAGAAAGGGAGGATAGGGAAAATTGGTAGGTGAGAATGGAACCTTGGCCTCAATACCACAATTATGCAACCCTAGCAACAATGGCCTTTGGTGTTTTCTTGAGGTTGATTTTATGAGTTTTGTTGCATTCAAACATAGCCATAAACCACCATATCGTTTATAAAATTTGATGAACAAGTCATGTCATAGAGCTTACCTTTCAATTTGATGGGGTTCACAAAAAAATTGAGGAAATTTGGCACGGTTTTGGCCCTCTGTGGGTGTGCGCTGCGCGCAAAACCTAGTTTGCCGCGCCCTGGGTGTGCGCCGCACCCGTTGAAAATTTGAACTGAGGGGTGGCTCTGTGTGCACCGCGCCCCTGTGTATATGCGTCGCGCCCTGAAAACTGCCTCCAACCTTGCTCCAAACACACACGATGCACACTCAAACACTTTGCAATGTTTCCCTATGCACTTGATTTGCACAATGACTTTGATTTTGGTGGAAACTTGTATATAAAGACTTGGAAGTCATGGGTTAAATTTTTGCTTCTCCAAAAACCCATTTTTCTAATGTTATGTTTTGACACCTTTTCATTGACTTAAAGCAACACTGATTTTCACTTTCCCTTTGAAATTTTAGCTCAAATGATGAAATTTTCCGCGCTTTTTGCAGGGATTGCATGACAGGACATTTGGCCACAGAAACCATGCCTGCATCTGAAGAAATCAATTGGCGACCTTTTGAAAATTTTATCACAAATGACACTGTTTGAATTTTCTTCAAAACAGAGTTTTGAAGAACAGTTGAAGTTTATCAATATGACGATGAAACTCTCTGAATAATTACTTTATAAGGGCCTCAATCTGGCCTGCATGGCTTTACTGGACATATTTAAAGACCAAATTGACTAATCCCTAGACCTAATGATCGAAAATGACTTTTTTCCATTAAAGGACCAGACCTTGACTATCGTGGACTTTGGTGATCATTGACAAAAGACCTAAGCCAGCAGGAGCCAGACATGAGGGGAAATGACTAGCATGACCCTTTCCGTCGAATTATGGCATGCCCCTAGCGGAATGCAGCTGAGTGAATGGAGCGGGACTCCTAAAAAATTAAATGCATAAAGAGTTTTGATCCCTAACGGAGGACTGACAAACCGACTCTAACAGATGTAATAGATATTCTAACAAAAATGTTTATCTTCAACCCTCTTAATGTCACAAAGTAAATACTTTCTGGCGAATTAGGAGTTTTTGTGAGATCTGGTCCACCGAACATTCAATTGTGCCCGCCAACTGGTGCTAAAGATGCCATAAGATGTATCTACTCAAATAAGGCACCCCTTTAGTTGCGGTAACTGAGTTGCATTATCCTATTTTTCGCCATTGATGTGGTCTTGATCTCTTGCTGACTTATCTCTTGCTGATATGAAGGGAGAAAGGGCATCCCTTTTCTTTTGGGTAAACTACCTGAAAAGCCCTAGTTCATAAAGAAGAAATCCAATTTCATGTGTTGTTGATGATAGGCAGCTACGCCCAGTAAAGCATCCCGTGAAATATAGAAAGTCTCTTAAAGGGCAAAATTTATAAAGAAAAACTGCATTTGAGTCGCCATGATGAGTCGTCTCATATGGGGCATCGGCCACCTAAAAAATAGATTGATAATAATGGAAAATATGATGTGATGTTTTTTCTAGATCTAATCAAAGTGAATTTGCCTGCCCGATAATCAATAGCTAAATCTAGGGCAAAGAGCTGGCCTGCAACCCTGAATCAAAGAATAATGATGTTTTAAGAATTGTCCAATGCTATGCTTCGCACTAGGGCTCCTAAGAGTTTGTTAGTTTTTAATTTGTGGTTCACAAACCCCGAAGATCGATGACCACTATATCCATGGAATATTTGTACAAGGAAGATCCATCTCAAGGGATCACTTCCTTCCAGCTCAACCACAAAGTCTCACCCTCAAAGTGTCAAGAGAATTGAACCTGTGACCTCTGAATATAAAATATGCTTTAACGACTAGGACTCGACCAATTAAGCTAACCCTCACAGCTATTTTGAGAATTTGTTATTATTTTAACAATGCCAACTTTCTTTTTATGCTACTTAAAACAAAAAGATATTTTTTATAGGATATATTAATCTTGATCACTTCCTTATAGTATCTTAATTTTATTTTAACCTCTAACTATTTACAATATCATAATTTATTATTAAATTTAAATGAGTAGCATTTTATTGTTATCATTATTATAAATAGTGAACTTCTCTTTTATTCCCCAATTATTTAGAAATGTGTCATCTTGTTTGGAGTTTGAATAAATATTAGGAAGCCTCTTGTTCTCCATCTTCATTATGTTATTTTTGTATATTACATAACTATTGATAGCCCTCCTCTAAGAAAGGGAAATGTCTACTAATTTGAGCAAGATAAGGCATAGTCTATTGCCTTTAATTTCTAGAGTATAGGTTATAAAATACTCCTGAATTTATTTTATGTTTCCCAACAATTATATGGGATGTTATCGCACCAAACTTCACAATTGTATAAGAGAATATGAGTGATGAAAGTTTCGAAGGTGAGACCCCTCTTACCCTGCATCCAAAGGCCCAATGTTTTACAATTGTTTTCAAGTCCATAATAATCTTCCCACCCTTCTTTTATCATTTTCTCAAAACTATAATTATGGTTAATGTTATGATGGAGATCGCTTTTGAGATATTTGAATGCAATTAATTCCTCAAAATAATTGTTTGCATACACGGAATTCACATAAATAATCTTGTAAATTTAATTATGATGATCCATAATAACTTTCCCATATTTTTGTTTAGTTATAAGGTTAGGAAGATTGGTAATGTGACAAATCATTTGAAATTGAAATATATTCTAGGTATATTTTGGAAATTTTAAGAGAAATCATTATTCATCTTAATTCCTCTTAGTATCACAAAGCTGATATATTTTTGCATCCTACATCTTGAGAATTATCCAACAGATGGTTTCTTTTTAGAGCTCTCGAGAAACATTTATTAGTTTAGGAATGTTAATTTCTTCTTTTCACATAGTTAATATGAAAATGAAATTTTGATATTATATATTGTGGTTGATCATATCATTATAATATATTAATTTTCTTTTTCCTTTAATGCTTCACCACACAACAATTTTTCGTTAAATCTAAACATAGTAATATTTTTAGAATTATCCTTAATTTGCAATATGATTTCCTCCTTTATACCCTACACATTGGGAAAAAATTAGGCATATTTATGCCATTATTACTTGACATAAAAGTTGTTTTGGCTATAATATAAAGTAATTTTGGAATCCCCTCATTATCCATTTTGTTTAACAATTTCTTATACACTAGGTACCTAGTGATAGTCATGTTCTAAATTTGGAAAGAGATTTTTTATTGTTTAGATAAATAGGTATTCCATAGAAGATGAAAACCTTTAATAACTACTCACAAAACTAAATAAAAGATCAAAGTGAAAATATTTTTAAGTGGTTAAAACCCTCTAAGAAAGAAACAACCAATGGGCCTAGTGAATGTAGCCAATTGAGTCAATTTTGATTAATGCAAAAGAAAATATTTTACATAAGAGAGTGATCAAAATTGATCATCATCCATGACCCTCCATGCCCTTTGAATAAATATCATGAATTAATCAGGTGTTAAACCACATATTAATAGCATTTAGTATTGAGGCAAATATTCGATGTGATATCACTCTAAGTCTAGAACATATTGTGACCATCATATTACAATGCAACTAATGTATACTAAAGAAACACACTTTTACCTAATAGACACATTAGACAATGGTGAAATTAACTAACTCTTAAGTGTCTAGATATCCTAGAACTTATGAGAGAAAGATAAGATACATGGTATTACATATAACTTTCATACTATAGCCTATAAAATTATTTTGGACAAGTTATATCTTTGTCCATGACCCTCTAGATATGTAGTATCCCCAAACGTCTCATTCATATAAATGTAACGAGAGTAATAAGAGTCTCAAAGAGGAGGATTTTATTGTGCCATGTCCAAAAGTGTATTGATTTATAGTTATTTTTAAGTTCGTTAATATTTTCATTGTCAATTTATCTTTCTCTCAATTCTATAGTTCCCCTTGAGTTCATATTCAATATTGATTCTAAAATATTATTATAAAAATGTTTCTTCCAAATTTCATATAAATTTAAAATCGAAGAAATTTATTTGAAATTGATTTTATGATCTTTTTATTTAAGCTTGCTAGTACCTTTCTATTAATTTTCGAAAATATAGTAGGTTACATCTATATGTCTACGAGTTAGGTAGTCTTAACTTGTGCAGAGGGAAACCAAGGCTTTTGGCCACCTAACTAAAAAATATGTCATCCAAAAACAAAAAATAATAAGTCTAACCATCCATGCTATGTAAGCATGAGAGTCTTTATTCCTCCTATTTTCTAAACATCTATAAACATAACTACTAATAAGCCTATAAATATGAAATTCTATCATGCAAAACTAGAAGGAAAGATGGATTGTCGCTACTCATCATCAACTCAATCCACTAGTGTAGAGTCCTCGACATTGTAATGTGATAGCATCATGTGGGGTATACAGGGGATATGCTACTCTATTCAATTGAGCCGACCATTCTGCTGCTGTAATTGAAACTGTATTTTTTTTAAATTCTTTGGTGTAATCAGGGTGTCCATGAGGGGAGAAATGTATATCAAGAGTAAAATGCTCTAAATGTTTAGCCATAATTCTCTTCATCATCCAAAACAAATGGATTGTCTGCTTGTATTGAGATGATCTTCAACAAGTGTCGCTTGAGTCTGGGAGCACAATTTTCCACTCATCCATATCAAGTTCAAAATCCTCCTAGGTCTATCAAATCTCAGCCTCCCAATCTGCAATAAGTTGTTTGGCTGGCTTAGAGCTACTAGCATGGTATGCTTGAGCTTCTTCCTAAATTATATGAGAGGTTAGCTTATGTCCCTATCTCGTCCCCCGAGATGGACTTGGTTGACTAATCTGAGAAGGGGAGGCCTTCCTCTACTTCCCACAACCACAACCCCCACACCATTCTTACCCTTACAAGCTACCCTGACCATGATTTTACTATTTCTTGACAGAGACTACCCTGTGTCTATCCCTAGATGTCGACCCAAACAAGGTTCAAAATTAGATGCCTATTTCTACCAAGGGTAGATGCAACGCTGCAAACCTATTAAAACAATTTCAAATGAAACCAACCAACTAAGGAACCTACTCCGAATCTTATATTGAATCGACTGCCAACATAATTTAATGGTTTCACTTTTGCCATTTTTCCACTTTTTCCCACTAATGTCCCTAAATTGACTAACAATACCATCCACATTCAATACCCCTGGATTACCTAGGCTCATCTCATAATTTGACGTTACATAAAGAAAAGTAGAGGAATTTGGCCAACGGCTACCCTAAGCCCAAAACCCACAAAACCCCTTCGATCGACACCTGATACAAAGAACCCGGGCTGTAGAAAATAAAACTTCTTGCCTAGAAGCAAACCTATGATGACAGGAATTAAGCCAAGAGTGTCCCCAAGACTGAGATTGTAGCACCACTAGAAAAGAGTGCCAAACTCGACATACCCTAAACAACAGGTCTAGGTATACCCTAAAAAGGGCCAACAGGGCTCTCTTAACCTCAAATATATAAAAATGGAGGTCATGATGGTGTTACATACATCCAAGGTTCGAATTCGATCTCACCCAAAGCCTGAATACCTTAGAACCAAACAAAATTTACGAGAGACCGAAACCATTTTTGCTTCACTTTTACATGAGCTGGGAATACCACCTCATACAAAACCTTCTACCATCCAAACTCTCTAGGATCTAATGCAAGACAACCAAATCCCATACACTATAGACACCAGGACACACAAAACTAAATACTTAACCCAAAACAGAAAACCCTATGAGACCATGCTCTAAGCAATTTGAATTCGAGTCCCACCAAACCACAAAACCATGTAGCTCATAGTTCGAAGGGAAAATATACTTATCCATACATGGAGAGGAAGCTAAATTAAGGGTGGAAACATACCAGTGACCACTTCCAAGAGGTCGAGTAAATGACAACCACAAGCTTCCCAGAATGACCAGCTCAAACCAAATCCACAGAAGCCTATGGTCATAGAAAAAATTACCCATAAAGCCAGAGGGAAAACTCACATTAACGTTTTTCATAATAATGTTTCCACCCTCATGGAGGGAAATTAAACTATGCATGTGCATTGCCACATATCCAAGTGCATCTTGCATGGAGAGGGTGGCTAGAAAATTCTTGTAGATATGCACTAAAAAATCTGCCAAGAAAAACCCAATGGGGCCAGCTCACACCCCGATTGGGGGAGATTTTATGATCTTTTTAACACTAATTATAAATTACATATTAATTCTTTCATTTTAATAGGATATTTGGTCTTTTATCTTTTATATATATATATATATATATATATATATATATATATATATATATATATATATCACTACAACACAAAGGGGGGTTTTAAGACAATATTTATGACAATTTTTGGGTAAATTGTCTTAACTTGAGACAAAAGAAAACTTGTGTATTATCTTAAATATTGTCTTTAAGCATGTGTCTCAAATTAAATTGTCTTAAAATATGGTTTGTAAAGACAATATATAACATAAGAATCTTTGTCTCCCCAAAGACAATTTCATTTTTGTCTCTCTAGAGACAATAAAAATTATATTGAAAGATAATATAACATCACTTTTTTCTCCTTAGAGTCAATATAAAATAATGAATATAGCAAAATATCTCACCATTGAAATAAACCAATATTAAAAGTATTTGATTAATAAATTATAATACCATTGACTAATTCATATTAGGACACAGTGGAATCCAACCACCAACCCCCCGTGTATAAAGCAGGCACTCTTCCAATGAGGTAGCACCCTTTAACAAATTATGTGAGAGTTATGGTAGTCCTTGAAATTGCATATATAAGCATTGATTTTAAAAAATTCTTAGGGACATAATGGTGTAATCTTTGTAAAATCTAAAATCTGTAGAAATTCTACAAATTCTCTACAAATCTCGCTCTAAGACTTATGTAGAAAATCTGACTGTAGATTAACCCGATAATGCAATATAAATCAAAGAAGAATACTATAACCTACTTCTACTATAAAACTTGTGGAAGCTTAAAGATCGAGTTGAATCGAGCTGAACACATATAACTAGAAGAAGAAGAATCAATGCACAATACACATGAAAATACTTTGGGGAAAGCCTCAACTAAAAAACCCCACTATCTGTATTATCATACAAGAAGGAAATACATAGGAATTATACAAAGCCTTAGCTCTCACAGCTAGCCACCTCTCAGTACAATCCTCCTGGATGCTCACAGGAAAACTTGGCTTCTCACAAGCCTTCTCCTCTACCCTCCAAGCTCTTATTTCCTTGCAATGTTCGTAGTGGATGAGTCTCACCTCACCAAGTGGAACACTGCTCTCACACACTGCCAAAATTGCACATTCCTTAAGGAACCTTACCTTGATTGCATCCATAAGTTTCCTTTATAGGAAAACACATGCAACTGATAGTACGTTGTCCTTGACATTTAGCTCAACTAGGTCTTTCTCAGAATAGACATGCATGAGATTCTGATGAGGGAATCTTCAGTTATCTGGAGTACACTGGTTGAGTGCATGCATGCATCAACAGACTGATAACTCACAATTAGTTCATCAAAAATTTTGGAACTAATTTAACTGGACTTAACTCAATAAACTGAGCTAACTAATTACAACTCAAATATAACTCAATATTATCTCCTTAATTAATGGATAATCTCCTTAATTTAAAGGATAACTATTGCATGACGTCAGAAAGACTTCTAACTTGAATTTATACAACTAATTAATCCATAATGAATTAATTAATTATTTCCAAGCAACTGGTGAGACTAAATTCATTTTTAATTCAAGGACAAATTAAAATTGGAATATCTGGATTTTATTTTTATCATTTCTTGTTGCTATTTTCAATGCTCCCTCTCAACAAGAAAAAGAATTCAACTCGATCCTAATCATGAACCTTTGGAATGTTATTCATGCAACACTTCTCTCTAGTTTTGTTGCTTCAGAAACTCCAGAAACAAAAAAAACATCCAACTTGAATCAGTATGATGCATCTGTCATCAAATTCTGTGACTGTTAATGTCTCTCTCAACTGAAAACTTTGCGCTTCTGCTAACTCTGCCTTTCTACACTATTGTCAATCATGCTCTGCGCTCTTCAATATCTAATTGTTCTAGCCTCTATCACTTTTATCTCTGACTGCATCAATCCCACTGATTCCTCCCACTACCATGTACTATGGGCTCTCGTAGCAAGGTATGATCTACGAGATAAAACCTCTCAATGGACCCTACTCAATTTTAGCCTTCTTGGGACTATTACTTCACATCAGCCCACCTCACACCTGGAGGTATGGCTGCATGTGATCCCTCTGCCCACTTGGATCGAAATCCCCCCTTAATGGAGGTATCTACATGAGAAGATCTCTTCACTCAGTATCCTCTCTGCTTCTCCAATTCTGGCTCCTCCACAATTTTCTGGGACTTCTTCTGGGGCTACATGTTGAGAGGTAATTTACTCTCCCTCTCAACCACCAAGTCTCTAACATTTTCCTTGCTCCTCAAGGCTTTGCATGCATCTTGAACCTTAAGAGCATACAGTTTCTTAACTCGTGAACCAATCTGTTTCACCTGTCTCATGGTGATGTGTCTAAGGAAAACCTTTCCCTTACTAAAAAACACATCATAGCCATGGTCTTCCAATACCGCAACCGATACCAAGTCCTTCTTCAGCCTAGGCACATACATCACATCTATCAAGGTGATAGGAGCTCCATGCTCCCTACTAAAAGAAACTGTGCCCACTTCTGAAACATTATACTTTCCATCATCACCCATCTCTATGTGCATCTTGAGGTCTTTCTCCTCCAAGGTACTAAATAAACTTTTTTCGCCAGTCATGTGGAATAGGCTCCACTGTCAAGATACAAAACACAACCCATCATCAATGACACCATGCATGTGATGACGATAAATTCCATTTCAAACTAAGAGGCTAATGCCTCACCTTCCAATCCTTCTGAGGATCCCTTCTTGGACTTCTTCGATGGGCAATTAGTTTCATAATGTCCCATATCAATTGAAATATTATATGAATTCTCTTTTCACCTGCAACCCCGAACTTCAAACTTCGAATTCTCTTCTCAGTATATTGTTCACAACTTTGATAAACTTAGCTCTCATACCATGTAGAAATTCTACAAATTCTCTACAAATCTTGCTCTAAGACTTATGTAGAAAATATGACTGTAGATTAAACCAATAATGCAATATAAATCAAAGTAGAATACTATAACCTACTTCTACTATCAAACTTGCGGAAGCTTAAAGATTGAGTTGAATAGAGCTAAACACATATAACCAAAAGAAGAAGAATCAATGCACAATACACAAGAAAATACTTTTGGGAAAGCCTCAACTAAAAAACCCCACTATCTGTATTATCATACAAGGTGGAAATAAATAGGAATTATACAAAGACTTAGCTCTCATGGCTAGCCAGCTCTCAGTACAATCCTCTTGGATGCTCATAGGCAAACCTAGCTTCTCACAAACCTTCTCCTCTGCCCTCCAAGCTCCTATTTCTTTGCATTGTTCCTAGTGGATGATTCTCACCTCACCAAGTGGAACACTACTCTCACACACTGTCAGAACTACGTAGTCCTCAAGGAACCTATTGCGCTATACAACAACCCTCCCCATTTCAAAATTTTTCACATAAAATATTAATAAGAAATGGGTCCCATTTTAGAATATAAATAAAACCAATAAAATCTTTGAAAATTAAATTTTACAATGTCATATAAAAACATGCTTTTAGGGTAGGTTAAATAGCAATCACAATTTGCAAATATATCAAACCCATGAAAGTCCTCTTGATAAGGTCTGATCCGATTTGAATTATAATATAACCTTATCATAAATCTTTATCAAATGAAAACAATTATAAAGGGAAAATATCGGATCGCGCACATCCTTTATTTCAATAATGAACTTAAAGTGCTCCATTGAGATTTGTTGATGTGATAACTCTGTCAAATATTTCATATCGCTACTCATCAACAAATCGCTCCAAGTCTTCCATAGAAAACCTCCAATGCGATAAGCCGATCGCAATCCCGCATCGCTAAAATCATAAGACACATCCCAAAACGTTTCGTTGAAATCTGCCGATGTGATTTTATTATCATGAAGCGTGCTTTTGATAAAGGAAAAAGGAACATGTGTGGTTTAAAGTTATAAGTCAATTATAAAGAGAATTTAAATGATTTATTAATTTTAAAGCATGTTGCCTCCCCATGCTAGCTCATCACTGAGCATAATCGCAACCATGCAAAGAAAATGTTTAAGCATGGCACTTGTAACTCTCAACCTGCGATATGTGATTATCGCTAATCACCGATGAGGAAGTCACAACACCCATTCTAGAAAGGACTGTTATAAATTTGTGATGCGACATATCATATCGGCATTAAATTTTCATGTTGGAAGTTACAAGGAAATCATTAAGAAGCAGTTATGGCTGGATCTTTCAAGGATTTCATCCATGGTGGCTTAATATATCGTAAATATGTAGCATCTATTATGCTTAATTGTTGCTAGTCATGTGTGTTGTGTATTAGCTTTGAACAATTTTTTCCACTGTTACGTCCTTCTGTTTCATTTTGCAGAGTGAATCTGATCATCAGTCCAGCAAAAATGTCTAAGAGAGCTCGGAAAGAAAAGGTCCCCATCATAGCGAAAGATGAACCAGCAAAGTTGGTCCTAATAGCTAACACTACTTGTGTAGGCATCAACGAGACTTCATGGGAGGGAATATATAATTTACTCGAAGCCAAGGATCCAAGCGAAATTGAAGAAGAAGGAGCAATGGTTGGTTCAACTGATAAATCAGAAAATACTCTTAACGATTTAGCCAACTCCTTCCTCCACAAAATAGTAGCCCATGCAAAAGTGTTACCATACAATGACCTGGTGAGATGTGTTATAGAAAGTATCAACATAACCAATAGAGCATTCTATACAACCAATGGAAGGATGTTCAGGACATTCAGGGCAGAATATGTCAAGAAGATGTATCATTTGCTGGACCCCTGGAAATAGTACAACAAAGCATTTTTAGAAGCTTTCATTAAGGAGAACAATGTAGGGTCATACCCTATTAGGGAATGGAGGCATTTCACAAACAAGCATAAGCATGAATCCTCTGGTATGTACTCCGTAGACTTCTTAGCATCTCCCTATTGCTATGTTGGTGCTATGATATGTAGACTCATTGAAGTCTCTGATTCAGCTAGGTTTTCCATAGAAATGGTGCCTTTAATGAAACCAACAATTATCTCTTATACCATGGATTAGACAACCATTTTATCAAATAAAATGGCCAACCAAATCCTTGATTATAGAAGAAATAGGTTTGTAACTACCTGAACAATGCCCCCATTTTATATGAGCACCTACATCATGGATACCATCTGTTTCAATTCTGACTACCCCATTCTAGGTTGGAAATGGATGCCTCAAGACCCAAACCCTATTCATATTTATCATAAGTATTTTTGGAAGGCCCATTATAAGGATCATATATATAGAATTTGCCATGGTTTTCTTTTACCCATCCATCGGGGCATACTCAAGAAACCTACACCTCAGTTATCCAATGAGGCCAGCATTGACCTAACATCAATTGACAATTGGTTCGGTGAAGAAATGTTCACCTATGTCAGACTTTTTGGTAGCACCACAGATCCACATGTTCTCCCCCTGTACATTCCTGATAAGCTATTGGCCAGAGAAATAGCTTACCAGAATAAAAGAAACATGAATGTCTAGGAACCTCAAAGAGTCCAAGAAACAAATCTGGCATTCATTGCCCCTCCATTGTGGTACTTACACACTGCATGATTTCAAACATGTAGAGAAAGAAATAGAGAAGATAAAAATTTTGATGTTAGCAGTCATTCCTAAGAGACAGTATGATCCAAGAGCAGTGGCTTACAACTTTACCAGTCAGGTGAAACATGCCAAATTTGAACATGAGATAGATGGATATGATCACTTGTTCACTTCAGCTGAGTTATTTTCATAGATAAAACATCTAGCAAAGATAAAATTAAGAGCAGGGGGGAGAAATAAGTTTATGCAGTTCAGGACACAAAGGTTACAAACACTACCTCTGGATTTATTGGCCACTACCCCTATGGTGCAGCAAGAAGGCCACATTGAAGAAAAAACTACTTAGAATAGTCCTGAAAAGGAGAAGAGTCCCGAAAAGGAGCAAACAAATGAAAAGAGTAGCGAGCTCTTAGATACCGATGTAAATATTCATTCCATCTTAATCAAGGAGTGGGAGCAATTTGATCAAATGATCAAGAACCAGAATGACTCCCAAAACATTGTTACACCAAAATTTCCCACAACACAGGAGCCTATTGTTACCAGTACTACAATTGAAGGGAAACTCGACACAGTGAACACTTAGCAGGACATTGAAATAATCCAAAGAATCATTTTGAAGAGATTGTATTGAAGGTAGAGGAAATACCACCCCTAGATGTATTTTACAATACAAAGCATAGGGTTGTGGTTAAAAGAAAAAGCAAAAGGAGGAAAATTGACCAAGGAACATTCTCAACTCCTCAAGCTGAACTAATGAATGTGGTATGGAGAGACTCATAAGTCAACCCTTCTGAGGATTTAACTAAGTTGTCTCAGTATGCAGGTGCCTGTACAGCTGCTACAATGGACAAGGCTTTTGAAGTTAGCCAACTGATCAAGGAAAAGGATCTAAGGATCACCCAACTTGAAGAACAAACCAGCAAAGTGCAAACTTGACTTGGGATGCATTTTGGCCTTTCCTAGTAAAGCTGCACAGTCAGCAGATGGCCATCAAATTCCTTAACAAAAATGTCAATCTCATGGTTCCCAAAATTTGAGATGCTATAAGCACAGCTCAACTGCATTCTAGGCCGAGTCATCCTCCAGAAATTTAGCAAATTTTCTCAGTTTGTCAGCTACAAGTGTAAGAGAAGAAGTAGATACAATGAATCAGTTAAAAGGTGATTTACTGATATTTTCATAAATCAAAACCCATATTTTGATGTTTGCAGTTTCAACGGCTCAAAGTGATTTTTATTGACAATTAGGTTTTATTTTATTATTTAAACCCTTTCATGTCTTTGAAGAAAGGGTCCTCAATTTGTATAAGATTTGATTTGAGAAGTTGCACTTTTGTACTTCTGAATATCTTTTTATCAGTAGTGGACCAAGGTTCTACATTTTTGTGAAGAAAATTTTTCAAGACCTGCACTTTTGTATCTCTTGGAAGTTTTCTCAAATAATAAAGTGGAATCAGAGTGTTATTTGTAATGGCAAGACTCAAATGCATGCGATATTTTTATCATTGTTCTCTTGTCTTGTTTCCTTATGTAATGAAACATTCCTTTTAAAATTTGTTATTGTTGATATATGTATGTTGTTCAAATAATTCTTTATTGCGTCATTTTTCAACATTTAGAATTGTTTTAATTTAAAGATATATGTGAGAGATATACATTGTTATGAATGTGATATGTTTTATTAATAATTACTTTGTTTAATTTCTTAAACAAAGTAGACATTATCTATGAATGCATCTTTCTATCGATCAGTAATTCATTTATATGATTATTTGTCTATTAGAAATAATCAGAAATCGCATTGTTAGTACATTACCCGGGTTAAATAAGTATATTTGTATATTTTGGAGTTATAAGTTAAAACACTTATCATCCTTATTATATATTATAAACCAATAATCCATCAAACCATTCATTATATGGGAAACAGGTCCCATAATGTCTAGTCGAGGCCACCACACCAAATGGAAAAGGAGTTGTACTAAGGTCTCGACTAGGTGGTTATCCTCGATGTTGGTGCTAAGATTTTAGAGGCATCAACAGAACCTTACCTTGACTACATGCATGACTTTCCTTTATAGGAAAGCACATGCAACTGATATTATATTGTCCTTGACATTTAGCTCAACTGGGTCTTTCTCAGAATAGACATGCATGAGTTTCTGATGAGGGAATCTTCAGTTATCTGGAGTGCACTAGTTGAGTGCATGCATGCATCAATAAACTGATAACTCATAATTAGTTATATTATCACTCTAATAATCCCTTTGAAGTAAAAAGAAAGAAAAACCAAAGGTAACCACAAACCGCTTTTGGAGATCAGGACCTAGCCTTCCTAATAATCACAAAGGGCTCTCCCATTAAAATTTAAATTTGTTTTAGTTAAGATGTTTTTAGACTAGTTATGATTGTTCAAGGTGTTTTTTATTTGTATTTGAGATTGGGTGGTGGGATCTGCTTAAACAAATGGATAAAATGATGTCTTTTAGACCATTGGTCTATGGATTCAAACAATAAGGAAGCAAAACTGGATTAAGTCACTAAAGGAAATGTTCCAAGGGCAAGATAGCGGAGTGTTTTTCAGATATTTGATACAAAGGGTTGAAAGGGTTTCACTCGGGGTAAGAGAGAAATTAAGGGTTCTCAAACACAGAAAATGAATGAGGAACAAAGGGGTAATCAATGATCAAAGGGAAATCAAGAATCCTTTAACCTGGATATTCAAGAAATCAATCTAAACCAAAGAGAAATTAAGAATTATTTAATTTAAATATCAGAAGAAAACATTTAAATCCATAATTGTTAAGATGGAGTGTAATTAAACAAGTTCTAAAGTAGTATTCCAATTATAACATTTAGATTGAAACACACATTAAATATTATGAATAACTTTGAAAAAAATGATAATAACACATGAAAATACTTGTCTGAAATTCGCTCAACAAATGAATCCTTGGAAATGACTGATCTTTATTTATCAATCTAGCTTGTTGGCTCAGCAATGATACAATAACCTTCTGGGTCTTCTAATCAAAATCTCTATAGAAATGTCTAATAGAATCCACACTACATACTTTAAATTGTGAAGTATTTATACAAAAGTTTATGTCAAAATATCTCAAACTAATTTGAGATTTAATCTGGGAAAGACAAATATCTTTTGGCAAGAAGATAGAGACAGTTATTGAACTATTTCATGTTGTCCCTTTTATTTTGGTTCTGTTGGCTTTGATATTTTCCCCTTTAATCTTCTTTGTTTTTTTATCTTTCACGTTGGATGCTTCATTAATTTTAGCCTTTCATCTGATACATTTTGACTCTGTTGATATGTCAACATCCTTTTACAATGCTGATTTATTTTTAATATACAATAACCTTTTTACTTCATTTTACTATAGTAAATTAGTTAATTTCTCCCTTGTTTCGGCATCAGGTAGTTGGATTTTCTGTATCTTTCTATATGTTTCATCTACCTTTGTGTATTTGGCAAAAGTAGGCTTATTGATAAACAAGTGTTTTACCTCATGCTGGAGGTAAAACAAGTTTTCAAATGTTTGGTAGAGTACTCTACCTATTGGCAATGCCTTCATTGATGATGCATTTACTTGATCTCTTGCTACCTCTCTGATTTTCTTGTTGTAATCCTCCTGATTCATCAGCTTATCATTTATTACTAAGGGATTGGGTAATCTATTTTCTATCAAAATCTAGAACTTAGTCACAAATCTGTCAATAGCTAGTTGCATATTCTAACACTTATCATCCACATTTTACATCAATTTCCTCTTGGAGAGGAACCTTTTGACCTCCAAAATTGTCTCTGTTTTGTCCTCTATTTCCAATTCCTCAAGCTCATATTGGATAATTCTGTTAGCCTCTTTTGGCATTTGTCCTAATTGTGCTTTTACTTTCTGGATGGCCTCTGTAGCAAGCTTTATCAAATCCATTTGCTCGAAAATCACATGAATAGATGGCCAAATATCATTGGCATAGTCAATGATACTGTCCCGTAGTTGTTCCTTAGTCTTCCTAAGGGGATCTTTCAGTGTTAAGTCCTTTTCCAGGGCTTTAAATCTTTCACTCATCCTGGCAGCCTTTTGCACTTCTTGTTTGTGTGTGATCTTACCAAGCTTGTAATTAATTTCCAAGCTTGTCAATTTCTCTTTGAGATTATTCATCTCTATGGTTTGTATGGACATTTCTTCCATAGCTTTAACCAACTTTGCTACTTCATCACCTAATGTACCTATTGCTGATGTAGATTCTATAGAAACTGGTTGTGCTATGGCCATTGGATCTGTTGGAGCCAATGAGACTGTCGGTGTGGAAGGAACAATCGTGGTAACTGCTAGGATGGCATTTACTGAGGTAGTGCCAAGATGAGTTTTCTTTAATTGGATCAAGTTGTCCAATTCCTTTTTTGTCTCCCTCAATTGATCATTTAGTTTAAGGACTAATTCCATCAACTTTTCATGTATTTGTTTGGTTTTCCAAGACTTCCTATGTTTGCGAGTGCTACAGTTGGGGTACCTTCAATTGTTTCTTAAGTGCTGCAATGTCATCGTTCTTCTTTTTGATTAATTGTTTAGTAGCCTTGATGTCTTTGTGATCATGTCCCAATTCAATTATCAAGTCTTCCAAAGACTTTATTTTGCTATCCTTGGCCTGTGATGAGGCCTTTCCCAACTAATACTGGGCCAAAATATTACTTAGTGAATTCTACAACTAATGAGCAGCCACAGCCATTCCTGTAGGGGTGGGGTAAATCATTTCTCGAGCCTGTTTGTGAAATTCAATTTGGTCAATCGGATGAATATCCCTTGCCAATACCTCTAAGTCTATCTTCTTGAAATCTATTTATGTCCTCGGTTGTTGTACAGTTGGCTTTATGAAGGACATTTGCATCTTTTCGTCCTTGATGTCAAAAGCTGACATCAAACTACTATGATCAGGAGGTGTAAGTTTAAAATACTATGCATAGGATTCTACTTTCAGTTTCTCATTTTAATCTCCTGAAACTTGTCCTTAATGTCCCTCTCTCTATCAGTAGGCTTATGGAATGAGGAGACTTCTACACTAAGTTGCCTTTCTAAAATTTGAGTTTTTGATGTAGTTGGCTCCTAAACTACTCAAGATGGAGCTTTTCCCTTGCTCATGTCCAACTTAGTATTAGTTACTTCTACTGAGCCTTCTGTGTCTTCTTGTACTAAAACAGGATTGAGCTTAGGCCTTTTACTTTGGCTAGCTTTATATTGTACATTGTATGTGTCCATACCTAAGCTGGAGGGTCCCTCTCTGCTCATTTTGGGATTCTTTTCCTCATTCTAAGGAGTGTGCAAAATAGTAGGGGTACTCATGGTTCCTTCTTGCTCTGGTACCTGTAGGAATGAGCTTTCATCAAGCTATCTCTCTAAATCAAACAAGGTATTTTCAACATCTACCTATGTACTATCCTTGTCTATGAGAGTGTTTTCCAACTACTCAGATTGATTGGAATATCTCTCTATTTCTGGCATGGGGTGATGAATGTAAGGTCTCAATTTGACCTTTTGTCTTAGTTTGGTTTTAAACCCTTGAGGGTCATACCTCCACATGAAACTGTTCTTAAACTTCATTTGTTGCGGAATTTGATCTGCTTCCTCTCCTACCTCTCTAGAATTGCAAATGAAAGGGCCTAACTGGTTCATGATCTTGAACTGAGACCTTTTCCTAGCTGAGAAAAAATTGATATCATTAGAGTTCATTATCTACCTATAATATTCTAGAGCAAATAACCTCATGGGGAGGTATTTGGGCAGTTTGTATGGGGCAAGCTTGCAGCCATAGATTCTTATTTCGGTGTGATTTTGGTAAAGGTATCAATCTCCCACCTTACTTTTTTTGGACAACTGGAGCACTCTTTTGATTTCTTGGCTTATTCTAGGTGGAGGGCTTCCTGTCAGCATGGTCATGATTGGATGGACAAAAGATTCAATGAAGTCTATATAGGTGTACGGTGATGAATACTTGTGGAATAGTGGTGTCCAAAATATAACAAACCTGGGGTGGCCATTAGTATCCAACTTCTAGATGGTGAAGGGAAATCTGTCTAACTGATAATACAAACACATGTGGTAAAGTATAGATGAGTACTTGAATACTCTCTCATTGTGCATTCTAGTAAATTGTTAATGCATTCTTCCAGCTATGAACTGGGCATAATTATACAAACTAGTAGGAGGCTTTCCTGGGGTGACTATGGACATCAAGGCCAGGATGAGCTCATTAATGAATTCATATATGGTATAGCCCAAAATACATGATATCATGGTTACAATTTTCTTTCCGCTTTCAGAGAAAATGGCAAAAGCATATGGAGGGGCATTTGTAGGAATGTGCTGTTGTTCTACAATGAAAGTTTGGAATATTTAGGCTAGTCTTGATGGAGTCAATTTGGTGTACTAGTGTAACAAATCCCCAATGGAGAGTGGGGTCAGGTTTGGACCTGGTTGGACTTGCAACATTTCATCGATTGACTCAGTTGTAATAGTGAACAAGACTTTTTGGTTTGGGGACATTATAGCTCTGTGGCTGGGAATGTAACAGGCATGACACATATGGACAACCTTAGGAAAGACATATACTTCTGGAACTAGTATTTGGGAAAATTTGAGTCCCTAAGGCCAATGTCATGAGTATGGTTTAGATATGTGTCCTTACTCAAACAATGAATTTTGAGTAGGAGAGTATAGACACATGTGTCTTTGATGAAAAAAACCTTTGTCCGCTAGGGAAAGGTGGTAAATTCCAAATGGGGGGTTGTGACTGGCCTAACATCCATGGCGACGGGGGCAACCATAATTCAGTTCTTGTGGATTTGAATTTGACTTTATACATGTTTATATCAGGAGTTTTAAGGTAATTTGGATAATTTTAGAAGGGTTTGGGTATTCTAGTCAAGCACACACTTTATTTTTAAAGTAATTTCAATTAATTTTACTTAATTAAAACACTTTAAAGACTGAACATTTATTGAAAGGGTGTATGGCAATTTCTCTTCAAATATGTGGAATTTGAGTGAATTAACTTCAATTTGTGTTCTTGGTGAATGTAGAAGGTTGAATGGCTCTGGTATAGACTGAGAGCTTTATTGGGGTCCCTGAAACTTCAGGAGTAAAATTGAGGTCAATTGGTGATTTCGAAATTTGAAGGTGTCACAATGGCTTGTAGAGGTTTTACATAGAAATTCATCGAAAATAGTTCTAATAGGGATTCTCGGCCTTTTTATTGAATAACGGTCAATTTTTTGCGGGTAAGTTACAAATGAACAATGGGCGGTTTTTCAGGTTGGGTGGGGAGGTGGTTTCCCAAGCCATCGCACTGCTTTTTGGAGGTGGCGGTATTTTGGCGAGGTCACCTGATCTACCTTAACGCTTGACACGTAGCAGATGGGGACTCAGTGAATACCACTTTATCGGGCACGTAAAGGTCGGCTATTGGGTGAACCCGATATGGCTGTGAACCGTTGAATTTGGGTTTTGACGATTGGATGGCAATCGGGTGACAGAATAGCACGGATGAAATGGCAAAAGGTTTCAGGGGGGCTGGGGCTTTAATCCATGGTGGTTTGCGATTATTTAGGAGTTAAACATGGGATTAAATGATCGGATGGGGTTTAATGAAGGGGTTATCTTCACTTTTCCAAGAATTGATGAGTTAATATGGTGTTGTCAGGGGCATGGGATAAACTTAATATAGTATATAGTTAAACTAAGAGTTGGGGTATTATATAAGGGATTTATTTATATATGGGAAAAGGTAAATCGGGAGCTCTATTATTAAGTTATAAATTAATATGAACTTAAATGAGCGGAGTGGAAATACTACTAATCATAATGTAACAATTTATGTATTCTCTTCACATACACTTATAATTAGGATAAAAAAAATTTGTGGGTATTTTGAGTGAAATGGAGTTTATCGTGGGGTTTTTTTACTATTATAGGCAAATGGAGTTTAACCTTAGGAAAATGGGTTTTATTAGGGTAATGAAGGGAAATGACTTTTATGAAGCGAATTCTAACACTTGATGTCCATAAGTCATTAAGCCGGGAGTCTGGTCCCACCAAAAGTCAAAAAAATGCTTTGATCTTTTATGACTTGAAGCATTTTTAGTACTAGAACTTACTTGTGGATGGGGAAATTAGTAAGTATAGGGATGAAATGAATGAGGGGGAGTTAATTAAAGCAACTTGTGAATCACTGTTTTTGCTTTAGTAATTGCTCATGCACATTGAAACATATAATTAATCATGATAAATGTGATTTTGTCCAATCAACTTTATACCTCAGCAACCTTTCTTCTACTTACACATTACTTACCCTAACATTTTTTCTTCATTTTGGTGGGTGCACTTAAGCTAACAGACCCTTATCATTCCTTTTTCTTTTGAAAAGTGAACTATCTAATTCTAACGTTATATCTTCCAAGGGCTCAAATTAAGCTGATCGGCTCATTTTATTTTCTCTACCTATCTAATGATCTACCAAGATTAAGTTGTTTGGTCAGATTTTATTCTCTAACTATAAACATAAAATTCAAAGAATGAAGTAGTCAAGATTAAGCAGTTTGACTAACATGGGTTGTGCCATGTATGACAAGTTGCACACAACCATTACTTGTAGAAGAAGTAAAAATAGTAGTGGCACTTAGACTTGCACACTTTCATGATCTGTTATTGTTTTTTGGGTTCATATATTTTTTATTTTTTTATTTTTCTTATTCTTTTTGTCCTTTGATATTTATTTTAGGACATACCCTCTTTACATTTTTTAATTTTTAATATGGAAAACATTTGCAGAAAGAAAAGGTATGTACAATATTACAAGGCTTAACCTTAGCCAGTTCAAAATTATGAATCCTATGAGGGGGAGTTAACTAAATCAACTTGTGACCACAGCAACTACGGCAACAAGTACAATATCTTTGGCCACGGCAACTACGACAGCTTCGACCATGACAACTACAACAGCTTCAACCAAGATTTTTTCCCCAAATAGAATTATCCTTTTTGCGGTCCTAAACAATAGTATCCTTGGTCTCCTTGGCCTTCTATCTTCTCATGTACTTTGTATCTCTAAATTCTTGCTCGAATTGTTGTTCAAGATGAAGTGTTTAGATGTCTAGTTATAGATATTTTGTTTATAACTGAAGGGACACATCAAGTGAGACCGACTTGTATGACTGAGTGTAGGTCAGCTAACTGCTAGGAATAATTTCCTTAACTTAAAAAATCAATATCTCACAAACTATTTGGAGTTTCAGGACAAATAAGGGCTTGTTAGAAAGAGGAAAAAATCCTCTTTAAAAGGTGATCTACAAGGAAAATTTTAGGGGCTACTGTTCGCCCAGTGGGCTAATTTTCCATGATTTTTCCACAAAAAAGATTCGCCAATTTCCAATTTTATAAAAGACGATTCGCCCAAATTTTAGAATATAAGATTATTTTACCTTAAAAATCGCCAACATTATAGAGAGACTATATATAAAATAATTATAAATTTGATTAATTTTACAAATATATCAATAAACATTTATAATTTGCATATTAGGGATTAGTGAGATTCGCCAATGTTTTAAACTTCAAGAAAATTTTCCATCCTTAAAATTTTCCTTGGTGATCTAGGATCAATTTTGAAAGGATTCCTTCAATATTTCCAAAATAATTTTTCCCTGTGACTGTCCTTAAATTTTATGCATAAAAAGTTTGGGACAACATGAGTAATGTTTGGAACAATGTGGCTTCTTCATAATTTGGCTTTTTCATTGTTATCAACGTCATCATAGGATCATAGAGTCATTATGTAGGAGTGCAACATCAATGTAGCATGATGCAAGAAAAATGTCATCATATACTAGTGCAGTCATAGTGCAACATCATTAGGCGAACTCCAAAATAATCTTCCAACCATGTTATCAAGACCTCATCAAGTGCCATCATCAATTGTGGTCATTTATCAAGAATATAACATCATCAAATGTAGTCCTCCATATGTCATCAAGGACTTCTAAATACTTGACACTTCTTAAGACTTCGTCATTAGTGACTTGACATATTAATTGATGACATTATTATGAAACAAGAGTTATGACATCATCATTTGGAACCAGGCATCTCAACAATATTTTCCATCTCTTCTAGTGCCATATTGACATCAATGATAATTTAGATTAACAATTTGGTTATGAGAAGTTTTCTTAAGTTTCTTCGCCATGAGAATGTTACATGAATTACATATGCTTATGTATGAATAGATTTAAGGGTTTTTCACTCTATTTTGATGAGATTCACTTGCATGGTATTGTTTTTATATTAATCCTTACTTGTTATGAAGATAAATCATTTAGCTCAGATATGCTGATGGTTGATTTCTTATCTCTTTATTTATCTCCTATTGTTAGAATGGTTAAATCATTTAGCTTGAGAGTATAGAAGTTGTGTTGTCCATGATTGTATGCATGTAACTTTTATTTCACTCTAGATAGCGATGAAGTAGTTCTTGAATCTAATCTTGGACCTTATAAAAGCTCCTAAAGGAAAATAGAGTGTCTCTAACTTATGTGATATTATTTATATATTAATACTTTGGTGCATGCAAACAATTATGGAGTAATGTTGTTCATGGTATAACAATGTAGTATTGTCTATGCCCTTCATGAGCTATATGAATAATATCCTTCATAAGTATATTAGACGCAATAGACCCAAAGCAATATCCTATTACGTGTTAGTGAGGGGGTTTTCAAAGAGTTTAATGGTTGTATGTTATGGTTTGTCTTTTTCCTACCAAATGTAAAGGGTTAATTTGAATTATAAACTCTGACAACCGGATCTAAATGTTCTCACCCTGGTACTAGTTGGGGAAAACTATAGGTATTCTTGCATATGCATAATAGACAGTAGTAGATTTACATGCCCATGCTAGCAGAAATAGATATAAGAAAATTTTATATTATTGTTGCAAGGAATATTGGATGAAGACATTAAAGTTATTGTAAGGGTTGCATGTCAAGAGAGCATGTGATATTACATTGAGGGTATATGACTCTCCACCTTGATCTTTCAAGGTAGTTATGATACTTGGTTCACTGAACTTGTGACCACTATGAATATTAACTGTAACTAAGACAAAAATTATAAATTTATGGGGTGTAAAGGCCATTTTCCTTGGTAGGTTAAGGAGGTTCGTTACAAGTGGTATTAGAGCAACAAGTTCAAACCTTACAGCCTATGGACTCATCCACCACAAATTCCTATCTCCAATAACCCTAGATATGCAGACATGCAGAAATGTTTGATTATAAAAAATTCCTATAAGAGCTATAATCCCAAAATTTATCTGGGAAATTTAAGCATATGATATTCGTAATGATCTCTCTCCACCAAGGGAAATTAAGACTCTTAATTGAAGAATCCAAGCACAACCATCGTTATTAAGGGATCAATAAATAATATAAATTTCACTTGTATATAATTTTTTTAATGAATATGGACCTTATAAAATAAAGATGTTAATTGTTAAATTGTGGCATAATGGTGAATAATAAATTATGCATAAGAACGAATTGAAATATTAAAATATTTGAATAAAAGGAGGAAGATCCAAACTATGTGTGAAGGCTGAGAGCCACTTAGAAAAGAGAATAATATACATACTTTCATATGCCATGTCAATTATTATGGTGGTAATTAAGTGCAAGTGTATGTAAATAAATATTATCCTTGGGACAATCTCCACACCAAAACAATAAGTCAACTAGTTAGTATATGGTCACATCTATGGTAGAAATGGTTAGTTGGTGTCATAATTTTGTTCATTTGAAGGTAAAATATCTTCTGATGACAAGGTATGTGTCAATAAATGCTATTTGGTCAGGATTATTTAGTTACGTATTGTGTCAATTTATCTGTTGCAAACCACTTGTGAAAAAGGAAGAATCTTAGCACAAGAAGCCATTCTCTCCCCAGTGAAATCGTCTTATTTAGTTACTTATTGTGTCAATTTATCTGTTGCAAACCACTTGTGAAAAAGGAAGAATCTTAGCACAAGAAGCCATTCTCTCCCCAGTGAAATCGTCTTACATTAGTTTGTTACATTGTAGACCGTAGAGGAACATAAGAAGAGGTTAAATTAATTGCATTTGGATGATCTCCATAATGAATTGGGTGAACAAATCAACACCAGAGCAACTGACTTTGGCTGTATAAAAACTAGTAATAAAATAATATCCGCCACTCGATAAATTCAGTGACTTATATCATAACGACAAGAGATACTAAAATGTTTACAGTTCAATATCCTCTGATAGGGTAAATGTGAATTCATGGCTTCTCATGTCCAGCAGAGCATTCAATAGATCCTTTGGATTATCTCTTACATTGATGGCTTGCCTTTTATGGCTAGGCAGTCCTCTATGAATTTATCAAAAATGTTATATATATCCTTTTCATGTAGATTCATGTGATACATGCCATGCCCTGAGGATACAACTACTGAAGAATGGCTTGCCTTTTATGGCTAGGCAGTCCTCTATGAATTTATCAAAAATGTTATATATATCCTTTTCATGTAGATTCATGTGATACATGCCATGGCCTGAGGATACAACTACTGAAGAAAGGGAAGTAGTTCTCTAAATAGGGAGATCCTCCTACCATCATAAGTTCCTCTAAATTGTTTTGAACTGTTGGAAGTTAGGGATTCGAACATAGATTAGCTTGACTAGACATTAGCCATTACCATGTACTCGAGAAAAACCTAGTTAATTAAAGTAAATATATATATACCATTGCAGGATGAATGGTTGTATAAGGACAAGATCCATAACTATATCAGTGATTAACTATAACTGCCATCAGTGATTAATGGTCATTAGCATGTTGAAGTGAAGGAAGGAATGGGAAAATTATGGGTTGTTTGTCATGGAAACAAATGAACTAGGAAAATGATGCTTTATGGATTAGTCATAACTTTTAGAAACAACACAGAAAAGTTCCAGATCGATGTTTCCACTTTAGTTATAGCCTTCGTATCTTACTTATACCAGAGAGGAATTAGGCGAGTTAGCAAAACTCTTCAATCCTAAAAGTTTGAAATTTTGGCTTACGGTTATAGGAACAACGTGTCCCCATATGGGATAAGATCACTATTTCTTTTGTTTTCTTCCAAGTTGTTAAATCATGGATCTATGCTATTTTCGAAGAAGGGATTGACAAAAGAATGAAGAAAAGTTGAAGCAAGTTGTTTCCACTGTGCGTTACGAATAAGAGTTACCGTCAACGTGTCAATATGGATGTGTTTGGAATGCTTTTCTTTTTTACGATAATGTTGCATGAAGGATCCCGAAAAGTTGTAAGCATTGTTTCCCTCATAAGACTGTTGTTTCAATTTAAATACTGATTTTGACTTGTTTCACCACAGTTGCAGAAGAATAAGGGTTATCCTAACCTTCTGTGTCAATTTATTTTCCTATATAGGGGAGGAAACTAAGAGATGGGATCGATAGATCCTGTTAGGTTGCCCAAACCCAAGCGCAGAAGAATGCACACTATATTAGGATGTGCAGAAGCAACATGGCCTGAGCAGATGAAGGCAATGGATACAGAACCCTAGGATCTTCAATTCCTCTACATCGTAGGGATCGTTGGATAAGTTTTCAAGATCCTGCACTCTTGCGCTAAATTGCTAGGAGTTCTCATCCTCACACTTATCTTGCTCTTTGTTTCACAATACATGGAAATTAAATGATTTATCAGATAGAGTTGGCTAGTCGGCTGGAAATATCACAGTTGTTTTTGAGTTTTTTGAGAGGGACCGCAATGCAGCAACTCATTGTGCTCTCAACTATGCCCTCAGATTGTCTATGTAAGAAAAAAAACACTTACCTAGTGGTGGGAAAGTGGAGCAAAGACACTCTACACATAGTTATGCATAGAGTCAACCATCACTCTCGGATGAGTTAAAGTAACAAGAAGACAATGATCACATAAATCGATCCGTACATTCAAGATTGAACAATATTATCGATTCCCAACCCCATTCCTCACCAGAATTTTCTCTAGGCCATGCGCTCGCATATGATGCTTTTGCTTGCTATTCCCTGCGAGCTTTTGATGAAAAAATAGTATATACTTGAATCTGTTTCTTGATTGGTGTTTAAAATGCATATAAGTTTATTGATTTATAACTAGTTTTTGAATCATGATTTACATTCTCAGATGTAAAGGGTGTCGGCATCCTTTGTGATCCTTGCAAGGGAAAAGGATGGGTGACTTATGTACAAGCGTAGAGCAAGTGAGTTTATTGTCATTATCTCTTGTAGAGTTGTGAGTTTGTTCACATGAATATGCATCTCTATCTGAATAAGACCGGTTTTAGATATATAGATTAATGAACTTTCTTTTGAAAGCCTCTTCTTTTTATGGATATACGCATTTTGTTGTCTTCAGAACGGTCTTTAATGTGCCTTTCTTGAAAAATTGTTTTCTTTATTCCTTCTATGAGGAGAATTTTGTAATGTTTAATTCAATTATAAATAATGTTTGGACAATTATAATTTCCACGTAAATAGTGATGCTCAATTGTCTTCATATTTTGTATTGAGATTGTCTGTAAAGTCATTCTATGTGGAGAATTTGTAGAGCAAGGAAAGACCACTTATTAAAAAAAAAAATTGGCAAAATATGGATGCTCAGAATCACTCAACGTTTCAAAGTGAAGGAATCCGTACTGAAAACCTATTTAAGATGGTGAAAGTTTTCAAAAAAAATATGCTCATGTTTAAAAATGTTGTGTGGTATTCATCGGCATTTTTGGAGTGGAGAGAAAAACTAATGTGTGGTATTCATCGGCATTTTTGGAGTGGAGAGAAAAACTAATGCAAGCTCCATTTCCCATGTCTTGTTGAATTGTGTGTCCCAAGTCAGTGAACAAAGAAAACTATTCGTGCTCAAGTTATTTTTTTTTCTTTCTTTGCAAAGAAATGGACTTTGAAATCAAGATCTAGGAAACTTTGGGAAGTGAAATGATAACAAAGCAGTTATTGTATTCTGGGATATGGTCTAGACATGCGAATGCCCCGTATGTAATAATATTACACACTAGAGGAAGTGTAGGCAGTATGTGTTTTGTCAACACATGTGATGTATAGTTTGTGGATGAAAGCTATTTAAGTTCATAGCTCAAAATATCATAGAATTTAAGACCAACATATGATAAATCCTTTGACTCTTGAAGATGGAACTTTCACTAACATTTATAGCAACATTGTAGTGTTTCATATCAAGGGAAGAAAAATGCTATGGTTCAAAGATTTGCGGAATGGTGGATATTGCAGAGAGAAATTTGTAAAGATGAAAATATGAGCCTCGACCCACATTGGGAGGGACAAAATAACATGGCATAATTTGTGTCAGTGAATTTGTAGTATAGCCAACTACTACTTAAAACTCTGCAAATTTTAAATAACAAAGAAGTTTTGAGCTTTGGTAGCTGAGTATCATTCATCTAAGTTGGAATCAAATCAAGTTCTGTAAATTAGCCAAATATGGCTTAACATGGGTCTCACATATTTGTCCATAATAGGAAATTCTGGAAAAGTACACAAACAAATAAAGGGACAAACCAATAAAGGGAAAAATGTCTTGAAACTTATTGAATTTGGTACCATTTTTATCATATTGAATTGATATGTTGAAAAGATAGTTAATAATTACTACTACAAAAAAATTGTTGAAAAAAATTACAATGGTAACTTGTAACTTCATGGTGGGGTTCAGATAGATAAGATAAAATACAATAATTGATGTTCTTAAATAAAAAAATAATAGTTCAATGGGACTATAAGATGTAGCCAATTAACATCATAATGGGGGAATGTCATCATCACTTTAAATGCTAAAATTTGAAAAGATACAAATGAAAGTGCAATAAGCAAATAAAAATACTTAGAAAGGTTGAACTGAAAATGTAAATATAAGAGGGTTAATGGTTTTTATGAGTTAACTTTATATAGATACCTGTAACAGTTATGGCTCATTATTATCATTCAAGTTAAATCTAACTTATGATGAAAAACTATGCATGAGATAGTATAGAAGTATAATTTTGATTTAACGCTTGGAACCTATGAGTATCCTTGGGTACAAACAAGAGTAATTGATGAAGTAGCACAAATGATATAAACCACTAGGTCAATTAAATGGTAGATTGATATCATATCAATTGAAATACATAATTTGTATCAAGAAATTTTGAGAGGTCCTCTTAGCGGATTGCATTCATAATGTGTCTAGACAACATAAAAAATTGTTGCATAATTCAAACACGAATTCATAAAATAGATAACTCATCTTTGGGTGGAGGGTGATGTAATGTTAATGATGAGCTAACATGTAAACACCCTCAGATCATAATCACTTACAACAAAAAGGGGTGTAGGATTGAAATTAGTTAAAAAAACAAAATAATAAAACCTTTCATGTATGACTACAGTGAACTATGCATGACCACCAAGTTGTTGGGGCATACAAGGGGAAATAGAAAATCATACGGGATGAATTATCAGTTGATAATTATTAGACTTCAAAATCTGTGAGTTAATAGTCTGCTTTAGAACATTAAGTAGAAGGTATGATTAAGATGAAAAAAATTCATGGATACAATACTATGCGACTCATATTGTAATCTTAATTACATAGATGAACCATGATCATAAAAATTCCTTGAAAATTGAACACGATTAAGGATAAAGGAATGCTGGTATGATACTAAGATGGTGGAAAAATATGTGGATAATGTTTATGTCATGCAGATGATACCATGAGGATGGTATTATAGCCTATACCATAGATGGACTATGTACAACAGTACATATGGGACCGTACGACTACATATGCTACAAGGTTGAAAAATGAAATGTGCATTGGTGTGTGTAACATACCTTGTGTGTAGACCTGAAGGTTACCCAGAAGGAAGAAAGTAAGTTCGGTATAAGTAACTATGGTTAATCGTAGTTTGGCATACATAAAATTACAATGAATATATATGACGAACATATATTTTTATGTGAACTAATCTCTTATGACCTTGCAGGCATATTAATGTGGAAAATATGCTAACTGATGTATTGTATACAAAGAGACTGCAAGGAACAGGTGTTCGACAAGAACACAAAGCTTCAAAGAATGCAAGCAGAGAACATCATTCTTTAGATAAAATAAATGATAAGATATAGTTGCTTTAATAATCTTAAGTAACAGATTATGATATTTATCATAGTTGAACTTTTTCATCTATAAATTCTCACAAATGTTTTGAAAAAAATGTTATAGGTAGTTATGAAAGGAGAGAACTTCTTGAGACCAATGTAGCTATGGAAGGAGAGGTTCTCGTAGCGCTCCTTGTGACCAATGTACATCAAAAAATTTGCATCAAATGGTAAAGCCATGAGAGTTGTTGATTCAGAAAACCACTACCTGTGACCAAGGACATGATGCATTGATACACAGAGGACAGTGTAAAATTTAATGGGGAGAGTATGTAACACCCCTCCCTTTTGTACTAAATTATTGTAAACCTAAGTTGAGTTAAAGCTAGGTGTGACACCCTCCTTTGTGGGTTAAACTATTCTAAACCTAATTTGAGGAAAGCTAGGTGATATGTAAGATGAAAAGAAAATGTGTTATTAAATAAATTAATAAAATAAATCACTTGAAGGGTGGAGCACCAAGAGAGAGGACATTCTTGCCAAATCCCTTGAGGAATGGGATAGAGATGAATCTTTCATGATAAAGCTTCTAGATGTGATTCTAGATAAGCTTGGATGGATTGGAGATCCATGAGATGGATGGGAGATAAAGATCCATCGAACATAAAGGATTTGTGGGAGATAAAGGCAAGCTTTTGTGAAGAAACAATTTGTGGGAGATAAAGACGATCTTTTCCAAAAAAGACCTAGGAAAATGGAAAAATCCATAAAAGTGTGACACTATTAATGGTAACTAAATCATTAAAGAGGTTATTAAATACCTAGTGCATTGACCAATTGAGGATAGTTGATCCTTGGAAAGATCTTCGGCTTCCAAGTGAGGTTTTAGTTGGTGTGAGATGTGTGGAATGTTTTGTATGATGATTCTTACTCTCTCCCTTTTTTAGTTCCACTTTGGTTATGAGAAGTTTTCTTAAGTTTCTTCACCATGACAATGTTGTGTGAATTACATATGCTTATGTATTAATAGATTTACTTGTGTTTCCCTCTATTATGATGAGATTCACTTGCATGGTATGGTTTTTATTTTAATCCTTACTTGTTATGAAATTAAATCATTTAGCTCAGATATGTTCATGGTTTATTTCTTATCTCTATATTTATTTCCTATTGTTAGAATGGTTAAATCATTGAGCTAGAGAGTATAGAAGTTGTGTTGTCAATGATTGTATGCATGTAACTTTTATTTTACTCTAGGTAGGGATGAAGTAGTTGTTGAATCTAATCTTGGCCCTTATTAAAGGTGCTAAGTAAAATAGTGTCTCTAACTTATGTGATATTATTTATATATTAAGAGTTTGGTGCATGCCAACAATTATGGATTAATGTTGTTAGCAGTCTAAAAATGTAGTATTGTTTATTCCATGCATGATCTATATCAATAATTTCCTTCATAAGTATATTAGATGCAATAGACCCAAAGCAATATCCTATTATGTGTTAGGGAGGGGGTTGTAAAAAAGTTTAATGGTTGTATGTTATGATTTGTATGTAAAGAGTTAATTTGAATTATAAACTCTACAACTGGATCTAAATGTTATCACACTCATACAGGTTGGGGAACAATGTAGGTATTCTTGCATGTGCATAATAGAGAGGAGTAGCTTTGCATGCCCATGCTATAGATATAAGAAAATGCTCGATTATTCTTGCCTGGAATATTGCATGAAGACATTAAAGTTATTGTAGGGGTTGCATGTCAAGAGAGCATGTGATATTACATCCAGGGTATATGTCTCTCCACCTTAATCTTTCAAGGTAGTTATGATCCTTGGTTCACTGAACTCTTGACCACTATGAAATCATACCTGTATCTAATACAAAGAAATTAAATTTATGGGGTCTAAAGGCTATTTTCCTAGGAGGTTCATTAGAGTAAAGGAATAGTAACTAGCATTTGCACCTGATGTTGCAAAGGAAACGCCGTAAGGCATAGAGTGTGGAAGAATAGGGACATGTGAATGGGCATTGTTGAAAGCAAGGGTGGATGATAAAGAGTTGCAATTGAAATTGTTAGTTATGTGTATGTTGAATATAGATATTTTATAAATAATAGTGTGTAGAAGAATAGTGACATGTGAATGGACATTGTTGAACGCAAGGGTGGATGATATTGAGTTACACTTGAAACTATTAGTGATGTGTGCTTTGAATATGGATAAGTAATAGTAGTGTGTGGAAGAATAGCAACATGCCGAAAATAAGGTCACTGCAGAAGAAACAAATTCCTGGTACACGTGAATTCACCCTGGCAAGCAATCCATTCAAACCTTCTATGTTGAGTTTTCTCCGTGCTAAATATTTATACTTTTCTGCCTTCCATAGTTCCAAGAGAACATTATGGTCAGAAAAATTGCTGCAATTAGGAAGGGACACCAACCTGCTTGTGGTACCTTATTCAATACAGATGATAGATAAATGCCTTCAGAGACAGCAAAAAACAGAGTGAAGGGTAGTATAAGCAAAATATTTTGTGTAAACGATGTCCCGTGCACTATTTGTCATATATTATCCTTCTAATATTCTCACCAGTGAAGGAAACAAGTTTTTGCATGCCCCAAAAGTCAATAAAAACAACATATTATCAATACAACAATGCAAATGTATCTATCTTCCTGTATTTTACATCACAACTGAGCATCAAGGGCTGGCACTTCCAAAGGAGCGTGATCAATTCTTCTTAAAATTCGCCACAACCAAAGCAACACCATCAAGACCAGTAACAATATAAGCAAGAAAAATAAAATATCTAACCATATATATGCTATTATTCTCCGCTGGTTATCCATGAGTGGTGACGTTTCATGCGAATTCAAGCAGCAAGCTAGCCAATGTTGTCAATTTGCTGTAAAACATTTGGTAGACAAACTTTGAATCTCAAATTCACCAAACAATGAGTAGTATTAAATAGCTCTAATTATCTCCATATAGCCCAGCTCACATATCCACTATCAAAACTGAAGTAAATTGAAATGCTATCAAAACTTTTATCTCTTCCAAAACATAATTTAAAAACACATTGTGATATCTTGTCCATCTTTTACCTATCTAATGATAACCTAAAAATAACAAAACTTTGGTATTCTTCTTCTACAATGCCAAGATTTCAAATCATGATTCATACGTAGATAATCTACCATAAATTCCATAAATTTAAAAATGAATGCATATTTAAAACATGGTAAATGCTTAGAATTTTCATTATATACTGAATATCAGTACATTATGATATGAAATAAGGCAACATTTTTCATCCCTGTGGTGGAAAATAAGATCGAGGGAAGCAGCTAAGAGCCATGGACTGTTTTATGATTGAGAATGTTGCTGTAATCAATGCTTAACTGGCTACAATGGCTGCTAAAGTGGCAACAATGTACATTAACCAATACACAGGCTGTAGTATTGCTTTTTAAAATGTAGAGCCTATGTCCCTTGGGTTTTCTATCAAATAAGTCACTTGTCTCGTATATGTGATAAGCAGAGATGGGTAAACCAACACACAGAAAGCAAGCTGGAACGAAAAACCCAAATTTCTCATTATGGTACTAAAACTTGAGGATGAAGCACGAAGGTATGATGAAATACTAATAATTATGCCCTTGACATATAGCTTGGACCTGGATTGATTTCCTGTTGAAATGGCCCAAGTCTGCAAACATGGCCTCGGCACCTGGATCCAGTCAGAACAAAGCACTGATGTTAGTGTTTCTATTTGTATAGCTTTAACATAAATAATTGGGATGAAGTTACGAATTTTGTTTGAGAAAATCATTGGTATGCATTTAACAATTGAGTTAGAAAATAGTTCCAAGTATACTATATGATAAAATGAGACACATATCATCATGCGAATAATCAATACCTGTTATACATAAGACTACACCTGCAAGCATCACCCATCCTTATTAGTGACATTCATGAAAGTAATAGTATATATAATATGGGTTGAATGCCTTGAATGCTCTAGGATAATATTTCACAATATTATACTGTCCTATCATGATGTTGGTCACGAACCAGGCATTATGGGTGAGAACATGAAGCTAACTTTACTTGTACCGAGTACTTACACTCTAGATGAAACACCAATGTATTCAAAATGCTTCTGAGTACTCTAGGTGAAATTCGTAGCACTCAGTGCCATTCATTTCGATACAAAGACAAAACATGATTTTCGACTATGAAAATCTGAATAATGAGGAACTGGTTACCAGAAATTATGTAGCTTGCCTAACATCCCGTGGCACAAATATCCAACTGTGGATCCTCTTTCCAACAACTTAATTAGTCTTCTCACTTTTGGATTTGGGTACAACCTTGTATGGTATCTTGATTGCAGATTCCCCGAATATTTAGGGGAGCAGTTAAATATTTGACAGCATTTTTTATGTCGATTGCAGATTCTCCAAATATTTGGAGGCGCAGTTAAATTTTTGACTAAGTGTTTTATCTGGATTTCAGATTCCCCAAATATTTAATAATCTGGTGGACATAAAAACCATGGATACAACAAGAAGTCTTTACACCGGATGGCGGGCTGAAATGAATGGCAGATAGAGAAGATAACGTTTGATCATCTTGAAGGGGCAATGTAGAAAATATTCTGTTGACTTAGCCTAAGGATATTCACACTGATAGAGATACGTACGATTTGACATAATCTTTAAATGTTCAAATGACTCATGAAAATAACTGAATCATTTTAAATAAGAATTATCGTTGTCTTTAATGAACTGTACATATATATCAAAGCATTTCGAGGCCTATTAGAAGTGCACTCGAGAAAAATATATGTATAGACACACTGTTTTCTTTTTAATTGAAGTGAGGTTGGGTGTAATTCCATAAAAATGTCTTCCCTGACGAAGTCCATGCAATTTGTGGTTAATTTATTCACTACCCATGTAATTATATCTCTGATTATCACCTCACTTCAGCTGAATTGCAAGGCAGCACCTGCAAATGCCAGAGTGGAGTCCTTTCCAGGATATCATGGCAATATTAGTTATGAGATATATGTTGGGTAAGTGCCATATCTATCCAAGGTAAAGTATATTTATTCATGAATAAAGTCCATGTTCAAATGTAACAATAATTGAAAGTAACAAATTCAAAGTGCCAGATTTTTCACTGGAAAGAATATTTATTCATTAACACAGTCATGTTCAAAAATAGCATGCATGAATTTGCTCCTGTTTGTAAATAAACAATTAGCTATGTATTTATGCAAAGATTAAGAACATAACCAAAGAGTTCATAGCTTGTAGAAAGTTCATAGCTTGTAGAATGCATGCTTATATGACAAAGAAAGACAGAAAAACATAAAAGATATACAGATATCTAATTGTTATTCACAGACTGTGAATATATTTGAACAGAGTTTAATTTCTATGGATACTTAATAAATTTGGTGACAGTTGAAGCTAAAATATATTAAAGTCAAAATTGTTGCATGGAGAGTTCAAAATATGTAAAAGACTAGGAGCGAAAATTGTTATATGGAGTGCTTAAAGATGTGATTCTACCACTCTTATATTCTATTGGATGACCAATTAACTGCATGAAAGTTTTTGTGTTTTCTTTATATTCATGCAAGTATGTGACAGTTAGTGAGGCCAATGGAAGAGAACTTTTCTACTATTTTGTGAAGTCAGAAAGTAATCCAGCAAATGGTCCACTTCTTCTTTGGCTTGAGGGAGGTCCTGGTTGCACCGGTTTCACTGGATTTGTCTATGAGATTGGTCAGCTATGGGAATTCTTGCTCTTATTGTCTGTTTCAATGCTCAAAGTTGCTATTTACTGAATGAATTTTGATCTTGTACATATTAAGTTTTCAAATTTGTAATCTGGCCATGGGAACGGCTTGTTCAAATGGCTAATTGTACGCTCACTTTTACCCATGTTGTTGGAATTGGCACCCAAAACCGAGTCAACTGCTGTTATAATTAGGCTTATGCAATACTAAGATATCATTGTAAACCAAAGAATAACGGAAATCGATAAATTATGGATTTCATACTCTTGAAACATTACCTATTCATTGTTCAGCATTGATCGTGAAAAGATAATGCACTTGCCAGACTTGCAATGCTAGGCAGGGTGGGAGACTATTTTGATGGAATCCTTGTGTACAGAAAAACAGAACATAATAGTGATTTTTAGACATTTGTAAAATAAAATGATAGAGATCTTCTAGTATTTATCCCAAAGTTTTTGTCCTATTACAGGTCCAATGAGTTTTGATCTCAGTAACAATTCTGGGAGTTTTCCCACACTCATCCCCAATCCACACTCTTGGACTAAGCTTGGCGTTCAAGGCTCCTGCCTTTGCCACTATGGATATAATGAAATGTTATCAATTAGGGCACCAATTTTTTTTCCCTCTTTCAAACATTAGTCAAGTGAGCATACTAGATTATGTCACTGATAAAGCATCTTTGTTATCAACTTTTATGTTTTGTTGCTTTCATCACTTTGGAATTTGCCATTATTAAATTGTTTCTCATCCAACTTGGACTTAACTTGGATGCCACTGAATGTATAAATTTTTGTTGTAATGGATTAACCTTGAATGGTTTTGCACATGTAGGTCTCCAACATTCTTTTTGTTGATTCTCCAGTTGGGACTGGTTTTTCTTACTCCAATACAGCTACAGATTACAAGACTGGAGATTTTAAGGCTGCTTCAGATATACATACTTTCCTCATAAAGGTTTTCAGTTCTATCACGCTACAAAAAATTAGTTTACAAGTGTATAGATTTTTGTGAATCTCAGTACAGTTTATAATCTTGGATGTAGTGGTTTGAAGCATTCCCTGAGTTTCTATCTAATCCATTTTATGTCGGAGGGGAATCTTATTGTGGTATTAATATTCCAATGGTGGTACAGGAAATAGTAAATGGTAAAGCACACACGACCCATGTTTTGTTATTCAGTTGACTTCTTGGATTCTCTGTTTTTGGAATAGGCTGGAATTTCTTTGTGGCAGCAGGAGTCCTATAAGTTGATTTGAGGTTGCATTTCAGGAAAACATATGTTCTAGACATTGTATTTTTCTTAATACAATTTGTTTTATGATTGATACTTTGATGCTTGACCATTGCAACCTCTCTTTCTTGGCTATGACAGGAAATGAAGCAGGTATTAAACCAACCTTGAACATTAAGGTCAAAACTCTTTGCTAATAATTGAAATTCATAGCTTTCTTCATTCAGGTCTCTCCAAAATATGTTGGTGACTATGAACAATGTTATGTTCTTTAGGAATTTTACTAGATGGTCTCATGGTCTGACTTCTTGCATGGCTAGTTTTTCAGGGTTATCTAGTTGGAAATGGGATGGCAGATGAAGTATTTGACAACTCAGAGGTGCCTTTTGCAGATGGAAAGGGACTTATTTCTGACGAATTATACCAGGTGTGTACCTTGCAATGTTAAAATAAGAGACCATGAAATCATAGGCACACCATGCTGTCTGCATAATGCAACTTGAAATTTCCAATAAAAAGATTAAAATCATTTCATCTTGTCTCTGAATAAAACGAAGAATGAATGAAGAAAAGTTACCGAATAGTTTCCAAAGGACCCACTGCAGTTTTAGCCATGGCCCCGGACAAAGCTCCACTGGTAAACTCTCTAAATGATCTGCCTTTGAATAAAGTCTGCATGCATATCAAGATTAATAGGTGAGAGAAATTGGGATTCCCATATCAATATGAAGAGACAGAGCAGTCGGAGGGTCAGCATTTTCTTCAAGTCCATGCAATTTGTGGTTAATTTATTCACTACCCATGTAACTATATCTCTGATTATCACCTCACTTCAGCTGAATTGCAAGGCAGCACCTGCAAATGCCAGAGTGGAGTCCTTTCCAGGATATCATGGCAATATTAGTTATGAGATATATGCTGGGTAAGTGCCATATCTATCCAAGGTAAAGTATATTTATTCATGAATAAAGTCCATGTTCAAATGTAACAATAATTGAAAGTAACAAATTCAAAGTGCCAGATTTTTCACTGGAAAGAATATTTATTCATTAACACAGTCATGTTCAAAAATTGCATGCATGAATTTGCTCCTGTTTGTAAATAAACAATTAGCTGTGTATTTATGCAAAGATTAAGAACATAACCAAAGAGTTCATAGCTTGTAGAATGTTCATAGCTTGTAGAATGCATGCTTATATGACAAAGAAAGACAGAAAAACATAAAATATATACAGATATCTAATTGTTATGCACAGACTGTGAATATGTTTGAACATAGTTTAATTTCTATGGATACTTAATAAATTTGGTGACAATTGAAGCTAAAAAATATTAAAGTCAAAATTGTTGCATGGAGAGTTCAAAATATGTAAAAGACTAGGAGCGAAAATTGTTATATGGAGTGCTTAAAGATGTGATTCTACCACTCTTATATTCTATTGGATGACCAATTAACTGCTTGAAAGTCTTTGTGTTTTCTTCATATTCATGCAGGTATGTGACAGTTAGTGAGGCCAATGGAAGAGAACTTTTCTACTATTTTGTGAATTCAGAAAGTAATCGAGCAAATGATCCACTTCTTCTTTGGCTTGAGGGAGGTCCTGGTTGCACCGGTTTCACTGGATTTGTCTATGAGATTGGTCAGCTATGGGAATTCTTGCTCTTATTGTCTGTTTTAATGCTCAAAGTTGCTATTTACTGAATGAATTTTGATCTTGTACATATTAAGTTTTCAAATTGTGTAATCTGGCCATGGGAACGACTTGTTCAAATGGCTAACTGTAAGCTCACTTTTACCTATGTTGTTGGAATTGGCACCCAAAACCGAGTCAACTGCTGGCACCCATGTTTTGTTATTCAGTTGACTTCTTGGATTCTCTGTTTTTGGAATAGGCTGGAATTTCTTTGTGGCAGCAGGAGTCCTATAAGTTGATTTGAGGTTGCATTTCAGGAAAACATATGTTCTAGACATTGTATTTTTCTTAATACAATTTGTTTTATGATTGATACTTTGATGTTTGACCGTTGCAACCTCTCTTTCTTGGCTATGACAGGAAATGGAGCATGTATTAAACCAACCTTGAACATTAAGGTCAAAACTCTTTGCTAATAATTGAAATTCATAGCTTTCTTCATTCATGCCTCTCCAAAATATGTTGGTGACTATGAACAGCGTTATGTTCGTTAGGAATTTTACTAGATGGTCTCATGGTCTGACTTCTTGCATGGCTAGTTTTTCAGGGTTATCTGGTTGGAAATGGGATGGCAGATGAAGTATTTGACAACTCAGAGGTGCCTTTTGCAGATGTAAAGGGACTTATTTCTGACGAATTATACCAGGTGTGTACCCTGCAACGTTAAAATAAGAGACCATGAAATCATAGGCACACCAGGCTGTCTGCATAATGCAACCTGAAATTTCCGATAAAAAGATTAAAAAAATTTCATCTTGTCTTTGAATAAAACGAAGAATGAATGAAGAAAAGTTACCGGATAGTTTCCAAAGGACCCACTGCAGTTTTAGCCATGGCCCCAGACAAAGCTCCACTGGTAAACTCTCTAAATGATCTACCTTTGAATAAAGTCTGCATGCATATCAAGATTAATAGGTGAGAGAAATTGGGATTCCCATATCAATATAAAGAGACAGAGCAGTCGAAGGGCCAGCATTTTCTTCAAGTCCATGCAATTTGTGGTCAATTTATTCACTACCCATGTAATTATATCTCTGATTATCACCTCACTTCAGCTGAATTGCAAGGCAGCACCTTCAAATGCCAGAGTGGAGTCCTTTCCAGGATATCATGGAAATATTAGTTATGAGATATATGCTGGGTAAGTGCCATATCTATCCAAGGTAAAGTATATTTATTCATGAATAAAGTCCATGTTCAAATGTAACAATAATTGAAAGTAACAAATTCAAAGTGCCAGATTTTTCACTGGCAAGAATATTTATTCATTAACACAGTCATGTTCAAAAATAGCATGCATGAATTTTCTCCTGTTTGTAAATAAACAATTAGCTATGTATTTATGCAAAGATTAAGAACATAACCAAAGAGTTCATAGCTTGTAGAATGTTCATAGCTTGTAGAATGCATGCTTATATGGCAAAGAAAGACAGAAAAACATAAAATATATACAGATATCTAATTCTTATGCATAGACTGTGAATATGTTTGAACAGAGTTTAATTTCTATGGATACTTAATAAATTTGGTGACAATTGAAGCTAAAAAATATTAAAGTCAAAATTGTTGCATGGAGAGTTCAAAATATGTAAAATACTAGGAGTGAAAATTGTTATATGGAGTGCTTAAAGATGTGATTCTACAACTCTTATATTCTATTGGATGACCAATTAAGTGCATGAAAGTCTTTGTGTTTTCTTCATATTCATGCAGGTATGTGACAGTTAGTGAGGCCAATGGAAGAGAACTTTTCTACTATTTTGTGAAGTCAGAAAGTAATCCAGCAAATGATCCACTTCTTCTTTGGCTTGAGGGAGGTCTTGGTTGCACCGGTTTCACTGGATTTGTCTATGAGATTGGTCAGCTATGGGAATTCTTGCTCTTATTATCTGTTTCAATGCTCAAAGTTGCTATTTACTGAATGAATTTTGATCTCGTACATATTAAGTTTTCAAATTGTGTAATCTGGCCATGGGAACAGCTTGTTCAAATGGCTAACTGTAAGCTCACTTTTACCCATGTTGTTGGAATTGGCACCCAAAACCGAGTCAACTGCTATTATAATTAGGCTTATGCAATACTAAGATATCATTGTAAACCAAAGAATAACGGAAATCGATAAATTATGGATTCCATACTCTTGAAACATTACCTATTCAATGTTCAGCATTGATCGTGAAAAGATAATGCACTTGCCAGACTTGCAAGGCTAGGCAGGGTGGGAGGCTATTTTGATGGAATCCTTGTGTAGAGAAAAACAAAACATAATAGTGATTTTTAGAAATTTGTAAAATAAAATGATAGAGATTTTCTAATATTTATCCCAAAGTTTTTCTCCTATTGCAGGTCCAATGAGTTTTGATCTCAGTAACAATTCTAGGAGTTTGCCCACGCTCATCCCCAATCCACACTCTTGGAGTAAGCTTGGCGTTCAAGGCTTCTGCCTCTGCCACTATGGTTATAATGAAATGTTTTCAATTAGGGCACCAAATTTTTTTTCCTCTTTCAAACATTCGTCAAGTGAGCATACTAGATTATGTCACTGATAAAGCATCTCTGTTATCAACTTTTATGTTCTGTTGCTTTCATCACTTTGGAATTTGCCATTATTAAATTGTTTCTCATCCAACTTGGACTTAACTTGGATGCCACTGAATGTATAAATTTTTGTTGTAATGGATTAACCTTGAATGGTTTTGCACATGTAGGTCTCCAACATTCTTTTTGTTGATTCTCCAGTTGGGACTGGTTTTTCTTACTCCAATACAGCTACAGATTACAAGACTGGAGATTTTAAGGCTGCTTCAGATATACATACTTTCCTCATAAAGGTTTTCATTTCTATCACGCTACAAAAAATTAGTTTACAAGTCTATAGATTTTTGTGAATCTCAGTACAGTTTATAATCTTGGATGTAGTGGTTTGAAGCATTCCCTGAGTTTCTATCTAATCCATTTTATGTCGGAGGGGAATCTTATTGTGGTATTAATATTCCAATGGTGATACAGGAAATATTAAATGGTGAAGCACACAGGACCCATGTTTTTTTATTCAGTTGACTTCTTGGATTCTCTGTTTTTGGAATAGGCTGGAATTTCTTTGTGGCAGCAGGAGTCCTATAAGTTGATTTGAGGTTGCATTTCAGGAAGACATATGTTCTAAACATTGTATTTTTCTTAATACAATTTGTTTTATGATTGATACTTTGATGCTTGACTGTTGCAACCTCTCTTTCTTGGCTATGACATGAAATGAAGCAGGTATTAAACCAACCTTGAACATTAAGGTCGAAACTCTTTGTTAATAATTGAAATTCATAGCTTTCTTCATTCAGGCCTCTCTAAAATATGTTGGTGACTATGAACAGCGTTATGTTCGTTATGAATTTTACTAGATGGTCTCATGGTCTGAATTCTTGCATGGCTATTTTTTCAGGGTTATCTGGTTGGAAATGGGATGGATGATGAAGTATTTGACAACTCAGAGGTGCGTAAAGCACACACGACCCATGTTTTGTTTTTCAGTTGACTTCTTGGATTCTCTATTTTTGGAATAGGCTGGAATTTCTTTGTGGCAGCGGGAGTCCTACAAGTTGATTTGAGGTTGCATTTCAGGAAAACATATGTTCTAGACATTGTATTTTTCTTAATACAATTTGTTTTATGATTGATACTTTGATGCTTGACCGTTGCAACCTCTCTTTCTTGGCTATGACAGGAAATGAAGCAGGTATTAAACCAACCTTGAACATTAAGGTCAAAACTCTTTGCTAATAATTGAAATTCATATCTTTCTTCACTCAGGTCTCTCCAAAATATGTTGGTGACTATGAACAACGTTATGTTCTTTAGGAATTTTACTAGATGGTCTCATGGTCTGACTTCTTGCATGGCTAGTTTTTCAGGGTTATCTGGTTGGAAATGGGATGGCAGAGGAAGTATTTGACAACTCAGAGGTGCCTTTTGCAGATGGAAAGGGACTTATTTCTGACGAATTATACCAGGTGTGTACCCTGCAACGTTAAAATAAGAGACCATGAAATCATAGGCACACCATGTTGTCTGCATAATGCAACTTGAAATTTCCAATAAAAAGATTAAAATCATTTCATCTTGTCTCTGAATAAAACGAAGAATGAATGAAGAAAAGTTACCGAATAGTTTCCAAAGGACCCACTGTAGTTTTAGCCATGGCCCCGAACAAAGCTCCACTGGTAAACTCTCTAAATGATCTTCCTTTGAATAAAGTCTGCATGCATATCAAGATTAATAGGTGAGAGAAATTGGGATTCCCATATCAATATGAAGAGACAGAGCAGTCGGAGGGTCAGAATTTTCTTCAAGTCCATGCAATTTGTGGTTAATTTATTCACTACCCATGTAACTATATCTCTGATTATCACCTCACTTCAGCTGAATTGCAACGCAACACCTGCAAATGCCAGAGTGGAGTCCTTTCCAGGATATCATGGCAATATTAGTTATGAGATATATTCTGGGTAAGTGCCATATCTATCCAAGGTAAAGTATATTTATTCATGAATAAAGTCCATGTTCAAATGTAACAATAGTTGAAAGTAACAAATTCAAAGTGCCAGATTTTTCACTGGAAAGAATATTTATTCATTAACACAGTCATGTTCAAAAATTGCATGCATGATTTTGCTCCTGTTTGTAAATAAACAATTAGCTGTGTATTTATGCAAAGATTAAGAACATAACCAAAGAGTTCATAGCTTGTAGAATGTTCATAGCTTGTAGAATGCATGCTTATATGACAAAGAAAGACAGAAAAACATAAAAGATATACAGATATCTAATTGTTATGCACAGACTGTGAATATGTTTGAACAGAGTTTAATTTCTATGGATACTTAATAAATTTGGTGACAATTGAAGCTAAAAAATATTAAAGTCAAAATTGTTGCATGGAGAGTTCAAAATATGTAAAAGACTAGGAGCGAAAATTGTTATATGGAGTGCTTAAAGATGTGATTCTACCACTCTTATATTCTATTGGATGACCAATTAACTGCTTGAAAGTCTTTGTGTTTTCTTCATATTCATGCAGGTATGTGACAGTTAGTGAGGCCAATGGAAGAGAACTTTTCTACTATTTTGTGAAGTCAGAAAGTAATCCAGCAAATGATCCACTTCGTCTTTGGTTTGAGGGAGGTCCTGGTTGCATCGGTTTCACTGGATTTGTCTATGAGATTGGTCAGCTATGGGAATTCTTGCTCTTATTGTCTGTTTTAATGCTCAAAGTTGCTATTTACTGAATGAATTTTGATCTTGTACATATTAAGTTTTCAAATTGTGTAATCTGGCCATGGGAACGACTTGTTCAAATGGCTAACTGTAAGCTCACTTTTACCCATGTTGTTGGAATTGGCACCCAAAACCAAGTCAACTGCTGGCACCCATGTTTTGTTATTCAGTTGACTTCTTGGATTCTCTGTTTTTGGAATAGGATGGAATTTCTTTGTGGCAACAGGAGTCCTATAAGTTGATTTGAGGTTGCATTTCAGGAAAACATATGTTCTAGACATTGTATTTTTCTTAATACAATTTGTTTTATGATTGATACTTTGATGTTTGACCGTTGCAACCTCTCTTTCTTGGCTATGACAGGAAATGAAGCAAGTATTAAACCAACCTTGAACATTAAGGTCAAAACTCTTTGCTAATAATTGAAATTCATAGCTTTCTTCATTCATGCCTCTCCAAAAGATGTTGGTGACTATGAACAACGTTATGTTCGTTAGGAATTTTACTAGATGGTCTCATGGTCTGACTTCTTGCATGGCTAGTTTTTCAGGGTTATCTGATTGGAAATGGGATGGCAGATGAAGTATTTGACAACTCAGAGGTGCCTTTTGCAGATGGAAAGGGACTTATTTCTGACGAATTATACCAGGTGTGTACCCTGCAACGTTAAAATAAGAGACCATGAAATCATAGGCACACCATGCTGTCTGCATAATGCAACTTGAAATTTCCGATAAAAAGATTAAAAAATTTTCATCTTGTCTCTGAATAAAACGAAGAATGAATGAAGAAAAGTTACCGGATAGTTTCCAAAGGACCCACTGCAGTTTTAGCCATGGCCCCGGACAAAGCTCCACTGGTAAACTCTCTAAATGATCTGCCTTTGAATAAAGTCTGCATGCATATCAAGATTAATAGGTGAGAGAAATTGGGATTCCCATATTAATATAAAGAGACAGAGCAGTCGAAGGGTCAGCATTGTCTTCAAGTCCATGCAATTTGTGGTTAATTTATTCACTACCCATGTAATTATATCTCTGATTATCACCTCACTTCAGCTGAATTGCAAGGCAGCACCTGCAAATGCTAGAGTGGAGTCCTTTCCAGGATATCATGGCAATATTAGTTATGAGATATATGTTGGGTAAGTGCCATATCTATCCAAGGTAAAGTATATTTATTCATGAAAAAAGTCCATGTTCAAATTTAACAATAATTGAAAGTAACAAATTCAAAGTGCCAGATTTTTCACTCGCAAGAATATTTATTCATTAACACAGTCATGTTCAAAAATAGCATGCATGAATTTGCTCCTGTTTGTAAATAAACAATTAGCTATGTATTTATGCAAAGATTAAGAACATAACCAAAGAGTTCATAGCTTGTAGAATGTTCATAGCTTGTAGAATGCATGCGTATATGGCAAAGAAAGACAGAAAAACATAAAAGATATACAGATATCTAATTGTTATGCACAGACTGTGAATATGTTTGAACAAAGTTTAATTTCTATGGATACTTAATAAATTTGGTGACAACTGAAGCTAAAAAATATTAAAGTCAAAATTGTTGCATGGAGAGTTCAAAATATGTAAAAGGCTAGGAGCGAAAATTGTTATATGGAGTGCTTAAAGATGTGATTCTACAACTCTTATATTCTATTGGATGACCAATTAACTGCATGAAAGTCTTTGTGTTTTCTTCATATTCATGCAGGTATGTGACAGTTAGTGAGGCCAATGGAAGAGAACTTTTCTACTATTTTGTGAAGTCAGAAAGTAATCCAACAAATGATCCACTTCTTCTTTGGCTTGAGGGAGGTCCTGGTTGCACCGGTTTCACTGGATTTGTCTATGAGATTGGTCAGCTATGGGAATTCTTGCTCTTATTGTCTGTTTCAATGCTCAAAGTTGTTATTTACTGAATGAATTTTGATCTCGTACATATTAAGTTTTCAAATTGTGTAATCTGGCCATGGGAACGGCTTGTTCAAATGGCTAACTGTAAGCTCACTTTTACCCATGTTGTTGGAATTGGCACCCAAAACCGAGTCAACTGCTATTATAATTAGGCTTATGCAATACTAAGATATTATTGTAAACCAAAGAATAACGGAAATCGATAAATTATGGATTTCATACTCTTGAAACATTACCTATTCAATGTTCAGCATTGATCGTGAAAAGATAATGCACTTGCCAGACTTGCAAGGCTAGGCAGGGTGGGAGGCTATTTTGATGGAATCCTTGTGTAGAGAAAAACAGAACATAATAGTGATTTTTAGAAATTTGTAAAATAAAATGATAGAGATTTTCTAATATTTATCCCAAAGTTTTTCTCCTATTGCAGGTCCAATGAGTTTTGATCTCAGTAACAATTCTAGGAGTTTGCCCACGCTCATCCCCAATCCACACTCTTGGACTAAGCTTGGCGTTCAAGGCTTCTGCCTCTGCCACTATGGTTATAATGAAATGTTTTCAATTAGGGCACCAAATTTTTTTCCCTCTTTCAAACATTCGTCAAGTGAGCATACTAGATCATGTCACTGATAAAGCATCTATGTTATCAACTTTTATGTTATGTTGCTTTCATCACTTTGGAATTTGCCATTATTAAATTGTTTCTCATCCAACTTGGACTTAACTTGGATGCCACTGAATGTATAAATTTTTGTTGTAATGGATTAACCTTGAATGGTTTTGCACATGTAGGTCTCCAACATTCTTTTTTTTTATTCTCCAGTTGGGACTGGTTTTTCTTACTCCAATACAGCTACAGATTACAAGACTGGAGATTTTAAGGCTGCTTCAGATATACATACTTTCCTCATAAAGGTTTTTAGTTCTATCACGCTACACAAAATTAGTTTACAAGTGTATAGATTTTTGTGAATCTCAGTACAGTTTATAATCTTGGATGTAGTGGTTTGAAGCATTCCCTGAGTTTCTATCTAATCCATTTTATGTCGGAGGGGAATCTTATTGTGGTATTAATATTCCAATGGTGGTATAGGAAATAGTAAATGGTAAAGCACACACGACCCATGTTTTTTTATTCAGTTGACTTCTTGGATTCTCTGTTTTTGGAATAGGCTGGAATTTCTTCGTGGCAGCTGGAGTCCTATAAGTTGATTTGAGGTTGCATTTCAGGAAAACATATGTTCTAAACATTGTATTTTTCTTAATACAATTTGTTTTATGATTGATACTTTGATGCTTGACTGTTGCAACCTCTCTTTCTTGGCTATGGCATGAAATGAAGCAGGTATTAAACCAACCTTGAACATTAAGGTCAAAACTCTTTGCTAATAATTGAAATTCATAGCTTTCTTCATTCAGGCCTCTCTAAAATATGTTGGTGACTATGAACAGTGTTATGTTCGTTAGGAATTTTACTAGATGGTCTCATGGTCTGACTTCTTGCATGGCTAGTTTTTCAGGGTTATCTGGTTGGAAATGGGATGGCAGATGAAGTATTTGACAACTCAGAGGTGCCTTTTGCAGATGGAAAGTGACTTATTTCTGACGAATTATACCAGGTGTGTACCCTGCAACGTTAAAATAAGAGACCATGAAATCATAGGCACACCATGCTTTCTGCATAATGCAACTTGAAATTTCCAATAAAAATATTAAAAACATTTCATCTTGTCTCTGAATAAAACGAAGAATGAATGAAGAAAAGTTACCGGATAGTTTCCAAAGGACCCACTGCAGTTTTAGCCATGGCCCCGGACAAAGCTCCACTGGTAAACTCTCTAAATGATCTGCCTCTGAATAAAGCCTGCATGCATATCAAGATTAATAGGTGAGAGAAATTGGGATTCCCATATCAATATAAAGAGACAGAGCAGTCGGAGGGTCGTCATTTTCTTCAAGTAAAATTTACTGCGGTGGGTTTAGTATGAAATTCTCTCTACTCGGTTCAGTAAATAATACTTAAATCATTGGGATTGAAATTTGAAATTGAGGATCTCCAATGTTCTACTCTGGAGTCTGTACCAAGGGTAGAAAAGCATACTTACTTGGAATGCTTTGCGCAGATCAGAAGCCTGAAAATTTTCTTTGCTGGGTAGTTTGTCTAACTTTGCCGTGAAACACAAACGAGGACTTGAGGAAGATTGGGACCGATACATTCGAGCAAGTGCTCGGGGAAGGAAGTAGTTGATGTTGTGGCGAAGCCGCCGCTTTGATCGACATTACAGAGTCCGTCTTCTATAAATTCTTACCAAACTCTCAACTCAACAATGGAGATTTGAGAGTTGCGATTTTTATAACGTTTCGGTGGAATCAATCCGATGGCTGAAACAATTTTAATCGTCTAACAACTAAATCAAGCGCTCAGAAATGGACACGTAACCTCAAAGGAGAGTTGGTTTCAGAGAGGAACCCTTTACGGTGTAAATATGAAATCTAAGACCCAGGAAAAAGTGAGTAGGCAAGTTCCTGTCATAATTTCGATTTGAATGTAAAAAAACACTAATATCCCGACTTCAAGTTAGTCAACCAATTGGACCTTTTCAAAGCGGTTCCTATTCAAAGGACAAAACTTCTATACTCAGATGTGTCATTGCATTTCACATTTCAACTCCAACATAGCCTGTTTGGATTTTCTGGTATCGCAGTTTTATATATTCCGGTATCTACTCTACCCTAGAACAATACGGGTTCGTTTCAGTGTATCACCCACATAAATTCTCTGCTTTCTGTCTACTACGATTTAGTTAGGCCTGATTATTCGATTTGGTACGTCCCCGGAAAAGTTTTCTGAAGGCCCATCTCTATAACTGATATTAGGTAACTCCTATGTAACCAGAAACGGAAACGAAATGAGAAACGACAACCGTACTAGAAACCGGGTTTGGAAACTCAAGAAAGCCAGGAGAGATAAAATGAAAATAAAAATGAAAAATGTAAAGATAGTTTTAATTAAATAATAGAGTTTAGGCTTCTGTGATCCATATTAATTTAGAGAAAGATTTCGGCGAAAATCACATGGAATGACATTTGTCGACGCGTTTCGAACCAACCAGTGTGGTTCATCGTCAGGACAAGTTGAAGAACAGATCTAGCGTAGCATGTTATATAGACCGAGTAGAGCCTCCAACGGCTAGTTTGACCAGCCGCTAATAATGACCAATAGTCAAAACAAATAAATTAATTAATTAATTAATAAAAATTAAAGTATAGTAATTAAAAATAATAATAAACCCTAAAAATAATAAAAGAGAATAAAATAAAAAATAATCCAATAAAACCCAACTGAATGACCAAAGGTAAAGAATAAATACCTAAATGAAAAATAAATAATAAGAATAGAAATAGAAATAAAACAATTAATAAAAAGTAATAGTAATAATAGTAATAATAATAATAAATTAATTAATTAAAACTAAAAATTAATAATAAAATACTAAGTGACTTAAAATAATAACCAAAATAGTACGAAAAATAATAAAAAATAAAAGGAATAAAATGAGGATAAACAAAACTGAAAGAAAAATATAAAAATAATAGTATAAATAGATAAATAAATAAAATAATTAAAATAACTAAATTAATAATAATTTTTTTTTTTTTTTTTTTTTTTACTAATAATAATAAAAATAATAATAAAATAAAGTAATCAAGTAATAAATAAAGGAATAAAACCCAACTGAATGACCAAAGGTAAAGGATAAATACCTAAATGAAAATAAAAAATATATAAGAATAGAAATACAAATAAATTAATTAGTAATAAAAATATTAAAATAATAATAAATTAATTAAAACTACCAATTAGTAATAATAGGAGAATTAAAATAATAATACGAGAAATAATAAAATAAAAAGAATAAAATTAAATTGAATAACCAAATAAGGATAAAACAGAAAGAAAAATAAAAATAATAGTATTTTCCCTGCCCTCTCCTCCTAGTGTTGGGTCCCTGCCCTCTCCTCCTAGTGTTTTCCGTCCTCGTTGGTTTTTATATTGTTCTCTTTTTTATGTTATCGTCATTATTTCGCCCCTCATTATTTTTATAGGCCTCGGTGTAGCTTTTCTTCTTATATTGCTTTTCTATTTTACTATTTAACTCGCTATTTTGATTGTATTTAACTGTATACAACTCTATACACCTTTTTTCCCTTTTATTTTCTTTCTTTATTTGTTTTTATTATTATTATTATTATTATTATTATTATTATTAGTAAAAAAATTTATTAATTTTATTTATTTATTTATTTATACATACTATTATTTTTATTTTTCTTTCTGTTTTATCCTTATTTGGTTATTCAATTTAATTTTATTCTTTTTATTTTATTATTTCTCGTATTATTATTTTAATTCTCCTATTATTACTAATTGGTAGTTTTAATTAATTTATTATTATTTTAATATTTTTATTACTAATTAATTTATTTGTATTTCTATTCTTATATATTTTTTATTTTCATTTAGGTATTTATCCTTTACCTTTGGTCATTCAGTTGGGTTTTATTCCTTTATTTATTACTTGATTACTTTATTTTATTATTATTTTTATTATTATTAGTAAAAAATAAAAAATAAAAAAAAATTATTATTAATTTAGTTATTTTAATTATTTTATTTATTTATCTATTTATACTATTATTTTTATATTTTTCTTTCAGTTTTGTTTATCCTCATTTTATTCCTTTTATTTTTTATTATTTTTCGTACTATTTTGGTTATTATTTTAAGTCACTTAGTATTTTATTATTAATTTTTAGTTTTAATTAATTAATTTATTATTATTATTACTATTATTACTATTACTTTTTATTAATTGTTTTATTTCTATTTCTATTCTTATTATTTATTTTTCATTTAGGTATTTATTCTTTACCTTTGGTCATTCAGTTGGGTTTTATTGGATTATTTTTTATTTTATTCTCTTTTATTATTTTTAGGGTTTATTATTATTTTTAATTACTATACTTTAATTTTAATTAATTAATTAATTAATTTATTTGTTTTGACTATTGGTCGGCTGGTCAAACTAGCCGTTGGAGGCTCTACTCGGTCTATATAACATGCTATGCTAGATCTGTTCTTCAACTTGTCCTGACGATGAACCACACTGGTTGGTTCGAAACGCGTCGACAAATGACATTCCATGTGATTTTCGCCGAAATCTTTCTCTAAAATAGATAGTTTTAATTTTCAATATAGTTTCAACTAAATTTCCAGCCCAAATTTTATTAAAAAACTAAATAATTTGAATACCAAACTGATGATTAGCAAATTGACTATTAAATATATACATTATTATGCCGCCTAATCAATTAAGTGTATACATTCTTATGCATTTTGTAAGTTAGATTAATTATTGTTTCTTTAAAAATATATTTAAAAATATATATAGATAACTATAGACCATAAATAGAATTTGCAATTAAATGTAAACTTCTTGAGCTACATATGGAATAGTTTTTAAACTATAAACTTTAACATGAATTTTAATAATATAAAACAAATCAACTAAAAAAAGGCAATAGTACAGAAATGAATAACTTTCTTTCTGTATACTTGGCATAGGCCTCTACTTAAATGAATTTAGACATGAAATCTACAATAAAGAGTGAAAATACAGGACTGAGAACCACCTGCAAAAGAGCGAACTACTACCCGTAAAAGATTTCCCATAAAATATATGCACTAGTTAACTAAAACGACTGTAAAAAAACGGCGTTTCGGTCTGGTCTCGTTTCTTACACGGTTTTACGAGGAATTCTGGTAACACAGGGTAACTCATATTAGGTGTAGAAACTTCAAAGGAAATGAACAAAACTACTTATTTATTACAACTATAGAATATCACTGTGGTATAACCGATCTTAGATAAAGAATGGGAATGAGCTAAACTGCTTTTTTATTAAAATGGTACACAAGGCCAAAATCTCATTGTGGCAGAACACGGAAAAGTTAGTTGAAAGGAAAACATTTTAATCTTAATCTCAGCCTCAAGACACATGAACAAGAACTAATGTATTTATATTTATGTCATAAAAGTGAATGACGACCCTTTTCCTGAGACTGTAATTGTTTCTTCGTATGCTGCCTTGATTTGACTGGCAGGTGATCGCATTACGAGATCTACAAAGCACTGAATGCTTCAGCCAAGGCGCGCTGCTTGCTCGGATCAGGAATCCACCAGAGCGACCTTTCTCGTCTCTCCTCCGATTCAGCTTCTTTTTCACTGTCTGGCTTCTCTAATTCCCTTAGAGAAGGAACACAGACTTGTGCAGGCACTGGAAAAATATCCTCCTGTTCAAATAAAATGAACACCCATTTCAAAAACACGTCGTGTAACGTCTGACATTAACATGTGAAATGCAAGAATATGTATCAATTTAGGAAAGGTAAGGGAATTTTGAGTGTGTACGTCTTCGTTTTGGTTTGACTCTGCATCGTCAACGTTTAGGTCATCCATAAAATTCTGCTCATCATCCGAGAATTCCGCAAGAAAAGCCTTCCACTCGTCTGTAAATTATGTACATCAACAGCGTTAATATTTATTTCAAATTAACTAAAAAACCCACAATAAAGTTGTCCATTACAAAAAAGTATACCTCCCCATGCCATTTTCAGCAACAATAATAATAACAACCTGCAACCTGTTCCGATCTTTCAACCAAAACAAAACACAGGGAGTTTATGCGGGTGATACAATGGACCTCACAACGAAACGAACCCTAACTGTTGCGGGGAAGAGTAGATCCAACGAAATAAACTGGATCATACACTGGAAAGAACCCTAATTGTTACGAGGAAGAATAGCTTCAGGGAAATATATAAGCATGTGATAAGAAAGAAACCAAACAGACGATGGTGGAGGTGAAATGCGGAAGGAAGTGACACATACGATTAAGTTATCAATTATATATTGAAGTAGAACAACCAAAACGGAAATCTGTTGTATTTTCAAACGGTCATATTTACCTTGGCTACAATAGTTCTGTCATCTCCATAGGAACTGCGTTCAAACGGTCGAATTTATGTTGGGGTTAACAATTTGAAGCTTTCTTACATTCAAATCGACATCATGCCCCAAATTTCCGTATTGACTGTTTAAAACGGTCTTCCCTGTCATTTTAACGATTTCATGTCATAGTAACTATTCCTTCCCTAACTTGAACATGGACTTTGTTCGAAGTTCACTTTAATAGGATACATCAATACAAAATTACTTAACCTAAAAAGTTAATCTAAATGAAATTTAAAGAGAGAGATGTTTATTTTAATTTTAAAAGATTATATTTATATTTTTTTAATTATTAAAAAATTGAAATTAAAAGAGAGGGATGTTTATTTTGATTTTAAAAGATTATATTTTGATTTATTTAATTAATAAAAAAATTGATTATAAAAAAAAAAAGTTTTTAATAAAAGTAGGTAAATGGTGTGATTGTGTGGTTTGATATGTTAAATATTTCCCGTTCATATTTCGCCTATTTTCACAATAATTTTTTTTACTTTTTGTCTATTTAATTAATTGACCTATTTAAAATAATTGGAATTCAATTTTAACAATATTTTATTTTCCTATTTCTTTAATTATTTAATAATATCAATTTTCTCATCGTTCTCCTACACTAACGGCCATATTTTAACTTTACCCTCTATTTATATTGGGCCTTTACTTTTTGTGTTCAGTGAACGTCACGCAACGCAAAGAACACAAATTACAACATACAATTTACCATAAGCTTTCATCAATTATAATAAATAAATAAATAAATGTGTTTATAAGGGTTATATTAAAAATTAACTATATTTTCTTTTTAGTTTTTCTTCTTTTTAATTTCAAAAATATAATATTTTTTTAATTCCAAAAATAGATTAAGCTTTCAATATTTTAAAAATTAATACTTTAAAGAATTTTAATTTAAAAAAAAAATTAGATTTAAGTAAAATGATTTTATCCAGTTTTATAAACCAATATTTAATGACTAAAATTGAGGATTGTAATCACTTAAAATTATTTAATTTCTGATTTCTTAAGTCCTAAGAAGAACCTAAAAGAATCCCGGATGCGGGTGCCTCGAAGGTTGACGGCATGGTGCCACATGACAAGCACTCGATGCCACGTGAAGAGGACGGGGGTATTAAATACTCAAGCCGGCGGATTTCTGGTTCAAGCGAGCCGCCCCAGAGCATCCTTAATGGAGCAGCTGAGGACGATGGCAGGCCTGCGTAAGGCATTCAATGTGGTTATCTTATCAAGAAATGGGCAAGAGAATAAATATGAATGCTGGCCGGCAAAGGAATTGCATTGTGGTTCAGGGAATGTTTATTGTTCATGTTTCATTAGAGTGGCGAAGTGCAGGGGTGAAAACAGGTCCCCCCCTGAGCACCTTTGCCTGTGTCTACGCTCTCCGGAGCTCTGTCTGGCTGTATCGAGGAAGTGGCAAGAGACGGAGGGTGTTCGCCTACTGTTTCGGGGAGCCGGAGTCACGATGGTTCGGGAAAGAATGCCGTGCAGGAGGGGAAGTGGGAATGGCCAATTCCCCCGCCCACCCGCAGCAAATTTACACCATCACTGCTATTGTGTTTATTGCCATCGCCGGGGGGGTGCCAACCCAATTCGTGCAAGGCAAATTCTGGAAGTTGGTAATTCTGTTGAGATGGCACCCAGTCTTCCAGCTTTTGGTTCAGTTGTGTTTTCACTGGGCAGCTCTGAGGGCTCTGCAGGGGTCAACGCACACATCTCTTTGCTTTTCACCAAATCTCCTGAGGTGGATGATGATGGGTCTTCGCTGGTTCTTATGGGGGAAGTCGCAGGGCAGGAGAAGGGGAAACTCCCTCTGGGTGAGTCGTCAACGATGGGAGCCCCCTCTGAGAAGGGTAAAGGAAAAGCTGTGTTGGGGGAGTCATCCACTGCTGTGGGCACTTCTGGAGGTGCATATCTGCCGCCTCACCCCCAATCTCCATATCACATTCTGTCATCCCCTTCGCAAAGCACACCAGCCACGGGAGATAGCGAGGCTGAAGGAGACGGAGGCAGCAGAAGTATGGAGGAAGAGACCGAGGATTAAATCACACCATCGCTCTCCTGTTCTTGTCTTCTTTGCTCAGGTTGAGTCCTTTCATGCTGGGTTCGGGTGTCAGGTTAATTTTCAATCTCATGTTTCTGTTATGTTAATCTTGTGTCTAGGAGCCAAGTCCTGCGGGCGGTTTCCACTAACGCAGCAGGCGCGTGGTAATGTTTCGAGTCTTTGTCAATTTCTGTCACAGTGTGTCTCGGGCTATAAATATGGTGTTAGATGCCCCTGGGCAGGCTATCAAAGTGTTTTTAGAAAAGCTCTCAGGGTCAAGTATTTTGTTTCTTTTGTTAACATTTCCCTGCGCGGCAGTTCCATGAAACGATCAATGTCACCCATGGTAACGCCTGTGGCCATGGGCAGCCAGCATATCAAGATGTAAATTATTTTGCTGTACATATTAATATATAAGTAGCTAGTTTTACCGAAATAAAAAAAAGAAGAACCTAAAAGAAGAATGAGATGCAAACTTTGGCCTTAAAAGAAATTAAGATAGATTTATCATTTTGTCCTTACTATAAATCTACGATATTTCTTTTATCTTAATATATGTGTGTGTGGTGAAGATGGAATTGGTGATTAACATTAAGACCAAATTGGGTTTACAATAAATTAAGAAATGTAAGGATTTACTTGTTTTACTTTTTAGGTTTAGTTCTTGTGATAGGTAAGATTTAATAGATGCTTTCGTAAATCATCATAGTTTTTTTAAGTTGGAATGTTAAGAAAGTGATTATTATAGCAAATTTTTAAATTATGATTTAATATAGATGTTGTTAGCACCTAAATCTGCCTTAGGCTAAAGGAAGGCGAAATTCAGGGTAACCACAAACCACGCTCAGTCTAGTAGCTAGCCCTACAAGAACAGGAGAGGGCTCTCTCCGAGTGACGCTCAGTAAATAGATAAAGAAACGGTCTGAGATGACTTATAGTGAAATATTGATCTTAGGCTAGTAAGTGAATATGGATACAAGAAAACATTTTTTTATGAATGACTGAGTTTCTGGGATGGTATGGGACCAGCGGACAACAATGAACAGAGAATTTAATACAAAGGCACAAATTATTTCGTGAGGCAAGACCGACGGAAAGTATAGCAATTTAGTTCGAAATAATGTGGAATGGAGAGATTTCTTAGGAGAGTGAAAAGGGCATAAGTACATGAATCATTTTCAATAGAAGAACACTGAACATGAAATTTTCCCACAGGCAGAGAAATATAAATTAATTCTACCTTATCTAACTTAGAAAATTTCACTGGAAATGAATATGAAATGAACTGTGAAACATAACGAAATGCATATGAAACATAAGAGACACATTTGCTAAACTCACAACCACATGAATCTCATGAAACAGAGCCACTGCCTTTCATTAACCCTCTGTCAAAATATACAATGAAGAAACATAGTTTCTTTCCACAGTCTCCCAAAAGTTACAAGCAAACCAACCCTTTGCAAATAGTTTGCATACAATATATAGAATGTGCCATGAAGAGATTTAACGCCCAAGGGTTGGGGAGTTACTCGAATCATTACAAAATGGAGGTGGAAAGCCAACCATTAGCTACAGGTGCAGCGTTACAAACATGACAAATGGCTTGGGTGATTGTTTGTCTTCCTTTTCCACTTGAATGGAAGCCAATCTGGAGTGAAAATACTTTAAATGTCGCCTTATGTGCCGAAAAAGTGAAGTGTAGATGAGAGGGCCCACTTGTGAAAATTCGCGAATCGAAATTTCGCGAAACGGAGGTGAAATTAGCCTTTTTTCCTATATGCGTCGTGCCACTTTACAGGTTGTTTTGAGCTACCTGCAGGAGTCCAAATTGTGCCCAAGTGTTCCTGTTGGAAAGACTGGCCTATCTACTTTCCAACTCCAGTGGAATTTCTGAATTTGGTGCTCATTTGCCCCTCCAAATCTTCATTCTCCCAAGATTTCTTCCTGTGTGTCAAAATAGGGGTAGAGAGGTCATTGTTTGAGTGTTTTTTTACCTCCTGGAGACTCAAATCATGCCCAAATTTCTTGTCCAAGCACTAGTAGTCGTGATTTTGCATGTTGAATCCAAAAATACAAACAATTTGTGATTTGGAGCTCCCAATACTAAGCATCGCGCCACAAGGAGAAAAAACCTGTGTTGTGCCCAAAAATTTGTCATGTGACCAAAATTGTCCCAAATTTCTTGAAATTTGGGCTGGGTATCCTATATGAAGTGATATGTTGGGCCAAAGAGGCTTCTGCCAATATTTGAAGTCGATCGAGCTCCCTTTGCCTCTTTTGCTTCTTGATTGCCTTCCTCAATTTAGCCTTCAAATTCCTGATTCAGGCCTTGCATACTTTGTTTCGCGCCATGTAGTGGAAAGCCATGTGTCTCAGCATTGCATGGTCCTTTTCGGCCTTGTCCAACAACCTCTCCAAGTGCATGTTAACTATCTCGAGGTTTGCCTCCCGATCCTCATTAATCTCTTGCTCCAATGATGTGAGCTCAACTCTTCTCCTTTGCGTAGCACGGCGATGCTCACGAATGTTTTGTGGCTCCATGATCACTTGTTGATCCTCCAACTGTTTGTTCCTCTGCTCTAGATATTTCATGTTCCAATTAGCCCTCTCCAAATCAAGGGACAAGTATTCGATCTCTAATTACTGCTCCTAGATTATCTCTTTGAGTTGTGCACTGGTCGGTTCTGTATCTATATCATCATCATGAAGGAGAATGAATTCGGTCTCTCGTTCACCTGATGACTCACCTGAAGGCCCCTCATCATGCATTGGCTGCTTACCTCTACCCTGTACCTGTAGTGCTGATGTCGGAAGCGAGGCCCCTTCCACCCCGGGTGGAGATAACACTCGCTTTACTGCTGCAAACATATGTCTAGCACCCCTCTGATATGTGATGAATACTGGCTTAGTAGTGGTCTCATGGCACTCATACTGATCAGAAGGACCACCTATCCCATGTTCAACCTTTGACTCTATCTGTGAAGTGCTGAAGAGGTCACAGGAGATGAACTCATCCCAAGTAATGCCCTGCAATCCCAGCTGATGATCCACCAAAATCTTAATAAGAGAAAAGTGATAGACACTGTTAAGTTGCTGCTGAGGGGTCTTGTGCTGCATGAACGTGTTCATCCTCTCTATGTTCCTGCAAATGAAAAATGGGATGTTCATCATCCGTACTGTGTAAAGTGCTTGAGCAACCTGATGTGATAGGCATATAGACGAGAGAACCTCCCCTCACAGCTGAAGTACTTCATGATCAACTTCATGAGTGGAGCATATTCATTTTTCAAATATCTGAATGGAAAGACTCTTGTGAGGTGCCTCAAGCAACTGGCCTTAATGTAAGGCTCATAATGCTACCAATCAACTTTCTATTTCTTGTTCCATGGTTCTCAAACATTCGGTATGCCGGTTGATAATGAGACAGTTTCAGGTGTCAGTGTGAAGGTGACCCCGACAAAAATAGAGTGATCTCCATGGAGGTGAAGCACAAAAAGATGGGCCAACTCATGATGAACTCTAACATTAGCCACCCTTTGACAAAATTAAAAACATGTTAGGTGCTGGAAACATGACATAGCAAGAGGACATAGCTGCAATTCTGTGAGGGTAGTGGGCTCATCCCTAACATGTTTGCCACTCTTGTGATGTCTCCTGGGAGCCTTCTCTTCCGAGGATGTGTCACTTTGTGTCTCCATCTCATACTCTGATGAATGTTGTGATGCCATGACTGCTGTGTGTACTGTATTTAGGTTGCCCTTTGATGATGGTGTGAATTTGGGTGCTTTTGTGATATCTGCCATCAAGGGGAACAATGAAACAAAATGGAGTATTAGGAGGGGAGTAATGTGATGGGAATAGGGGTTATGGGGAGGAGTTTGTTTAGGGATATGTAGGGGGTTTGGGTATTTGATAGGGTATGTTTTTGGGGTGTTATGTTGACAAATAAGAGGAGGGGAAAGAGAATAGGGTTTGGTAGTGTTTTAGGGTAGGGATAATAGGAAAAATGAGAAAGGGAGGATAGGGAAAAATGGTAGGTGAGAATGGAACCTTGGCCTCAATACCACAATTATTCAACCCTAGCAACAATGGCCTTTGGTGTTTTCTTGAGGTTGATTTTATGAGTTTTTTTGCATTCAAACATAGCCATAAACCACCATATCATTTATAAAATTTGATGAACAAGTCATGTCATAGAGCTTACCATTCAATTTGATGGGGTTCACAAAAAATTTGAGGAAATTTGGCAAGGTTTTGGCCCTCTGTGGGTGTGCGCTGCGGGCAAAACCCAGTGCGCCGTGCCCTGGGTGTGCACTGCGCCCATTGAAAATTTGAACTGAGGGGTGGCTCTATGTGCGTCGCGCCCCTGTGTATATGCATCGCGCCCTGAAACATGCCTCCAACCTTGCTCCAAACACACACAATGCACACTCAAACACTTTGCAATGTTTCCCTATGCACTTGATTTACCCAATGACATTGATTTTGGTGGAAAATTGTATATAAAGACTTGGAAGTCATGGGTTAAATTTTTGCTTCTCCAAAAACCCATTTTTCTAATGTTCTGTTTTCACACCTTTTCATTGACTTAAAGCAACACTCATTTTCACTTTCACTTTGAAATTTTAACTCAAAGGATGAAATTTTCGGCACTTTTTGCAGGGATTGGACGACAGGACATTTGGCCACGGAAACCATGCCTGCATCTGAAGAAATCAATTGGCAACCTTTTGAAAATTTTATCACAAATGACACTGTTTGACTTTTCTTCAAAGCAGAGTTTTGAAGAACAGTTGAAGATTATCAATATGACGATGAAACTCTCTGAATCATTACTTTATAAGGGCCTCACTCTGGCCTGCATGACTTTACTAGACATATTTAAAGACCAAGTTGATTAATCCCTAGACCTAATGATCGAAAAAGACTTTTGTCCATTAATGGACCAGACCTTGACTATCGTGGACTTTGGTGATCAGTGACAAAAGACCTAAGCCACCAGGAACCAGACATGAGGGGAAATGACTAGCATGACCTTTTCTGTCGGATTATGGCATGCCCCTAGCGGAATGCAGCTGAGTGAATGGAGCGGGACTCCTAAAAAATGAAATTCATAAAGAGTTTTGACCCCTGACGGAGGACTGACCAGACCGACTCTAATAGATGTAATAGATATTCTAACAAAAAATGTTTATCTTCAACCCTCTTAATTGCACAAGGTAAATACTTTCTAGCGAATTATGAGTTTTTGTGAGATCTGGTCCATCGAACATTCAATTGTGCCTGCCAAGTGGTGTTGAAGATGCCATAAGGTGTATCTACTCAAATAAGGCGCCCCTTTAGTTGCGGTAACTGAGTTGCGTTATCTTATTTTTTGCCCTTGATGTGGTATTTATCTCTTGTTGATATGAAGGGAGAAAGGGCATCCCTTTTATTTTGGGTAAACTAATTGAAAATCCCTAGTTCATAAAGAAGAAATCCACTTTCATGTGTTGCTGATGATAGGCAACTACGCCCAGTAAAGCATCCCGTGAAATATAGAAAGTCTCACAAACAAGCATAAGGATGAATCCTCTGGTATGTACTCCGTAGAATTCTTAGCATCTCCTTATTGCTATGTTGGTGTTATGATGTGTAGACTCATTGAAGTCTCTGATTCAGCTAGGTTTTCCATAGAAATAGTGCCTTTAATGAAAGCAGCAATTAACTCTTATATCATGAATTGGACAACCATTTTATCAGATAAAATGGCCAACCAAATCCTTGATTATAGAAGAAATAGGTTTGTAACTACCTAAACAATACCCCCATTTTATATGAGCGCCAACATCATGGATACCATCTGTTTCAATTCTGACTACCACATTCTAGGTTGGAAATGGATGCCTCAAGACGCAAACCCTATTCATATTTATCATAAGTATTTTTGCAACGCCCATTATAAGGATCATATATATAGAATTTGCCATGGTTTTGTTTTACCCATCCATCGGGGCATATTCAAGAAACCTACACCTTAGTTATTCGATGAGGCCAGCATTGACCTAACATCAATTGACAATTGGTTCGGTGAAGAAATGTTCACCTATGGCAGACTTTTTGGTAGCACCACAGATCCACATGTTCCCCCCTTGTACATTCCTGATAAGCTATTGGCCAGAGAAATAGCTTACCAGAATAACAGAAACAAGAATGTCTAGGAACCTCAAAGAGTCCAAGAAACAAATCTGGCCTTCATTTCCCCTCCGTTGTGGTACTTACACACTGCATGATTTCAAACATGTAGAGAAAGAAATAGAGAAGATAAAAATTCTAAAGTTAGTAGTCATTCCTAAGAGACAGTATGATCCAAGAGTAGTGGCTTACAACTTTACCACTCAGGTGAAACTTTCCAAATTTGAACATGAGATAGATGAATATGATGACTTGTTCACTTCACTTGAGTTATTTTCACAGGTAAAACATGTAGCAAAGATAAAATTGAGAGCAGGGGGGAGAAATAAGTTTATGCAGTTCAAGACACAAAGGTTAAAAACACTTTATTGGCCACTACCCCTATGGTGCAGCAAGAAGGCCACATTGAAGAAAAAACTACTAAGAACAGTCCTGAAAAGGAGAAGAGTCCCGAAAAAGAGCAAAGTCTTGAAAAGGAGAAGACAAATGAAAAGACCAGCGAGCTCTTAGATACTAATGTAAATATTCATTCCATATTAATCAAGGAATGGGAGCAATTTGATCAAATGATCAAGAACCAGAATGACTCCCAAAACATCGTTACACCAAAATTACCCGCAACACAGGAGCCTATTGTTACCAGTACTACAATTGAAGGGGCAATCGACACAGTGAACACTTAGCAGGACATTGAAATAATTCCAAAGAATCATTTTGAAGAGATTGTATCGAAGGTAGAGGAAATACCACCCCTGGATATATTTTACAGTCCAAAGCATAGGGTTGTGGTTAAAAGACAAAGCAAAAGGAGGAAAATTGACCAAGGAACATTCTCAACTCCTCAAGTTGAACTGATGAATGTGGTATTGAAAGACTCATAAGTCAACCCTTCTGAGGATTTAACTAAGTTGTCTCAGTATGCACGTGCCTATACAGCTGCTACAATGGACAAGGCTTCTGAAGTTAGCCAACTAATCAAGGAAAAGGATCTAAGGATCACCCAACTTGAAGAACAAACCAGCAAAGTGCAAAACTTGACTTGGTATGCATTTTGGCTTTTCCTAGTAAATTCGCACAGTCAGTAGATGGCCATCAAATGCCTTACCGAAAATGTCAATCTCATCGTTCCCAAACTTTCAGATGCTATGTGCACAACTCAACTGCATTCTAGGCTGAGTCATCCTCCATAAATTTAGCAAACTCTCTCAATTTGTCAGCTACAAGTGTAAGAGAAGAAGTAGATACAATGAATCAGTTAAAAGGCGATCGCACTGATATTTTCATAAATCAAATCCCATATTTTCATGTTTGCAGTTTCAACGACTCAAAGTGATTTTTATTGACAGTTAGTTTTTATTTTATTATTTAAACCCTTTCATGTCTTTGAAGAAAGTGTCCTCAATTTGTATAAGATTTGATTTGAGAAGTTGCACTTTTGTACTTTCGAATATCTTTTTATCAGTAGTGGACCAAGGTTCTACATTTTTGTGAAGAAAATTTTTCAAGACCTGCACTTTTGTATCTCCTGGAAGTTTTCTCAAATAATAAAGTGAAATCGCAGTCTTATTTGTAGTGGCAAGACTCAAATGCATGTGGTATTTTTATCACTGTTCTTTTGTCTTGTTTCCTTATGTGATGAAACATTCCTTTTAAAAGTTGTTATTTTTGATATATGTATGTTGTTCAAATAATTCTTTATTGCATCATTTCTCAACACTTAGAATTGTTTTACTTTAAAGATATATGTCAGCGATATACATTGTTATGAATGTGATATGTTTTATTAATAATTACTTTGTTTAATTTCTCAAACAAAGTAGTCATTATCTATGAATGCATCTTTCTATCGATCAATAATTCATCTATATGATTATTTGTCTACTAGAAATAATCAGAAATCGCATTGTTAGTACATTTCCCGAGTTAAATAAGTATATTTGTATATATTTGAGTTATAAGTTAAAACACTTATCATGCATATTATATATTATAAAATAATCATCCATCAAACCATTCATTATATGGGAAACTAGTCCCATAATGTCTAGTTGGGGCCACCACACCAAACGGAAAAGGAGTTGTACTAAGGTCTCGACTGGGTGGTTATCCCCGATGTTGGTGCTGAGATTTTAGAGGCATCAACAGAACCTTATGTTGACTACATGCATGAGTTTCCTTTATAGGAAAACACATGCAACAGATAGTATATTGTCCTTGACATTTAGCTCAACTGGGTCTTTCTCAGAATAGACATGCATGAGTTTCTGATGAGGGAATCTTCAGTTATCTGGAGTACACTAGTTGAGTGCATGCATGCATCAACAAACTGATAACTCACAATTAGTTATATTATCACTCTAATAATTACTTTGAAGTAAAAAGAAATAAAAACCAAAGGTAACCACAAACCGCTTTTGGAGATCAGGACCTAGCCTTCCTTATAATCACAAAGGGCTCTCCCTTTAAAATTTAAATTTGTTTTAGTTAAGATGTTTTTAGGCTAGTTATGATTGTTCAAGGTGTTTTTGATGTGTATTTGAGATTGGGTGGTGGGATCTGCTTAGACAAATGGATAAAATGATGTCTTTTAGACCATTGGTCTATGGATTCAAAAGGAAGCAAAACTGGATTAAGTCAATAAAGGAAATGTTCCAAGGACGACCGTGTATATATATGCGATGTAAAATATATGAAAGCCGACATGTTAATGAAGACACATGGGCGTGTGTTAGTGGTTTTTGGGGTCGGCCATGGGGCTACAAACCCCATGTAAACCCACGTAGACATGGTATAAGTAAAAGGAGCTTGAGCTCATTTGTTCATCATCGAATCATCACTTCTACGCACAAGTGAGGGGTAAAATTGTGCAAGAGAAAGAGGAGCTGCCCATAACTCATGCGCATGCTAGTTAAGTGCAGTTTTGGTTATTCTTGTGCCGGGTGAGGTGTAGGCAAGGGTGCCGGGGTTCGGTTTGGATGCAGATTTGTGTAGGACTTGGTAGAGAGGAATAAGTGGCTCGGGTGAGCACTTCTCTTTGTGCAAGGGTGCACATGATTGTAAAAGCAGGTTGCTTATCTTTGTAAATTTGTCTAAGTGTGAGACTTGGTTCGGCCAAGACACACTTGTGTTGTAAATATGATATTCTTAATAAAATTGTCAGGCAGACTCACGTTACGGGGAGTTGCCCCTCCCCTTTATACTTGCTGCAATTGTTATTGTTCTCGGTATAATTCCATGATGATAATGAATGAGTATGGGCTTCATTAAGTATAAAGGATAATTGCATTTTACTTAGTTGCGAAACACAAGCTAAGTATGTTAATGTGAAAGTAGGTGTAGTCCACAAATGTTAGTATTGGTGAAAAGAAAGCGTTCGGTGGTTCCGCACCTTGCTACAAGCGGTTGGAAGACTACCACAGGTGTAGGGGCGTGACAGTTGGTATCAGAGCAAGGTTTGCTCGTGAAGGTTTGAAGTTGATGATAGTAGGTAGTTTCAGAGCTCGGTCTAGAGCCGGTGAGCAGGGTTGCTCGTGACGAAGTGACAGTGGAAGCAAGTACTTTCAGGTGAAGGAAGTTGGTTTCACATACAAGTGGAACAAGGGCTAGTTCAGGGTTGCAGGAAACTTGGTGAAGTTGGTGAACGGTTTAGCAAGGGTAAAGCTTAGTGCTTGGGCCAAGTTGAACAAAAAGGCATGGCAAGTTTGGGAGAAGGTGAAGGGAAGCTCTTGCTTACCTTATACAGGTTGAAGCGGTTGAAAGAACATAATCCCCAGATTCGAGAGAAGCTTGCAGTCTTGGAAAAGAATGTTGAAGACGAACTTCTTCAGCTTGGTTGGACAATGGAGCAAGATGAAGTTGCAGATTGTGCTATCAAGGAAGAGGAAGCCGTGATGTTTGAGGATGTTGCAGACATGACCATGATGGAGGATGAACCTGAGCATGGTCAAGTTGGACCAGGATCGTGCAGTTCGCAGACATGGATGAATGAGGAAGAGCCTCATGATGATGAAGTAAGTATTGATACTTGTGTTTCATTTGGGCATTTGGTAGATGGACCGTATGCAGTGGAAGGCAAAGCCAGTTTGCCAATGCTAGGGAGGATCTTTCCATGGATGTCTACGATGGGACCTTGTATGGAGGAACAAGGATTGTTGGTTGTTGCAGGACTTTTTGGGGTTGTTTGTGACATTATGGTAGAAGGTGCAAAGGCCCTTGACAAGGGTGGAACTTGATGATCATTGTGGAGGATTGGGTCATGCTTTAGCCACATGGAGAATTGGCTAAGTGCCCGGCATGACTCATGTACAGGTTGAGGAGGGCACACACTTGTGATGATGCTTGGGTGGACTTCTCATGGCCGAGACCAAGAGATAGTCTTGGTGGACACTTTGGTGGAGGAGCTGTGATGGAGGGACTCATGACATGATGATATGGTTGAGTGACCGAGTTCACTAAACCGAAGATTGAAGACTTGGATGAGGGTGACTGATTGTAGTGATGGGTCTACTTGGTTGGACTACATGGGCAACTTAGTCATGGACATCAGGTTGAAGACATGGAGCATGGCAGTCTTATGCAGGGACATTGTGTGGGAGCACTTGTAGAGGTGTCATGGACATCCAATGAGGAGTGCCAAGGCAGAGATGTTGTGCAGATGGATTTGCTGATGTGACATGGAGACTTATTACTTATGAGTTGACGGAGAGGTTGTGCACTCTTGTACAACAAGGTCATGGACTTGGCTAGATTTGTGAGTTGATTATGGAGCATTCCTACTACATGGAGATGTTGGTTGGAGATGACTTATGGAGCTCATGGTGACATGAGATTGTTGTGACTTCTAGGGACTTCATATATGGTGGACTTAGAGGATTTGATGCATTGAGGAGCTGAGGTCAAGGCACTTTGATGCAGTATGGGATGCATACTTTCAAAGTACATGTATGGGCATGGCTTGGAAGAGTGACTTGATGTGGAGGATCGATATGAGGCACTTTGGAGTGATGGAGTTACAATGATGATGATGATGCCTTGACTTGGGCATGGGTTGAGCCGAGACTCAACTACTTTTGGCACATGGATAGATGAGACAAGTGCATACTTGTTTCTATTGCAGACTTGAGGGATTGCACATTGTAGATATGATGAAGGGGTGCTTCATGGACGTAGATGTGGCACATCAAGAGTCGGGTTAAGGAGATGATCTCTTCACATGGAGAAGACACACATGATGTTGGGATATATGTGGTTGATCTCTTGTAGCACATTGACACCAAACATCATGGACAACATGTTGCAGATGAGATGGATGAAGTTCCATGGACCTGAGCATGGATTGTGGAGATAGATTCTTGATGAGTCAAGGATGTGGCAGATGTTTGAGGAACAACTGATGGTGGCATGAGGATGTTCACTCTCATGATTTGAGCGTGGCAGTTGGACTAGCCATTCGACTAGTTCAGGCATGAGGGCATGCAGTGGGCAGAAATGTGTTAGCATTATGTTGGAGTATCATGGCAGTAGTTCAAATGGGGACACATGATGAAGACAGGAGGTTAGTAATCATGGATTGAGATGACATCTAATGGAGAGCATACCGTGGAGGTGCATACCTTGGTATGGTGAGCTTGGTGGCAGTTGGTCACTAAGGCGAGGCGTGATGGAGATGAGGCTCTACATATGTTGCAAGGATGTTTTCTTTGTGTGGAGGAGTCAACATCATGGATGATGATGATCCTAGTGGATGGCTACCAGGATGGTATGGTTTCGAGGACGACAACGATTTCAGGTGGAGGAGGATGTAAGGCCTTCAGGAGAAGAGTGCGATCGGCACCGGCGAGTCGTGCACAAGAGCGGGCGCACGGGTGGGCGCACAAGCATGCGGAGGAAATGTGTAATTGGTGCGAAACTTTGTGCGGAGGAAATGCGACGATATATGCAACGTTGGGGAAACACTTATGCGACTAAGTGTTGGACGACCGTGTATATATATGCGATGTGAAATATATGAAAGCCGACATGTTAATGAAGACACATGGGCGTGTGTTAATGGTTTTGGGGGTCGGCTATGGGGCTGCACACCCCATGTAAACCCATGTAGACATGGTATAAGTAAAAGGAGCTTGAGCTCATTTGTTCATCATCGAATAACCACTTCTACGCACAAGTGAGGGGTAAAACTGCGCAAGAGAAAGAGGAGCTGCGCATAACTCATGCGCATGCTAGTTAAGTGCAGTTTTGGTTATTCTTGTGCCGGGTGAGGTGTAGGCAAGGGTGCCAGGGTTCGGTTTGGATGCAGATTTGTGCAGGACTTGGTAGAGAGGAATAAGTGGCTCGGGTGAGCACTTCTCTTTGCGCAAGGGTGCACATGATTGTAAAAGCATGTTGCTTATCTTTGTAAATTTGTCTAAGTGTGAGACTTGGTTCGGCCAAGACACACTTGTGTTGTAAATCTGATATTCTTAATAAAATTGTCGGGTAGACTCACTTTACGGGGAGTTGCCCCTCCCCTTTATACTTGTTGCAATTGTTATTGTTCTCGGTATAATTGCATGATGATAATGAATGAGTATGGGCTTCATTAAGTATAAAGGTTAATTGCATTTTACTTAGTTGTGAAACACAAGCTAAATATGTTAATGTGAAAGTAGGCGTAGTCCACGAATGTTAGTATTGGTGAAAAGAAAGCATTCGGTGGTGCCACACCTTGCTACAAGCGGTTGGAAGAGTACCACAGGTGTAGGGCGTGACAGTTGTTAAGTGGCTTGGGTGAGCACTTCTCTTTGTGCAAGGGTGCACATGATTGTACAAGCAGGTTGCTTATCTTTGTGAATTTGTCTAAGTGTGAGACTTGGTTCAGCCAAGACACACTTGTGTTGTAAATCTGATATTTTAATAAAATTGTCGGGCAGACTCATGTTACGGGGAGTTTCCCCTCCCCTTTATACTTGTTGCAATTGTTATTGTTCTCGGTATAATTGCATGATGATAATGAATGAGTATGGGCTCCATTAAGTATAAAGGATAATTGCATTTTACTTAGTTGTGAAACACAAGCTAAGTATGTTAATGTGAAAGTAGGCGTAGTCCACGAATGTTAATATTGGTGAAAAGAACGCGTTCGGTGGTGCCGCACCTTGATACAAGTGGTTGGAAGAATACCGTAGGTGTAGGGGCGTGACAGATGGTATCAGAGCAAGGTTTGCTCGTGAAAGGTTTGAATTTGATGATAGGTGATATTGAGGCTTGAACAAGGTTCAGTTGTTGAAGCATATGAAGGTAGTTTCAAGACTCGGTTTGAGCAGGGTTGCTCGTGACGAAGTGCAAGTGTGGGTACACTTGGAAACTTGACAGTTGATGACAGTGGAAGCAGGTTTAGCAGAGGTGAAGCTTAGTGCTTGGACCAAGCTTAACGACACGGCATGGCAAGTTTGAAAGAAGGTGAAGGGAAGGTCTTGCTTACCTTATACAGGTTGAAGGTGTTGAAAGAGGAGAAGCCCCAGATCCGAAAGGAACTTGAAGTCTTGGAAAGGAATGTTGAATACGAGCTTCTTCAACTTGGTTGGACAGTGGAGCAAGGTGAAGTTGCAGATTGTGCTGACCAGGAAGAGGAAGCCGTGATGTTTGAAGATGTTGCAGACATGACCATGATGGAGGATGAACTTGAGGATGATCAAGTTGGACCAGGATCGTGCGGTTTGCAAACATGGATGAATGAGGAAGAGCCTCATGATAATGATGATGTAAGTACTGTTGATACTTGTGTTTCATTTGGGAATTTTGTAGATGGACCGTATGCAGGGAAGGGCAAAGCCAGTTTGCCGATATTATGGAGGATCTTACCATGGATGACTATGATGGAACCTTGTATGGAGAAGCAAGGGTTGTTGATTGTTGCAGGACTTGTTGGGGTTGTTTGTGACCTTATGATAGAAGGTAAAAAGGCCCTTGACAAGGGAGGAACATGATGATCGTTGTGGATGAAGGGGTCATGCTTTAGCCACATGGCTAAGTGCCCGACATGACTCATAGACAGATTGGAGGGCACACTCTTGGGTGGACTTCTCATGGCCGAGACCAAGAGATAGCCTTGGTGGACACTTTGGTGGAGGAGATATAATGAAGGGACTCATGACATGATGATATGGTTGGGTGACCGAGTTCACTAAACTGAAGATTGTAGACTTGGATGAGGAAGACCGATTGTTGTGATGGGCCTACTTGATTGGACTACATCGGCAACTTAGTCATGGACATCAGGTTGGAGGCATAGAGCATGGCAGTCTTATGCAAGGACATTATGTGGGAGCACTTGTAGAGGTGTCATGGACATCCAATGAGGAGTGCCAAGGCAAGGATGTTGTGCGGATGGATTTTCTAGTGTGACATGGAGACTTATTACTTATGAGTTGATGGAGAGGTTGTGCACTGTTGTACAACAAGGCCATGGACTTGGTTGGATTTATGAGCAGACTATGGAGCATTCCTACTACATGGAGAGCTGAGGCATCTTGCAAAGACCTTTGGGCCGAGACTTGTATGCTTGCTGCATGTTGGTTGGGGATGACTTATGGAGCTCATGATGACACGAGATTGTTGTGACTTTTAGGGACTTCATACATGGTGGACTTAGAGGAATTGATGCATTGAGGAGCTGAGGTCAGAGACTTTGATGCATTATGGGATGCATACTTTCAAAGTACATGTATGGGCATGGCTTGAAAGAGTGACTTGATGTGGAGGATCGATATGAGACACTTTGGAGTGATGGAGTTACAATGATGATGATGATGCCTTGACTTGGGCATGGGTTGAGCCGAGACTCATCTACTTTTGGCACATGGGAGCTGATTGAGCAGCACATGGATAGATGAGATAAGTGCATACTTGTTTTGATGGCAGACTTGAGGGATGACACATTGTAGATATGATGGAGATTGCTTCATGGACCTAGATGTGGCACATCGAGAGTCGGTTTGAGGAGATGATCTCTTCATATGGAGGAGACACACACACACATGATGATGTTGGGATAGATGTGGCTGATTTCATGTAGCACATTGACACCAAACATCATGGACAGCATGTTGCAGATGAGGTGGATGGAGTTCCATGGACCTGAGCATGGATTATGGAGATAAATTCTTGATGATTCAAGGATGTGGTAGGATGTTTTGAGAAACGACTGATGGTGGCATGAGGATGTTCACTCTCATGGATTGAGCGTGGTAGTTGGACTGGCCATTCGACTAGTTCAGACATGAGGTCCGGAAGTGTGCAGAGATGTTTTGGCATTATGTTGGAGTATCATGGCAGCAGTTCACATGAGGACACATGATGAAGACAGGAGGTCAGTAATCATGGATCGAGATGACATCTGATGGAGAGCATACCGTTAAGGTGCATACCTTGGTATGGTGAACTTGGTGGCAGTTGGTCACTAAGTCGAGGCATGATGGAGATAAGTCTCTACATATGTTGCAAGGATGTTTGCTTTGTGTGGAGGAGTCAACATCATGGATGATGATGATCTTGGTGGATGGCTGCCGGGAAGGTATGCTATCGAAGACGACAACAATTTCAGGTGGAGGAGGATGTAAGGCCTTCGTGAGTGAAGTGCGACGGGAACTGGCGACTCGTGCACGAGAGCAGGCGCGCGGGCGGGCGCACGGTGTTATGAAACCAGCTCACAAAAAGATAGAAAAGAGAGATCCACGCCTTAGAATTCTGCCTCTTCGAGGGGCAACCTCCTTTACATTACATAAATGAACAATTCTTGGACGATACAAATGACAAAACCTCCTTTCTATATATAGGAGTCTAAGGAGTCACAATATAATCCAGCCGACCTAACAATAATAATATAAAGCCACAAAAATAACAATAGAGGGATTCTATGGGGCACAGAAATAACAATATGGGGGTAATAGGGGCACAACAATATAAATAAGGGGTATAACTACAATAGTAATGGGGTAATCACTAGTATTATAGGGACCCAACATGCCCCTCTCCTTCAAAAAAGTGTTGTCCTCAACGCTTGAGTAGTTCTGGATACTTCTGCATAAAATTCTCATCCTCCCATGTGGAATCTTCAGCGGATAAGTTCTTCCACTTGATAAGATACTCTGAAATTGATCGATTTCGTAGCTGTCGAGTTCTTGTTTCTGTGACTGCTTCCGGTTCCAATATAATTTTTCCTTCCTCGTCAAGTTCTGGCAATATTGTTTGAATTGGGAGCTTGTCACCTATAACCTTCTTTAAACATGAAACATGGAAAACTGGGTGCAATCGAGAAGCTGCAGGAAGCTCCAATTTGTATGCCATAGTACCAATCTTTTGCAACACCTTGTACGGACCATAATACTTTGGTGATAATTTATTATCCTTCTTAGCTTGCTTTAGGGACATTTGCTTATATGGTTGTAGCCGTAGGAATACCCAATCACCTACATCAAAACTTCTTTCACTGCGATGTTGATCTGCCTGTTGTTTCATTCTATTTTGTGCCAACACGAGGTTATCCTTTAAGAGTTGGAGGACTTGTTGTTGATGTTCGATGTGATGTTCCACTGCCTGAACCTTAGAATTTTCTCTTAAATATGATGTGATGGATGGTGGTTGATACCCATAAAGTGCCATAAATGGGGTCATTTTTGTTGCTGTATGGAAGGAAGTGTTATACCACCATTCAGCCAGAGGCAACCATTTGACCCATTGTGTCTGTTTATCAGATACAAAGCAACGAAGATATCCTTCCAAACATTTGTTTACTATCTCAGTTTGCCCATCAGATTGAGGATGATAAGATGAGCTATGAGCTAACTGAGTACCAAGACAAGAAAATAATTCTGTCCAAAAATTTCCAGTGAAAATGGGATCTCTGTCACTTACAATAATCTTTGGGTTTCCATGTAGCTTTTGAACTGTTTCCATAAATGCAGTAGAAACTGTACTGGCTTTAAATGGATGTGATAATGCACAAAAGTGTGCATACTTGGTAAGTCTGTCAACTACCACCATGATGACACTCTTTCCCTCAGACTTGGGTAAACCTGTGATAAAATCCATTGAAACCTCCTCCCAACGTTGGCTTGGAATGGATAAAGGTTGTAATAGACCCGGTGTCTTAATTGTTTCAACTTTATTTTGTTGGCAAACCAAACATTCCGCCACAAACTTTTGAATATCTGATTTAAGGCCATCCCAAAAAAATTCCTTCTTAACCCTGTGGTAAGTTTTTAAAAATCCTGAGTGCCCTCCTAAGGGAGAAGTGTGCAATTCCATAAGAATCTTTTGTTTTAGCTGGGAATTCTTACAGAGGTATAAGCGATCTTTGTACCATAACGAATCATTTTGCCAGCTAAATGTATCAGAAGTACTGGAATCTTGTTGTAGCTTTCGAATAAGTGCCCACACTTCTTCGTCATTCTTCCATTCCTCCCTTGCTTCGTTTATCCAATCTGGTTGGATAATAGAAATGGCACACAACAATGCTTCCACATCCTCATCCTTTCTTGAGAGTGCATCTGCCACCACATTTTGCTTCCCTTTTTTGTAGATGATTTCAAAGTCATAACCCAACATCTTTGTGACCCACTTTTGTTGCTCTTCAGAGGATAATCTTTGTTCTAAAAAGTATTTAAGGCTATCATGATCCGTTTTTACCTTGAAGTGTCTTCCCATTAGGTAGGGTCGCCATTTCTTAAGTGCATGGAGTATTGCCAACATTTCCTTCTCATAAATAGCTTTGCTTAAAAACTTTCCCTTGATTGGACGACTTTCAAAAGCAATGGGTCTTTCATCTTGCATTAGAACAGCACCAATTCCATTTCCTGAAGCATCACATTCCACAATAAAGGTTTTTGTGAAGTCCGGTGTAGCTAAGACCGGTGCTTGGCACATTGCCTCTTTAAGATGTTCAAAGGCCTTTGTTGCTTCCGGAGTCCATGAAAATGAATCTTTCTTCAATAATGTTGTTAGAGGTGCTGCTATTCTCCCATAATTCTTAACAAACTTGCGATAATACCCTGTCAACCCAAGAAATCCTCGCAGATGCTTTATGGATGTGGGGATTTTCCATTCCTTAATGGCTTTAATTTTGCTAGGGTCTACCTTAACTCCTTCATGAGATACAATATGACCCAAATATTCCACCTCCTGGACTCCAAAGAAACATTTGGATCTTTTTGCATATAATTGTTTCTCCTCCAATAGTTGTAGCACCCTGTCAACATGTTCAACATGATCCTTCCAAGACTTGCTGTAGATTAGTATATCATCAAAAAATACTAACACAAATTTTCTAAGGAATGGTTTGAAAATTGAATTCATCAAACCTTGAAATGTTGAAGGTGCATTGGTAAGGCCAAAAGGCATGACCAAAAATTCATAATGACCCTCATGAGTTCTAAATGCCGTTTTCGGAATGTCTTCAATCTTCATTCTGATTTGATGATATCCCGAACGAAGATCCAACTTGGTGAAGTAAATTGATCCATGCAATTCATCCAGTAATTCATCAATGACAGGAATGGGGAACTTATCTTTAATAGTGAGCTTGTTGAGCTCCCTATAATCTGGACACATGCGCCATGATCCATCCTTCTTGTGCACCAATACTACTGGAGCTGAGAAAGAACTTTGACTCGGTTGAATTATACCAGCCTCTAGCATTTCTGCAACCATACGTTCAATTTCACTTTTTTGGACATAGGGATATCTGTACGGCCTGATGTTTGGAGGAACACTTCCTGGAATCAGATGAATAGCATGATCATGATCACGCATAGGTGGGAGACCTTTGGGAGTCTCAAATACCTTGGAATGATTGTCCAGGACTTTTTGGAGATCTGGAGAAATAGATGATTCCAATGTGGAAACATCTAGCGAACATAATTGTGCAATTACACCTCTTTGCTCCTTTTTTAGAAGCTTTGTCATGCCATTAGAGCTGATTATCTTTCCTGGTTTCCCTGCAATACCCCTTAATTCAACTTCCTTTCCTTCCACAGAAAATTTCATGAAAAGTTCTTGAAAATTAAAAGCTATTGTACCCAAGGATTGTAGCCATTGGACTCCTAGTACAACATCAGCACCTCCCATTGGAATGGAAAGCATTGGGCTAGTCAATACATATTCTCCCATGGATAGCTTGATATTATGGCACTTTCCAGACAATTTATTGTTCCTCCATTTGCAATCATCACTTGACACTCTGGTGCTGGATATAGGAAGCAATTCAATTCTTTTGCTACCCTACAATGAATAAAATTGTGGGTGCTTCCTGAATCAATCAACACTATTACCTTTTTCTTCTTGATTTGTCCTTCTATCTTGATGGTTTGAGGAGTGGTAATTCCCGCCAATGCATTACAAGATATGGTCGGATTTATTTGTTCTTCATCTAGGCTTTGTTCCTGGAATATATCCTCTTCTTTTGACCTTTCTTGCTCCTTTTCTTCTTCCTCTTCACAATCTATGTAGAATAATTTCTTCTCAGCACACTTATGACCTTTTGTGTATTTGCTATCACAATTGTAACAAAGCCCTTTTGCTCTTTTTTCTTCCAATTGTTGTGGTGTCAACCTTGTAGGTTGTGGAAGACTATGGGCAACAACACTTCCGTCTTTATAGTTGTGAATGGTATGCTTCCTAGTTGCCATAATTTTGCTTTCCATTTTTCTTGCTAACCTGAATGCCTTCTCTAATGAATCAGGTTCCCAAAGGCGCACATCATGTTGGATATTATCCTTTAAAGACCCTATGAACACATCAATCCTATGCTCCTCTGGAATATCTTTTACCCTTATGTTCAATTTTTGGAACTCCTCAATGTGCTCCATTATTGAACCCTTTTGTTTGAGACTTATCAATTGGCTAAAAAAAGTGTTGCTTTTTGTATCCTCATAATGTGCTATCAATTCTTCCGTAAAAATTGCCCAAGTGATAAATTGTTTACGAGAACAAAGCCATTGATACCATACAAACTGATTTGGTTCCAAATATAAAGTTGCCATACGTACCTTTTGTGTGTTTTGCACATTATTGAGATCGAAGAATTGCTCCATCTGTAATATCCATGTGGCGGGATCCTTGCCATCAAACTTCCTCATATCGATTTTTGGAACATGGTGAGTCTTCGATCCAACATTAGAGTCTATGGAATCATGATTAACATTTCTTTTGTTCTCATCATGAGTTTCCTTTACTACCTTTTCACCATTAGTGACCCTTTCTTGTAGCAACTTCTTCAATTCTTCCATGTATGTCTTCAAATCTATCTTCAAATCATCCATCTTAGCTTCCACGTCAAGAATCTTAGCTTCTACGCCTTTCTTTAAACAGTCCATCTTAGCTTCTACACCTTTCTTTAAACCATCCATCTTAGATTCTGTTCCTTTTTGTGTAAGGGACAGTTGTTGCACTTGTTCTTGTAATTTTGATATATCATGTTGCATTTCTTCCTCTTCTTCATGAGTCATGCTAGAGCTTTCAGGTTCCTTACTAGGTGTTTGCATTTTCTTTCCTCGGGGCATCAGTTACCGATAATAATGCTCTACTATGCCCTTTGAATTCCTTCAAAATAAATTTTCAAACCAAGCTTAAGCAAAAATTTAAGAAAATCTACACACCTTTTTTCACTTTGTAGGAGCTCGATATTGCCTCTGATGTATCTCTGTACTTTCTAATCATCTAGTTCTGAATTTGTGACCTGTAGTAGCCCTCTGTGTCCTCTTTCCAATGCCACAAGTCTGACCCAAATTGGATTCTCCAAGGAAGAGTTATGCGAAATCTCCCACAGTGACTTGATTATAGACTAGTTCAGTAGAGCGAACTTGTACGGCATGCCACGAGTCACTGTTTCGACCTTTGGATCTGAAAAACACCCACAAGAAACTACAGTCCGTCCTCTTTCTGTAACTTCTTACGAAACTTCAATCTGATCCCCAGAGAGAAAGTTATGACGATTTTCCCCAGGTCACCTGTTTTGAATGTAATTCAGGAGTCTGCAAAAAGACCAACTTCCTCAGATCATATCTCCTCAAATATCGTGCGAAAAGCTCTGAAATTTGGACCCAAGGTTCAGAGCGATTTCTTCTCAAATGGGTTTTTTTTGTGACTTCTGAAACGTCACAGAAAAAAAGTTATAGCGAAAATGCCACGATGACCTGTTTGGAGCAGCGAAACCCTAGAATCCAAAGCTCTGATACCAAATGTTATGAAACCAGCTCACAAAAAGATAGAAAAGAGAGATCCACGCCTTAGAATTCAGCCTCTTCGAGGGGGTAACCTCCTTTACATTACATAAATGAACAATTCTTGGATGATACAAATGACAAAACCTCCTTTCTATATATAGGAGTCTAAGGAGTCACAATATAATCCAGCCGACCTAACAATAATAATATAAAGCCACAAAAATAACAATAGAGGGATTCTATGGGGCACAGAAATAACAATATGGGGGTAATAGGGGCACAACAATATAAATAGGGGGTATAACTATAATAGTAATGGGGTAATCACTAGTATTATAGGGACTCAACACACGGGCACGCGGAGGAAATGTGCGATGGGAACGCGACAAATGCATGCGGTGAAATGTGACAAAATGAAGAACACTTATGCGACTAAGTGTTGAGCGTGAGCTTTTATATGCGATGTGAAAAACATATGAAATCCGACTTGTAAAAATGGTGCATATGGGCATACGATGATGGTTGTGGGGTCGGCCATGGGGTTGCACACCCCATGTAAACCCACGTAGGTTTCATATATATGTAAAGAGCTTGAGCTCATTTGAACAAGCGAATTGGATCATCACTCCTATGCATAAGAGAGGGGTAAAACCTGCGCAAGGGAGAGATAGAACTGCGCATATCTCATGCGCTCTATCAAGGTGCAGTTTTGGTGTATTCTTGTGCCAGTTGAGGTGTAGGCAAGTGTGTCGGGGTTCGGTTTGTATGCAGATTTGTGCAGGACTTGGTAGAGAGGAATAAGTGGCTCGGGTGAGCACTTCTCTTTGTGCAAGGGTGCACATGATTGTAAAAGCAGGTTGCTTATCTTTGTGAATTTGTCTAAGTGTGAGACTTGGTTCGGCCAAGACACACTTGTGTTGTAAATCTGATATTTGGGGCCACCACACCAAACGGAAAAGGAGTTGTACTAAGATCTCGACTGGGTGGTTATCCCCGATGTTGGTACTGAGATTTTAGAGGCATCAACAGAACCTTACCTTGACTACATGCAAGAGTTTCTAATGAGGGAATCTTCAGTTATCTGGAGTACACTAGTTGAGTGCATGCATGCATCAACAAACTGATGACACACAATTAGTTATATTATCACTCTAATAATTCCTTTGAAGTAAAAAGAAATAAAAACCAAAGGTAACCACAAACCGCTTTTAGAGATCGGGACCTAGCCTTCCTAATAATCACAAAGGGCTCTCCCTTTAAAATTCAAATTTGTTTTAGTTAAGATGTTTTTAGGCTAGCTATGATTGTTCAAGGTGTTTTTGATTTGTATTTGAGATTGGGTGGTGGGATTTGCTTAGACAAACTGATCAAATGATGTCTTTTATACCATTGGTCTATGGATTCAAACAATAAGGAAGCAAAACTGGATTAAGTCACTAAAGTAAATGTTCCAAGGGCAAGATAGCGAAGTTTTTTTCAGATCTTTGAGACAAAGGGTTGAAAGGGTTTCACTCGGGGTAGGAGAGAAATTAAGGGTTCTCAAACCCAGAAAATGAATGAGGAATGAAGGGGTAATCAAAGATCAAAGGCAAATTAAGGATCCTTTAACTTGGATATTCAAGAAATCAATCTAAACCAAAGAGAAATTAAGAATTCTTTAATTTAAATATCAGAAGAAAACATTTAAATCCATAATTGTTAAGACAGAGTGTAATTAAACAAGTTCTAAAGTAGTATTCCAATTATAACATTTAGATTGAAACACACATTAAATATTATGAATAACTTTGAAAAAAATGACAATAACGCATGAAAATACTTGTCTGAAATTCGCTCAACACATGAATCCTTGGAAATGACTGATCTTTATTTATCAATCTAGCTTCTTGGCTCAACAAATGATACAATAAACTTCTTGGTCTTCTAATCAAAATCTCTATAGAAATGTCTAATAGAATCCACACTACATACTTTGAATTGTGAAGTATTTATACAAAAGTTTATGTCAAAATATCTCAAACTAATTTGAGATTTAATCTGGGAAAGAAAAATATCTTTTGGCAAGAAGATAGAGACAATTATTGAACTATTTCATGTTGTCCCTTTTATTTTGGTTCTGCTGGCTTTGATATTTTGCCCTTTAATCTTCTTTGTTTTTTTATCTTTCACGTTGGATGCTTCATTTATTTTAGCCTTTCGTCTGATACACTTTGACTCTGCTGATCTGTCAACATCCTTTTACCATGCTGATTTATTTTTACTATACATTAACCTTTTTACTTCATTTTACTATCGTAAAGTAGTAAATTTCTCCCTTGTTTCGGCATCAGGTAGTTGTATTTTCAGCATCTTTCTATATGTTTCATCTACCTTTGTGTATTTGGCAAAAGTAGGCTTATTGATAAACAAGTGTTTTACCTCATGCTGGAGGTAAAACAAGTTTTCAAATGTTTGGTAGAGTACTCTACCTATTGGAAATGCCTTCATTGATGATGCATTTACTTGATCTCATGCTACCTCTCTAGTTTTCTTGTTGTAATCCTCCTGATTCATCAGCTTATCATTTATTACTAAGGGATTGGGTAATCCATTTTCTATCAAAATCTAGAACTTAGTCATAAATCTTTCAACAGCTAGCTGCATATTCTAACACTTATCGTCCACGTTTTACATCAAGTTCCTCTTGGAGAAGAACCTTTTGACCTCCAAAATTGTCTTTGTTTTGTCCTCTATTTCCAATTCCTGAAGCTCATATTGGATAATTTTGTTAGTCTCTTTTGGCATTTGTCCTAATTCTGCTTTTACTTTCTTGATGGCCTCTGTAGCGAGCTTTAGCAAATCTATTTGCTCGAAAATCACCTAAATAGATGGAAAAATATCATTGACATAGTCAACAATATTGGCCCATAGTTGTTCCTTAGCCTGCCCAAGGGTATCTTTTAGTGTTAAGTCCTTTTCCAGGGCTTTCAATATTTCACTCATCCTGGCAGCCTTTTGCACTTCTTTTTTGTGCATGATCTTAGCAAGCTTGTAATCAATTTCCAAGCTTTTCAATTTCTGTTTGAGCTTATTCATGTCTATGGTTTGTGTGGACATTTCTTCCATAGCTGTAACCAACTTTGTTGCTTCATCACCTAATGTACCTATTGCCGATGTAGATTCTATAGAAACTGGTTGTGCTATGGCCATTGGAGTTGTTGGATCCAATGAGACTGTCAGTGTGGAAGGAACAATCGTGGTAACTGCCAGGATTACATTTACTGAGGTAGTGCCAAGATCAGTTTTCTTTAATTGGATCAAGTTGTCCAATTCCTTTTTTGTCTCCCTCAATTGATCATTTAGTTTTAGGACTAAGCCCATCAACTTTTCATGTCTTTTTTTGGTTTTCCAAGACTTCCTGTGTCTAGGAGTGCTACAGTTGAGGTACCTTCAATTGTTTCTTGAGTGCTGCAATGTCATCGTTCTTCTTTTTGATTAACTGTTCAGTAGCCTTGATGTCTTTCGGATCATGTCCCAATTCAATTATCAAGTCTTCCAAAGACTTGATTATGTTATCTTTGGCCTATGATGAGGCCATTTCCAACTAATACTGGGCCAAAATATTACTTAGTGAATTCTACAACTGATGAGCAGCCACGACCATTTGATGTAAGGGTGGGGTAAATCATTTCTCGAGCCTGTTTGTGAAATTCAATTTGGTCAATGCGATGAATATCCCTTGCCAATACCTCTAAGTCTATCTTCTTGAAATCTATTTATGTCCTCAGTTGTTGTACAGTTGGCTTTATGAAGGACATTTGCATATTTCCTTCCTTGATGTCAAAAGCTGACATCAAACTACTCTGATTAGGAGGTGTAAGTTTAAAATATTATGCATAGGATTCTATTTTCAGTTTCTCATTTTAATCTCCTTAAACTTTTTCTTAATGTCCCTCTCCCTATCAATAGGCTTATGGAATGAGGAGACTTATACACTAAGCTGCCTTTCTAAAATTTGAGTTTTTGATGTAGTTGGCTCCTAAATTTCTCTAGATGGAGCTTTGCCCTTGCTCATGTCCAACTCAGTATTAGTTATTTCTACTGAGCCTTCTGTGTCTTCCTATTGTAAAATAGGATTGAGCTTCGGCCTTTTACTTTGGCTAGCTTTATATTTTATATTGGATGTGTCCATACCTGAGCTGGAGGCTCCCTCTCTACTCATTTTGGGATTCTTTTCCTCATTCTAAGGAGTGTGCAAAATAGTAGGGGTACTCATGGTTCCTTCTTGCTCTGGTACCTGTAGGAAAGAGCTTTCATCAAGCTATCTCTCTAAATCAAACAAGGTATTTTCAACATCTACCTTTGTGCTATCCTTGTCTATGAGAGTGTTTTCCAACTACTCAGATTGATTGGAATATCTCTCTATTTCTGGCATGGGGTGATGAATGTAAGGTCTCAATTTGACCTTTTCTCCTAGTTTGGTTTTAAACCCTTGAGGGTCATAACTCCACATGAAATTGTTCTTAAACTTCATTTGTTGCGGAATTTGATCTGCTTCCTCTCCTACCTCTCTAGAATTGCAAATGAAAGGGCATAACTGGTTCATGATCTTTAAATGAGACCTTTTATTGGTTGAGAAAAAATTGATATCATCAGAGTTCATTATCTGCCTATAATATTCCAGAGCAAATAACCTCATGGGGAGGTATTTGGGCAGTTTGTATGGGGCAAGCTCGCAGCCATAGATTCTTATTTCAGTGTGATTTCGATAAATGTACCAATCTCCCACCTTACTTTGTTTGGACAACTGGAGCACTCTTTTGATTTATTGGCTTATTCTAGGTGGAGGGCTTCCTGTCAGCATGGTCATGACTGGATAGACAAAAGAGTCAATGAAGTCTATATAGGTGTATGGTGATGAATACTTGTGGAATAGTGGTGTCCAAAATATAACAAACCTGGGGTGGCCTTTAGTATCCAACTTCTAGATGGTGAAGGGAAATCTGTCTAACGCATAATACAAACACATGTGGTAAAGTATAGATGAGTGCTTGAATACTCTCTCATTGTGCATTCTGGTAAATTTTTCATGCATTCTTGCAGCTATGAACTGGGCATAATTGTACAAACTAGTAGGAGGCTTTCCTGGGGTGACAATGGACATCAAAGCCAGGATGAGCTCATCAATGAATTCATCTATGGTGTAGCCCATAATACATGATATCATGGTTACAATTTTCTTTCCCCTTTCAGAGAAAATGGCAAAAGCATATGGAGGGGCATTTCTGGAATGTGTTGTTGTTCTACAATGAAAGTTTGGAATATTTGGGCCAGTCTTGATGGACTCAACTTGGTGTACTAGTCTAACAAATCCCCAACAGAGAGTGGGGTCAGGTTTGGACCTGGTTGGACTTGCAAAACTTCATTGATTGACTCAGTTGTAATAGTGAACAATACTTTTTCGTTTGGGGACATTATAGCTCTGTGGCTGGGAATGTAACAGGCATGACACATATGGACAATCTGAGGTAAGACATGTACTTGTGGAACTAGTATTTGGGCAAATTTGAGTCTCTAAGGCCAATGTCATGAGTATGGTTTAGATATGTTTCCTTACTCAAACAATGAATTTTGAGCAGGAGTGTATAGACACTTGTGTCTTTGATTTCAAAACCTTTGTCCACTAGGGAAAGGTGGTCAATTCCAAATGGGGGGTTGTGACTGGCCTAACATCCATGGCGACGGGGGCAGCCATAATTCAGTTCTTGTGGATTTGAATTTGACTTTATACATGTTTATATCAGGGGTTTTAAGGTAATTTAGATAATTTTAGAAGGGTTTGGGTATTCTACTCAGGCACACACTTTATTTTTAAAGTAATTTCAATTAATTTTACTTAATTAAAACACTTTAAATACTGAACATTTTCAAATTGAAAGGGTGTATGGTAATTTCTCTTCAAATACGTGGAATTTGGGTGAATTAACTTCAATTTGTGTTCTTGGTGACTGCAGAAGGTTGAATGGCTCTGGTACAGACTAAGACCTTGATTGGGGTCTCTGCGACTTCTTCAGGAGTAAAATTGAGGTCAATTGGTGATTTCAGAATTTGAAGGTGTCACAATGGCTTGCAGAGGTTTTAAATATAAATTGATCGAAAATAGCTCGAATAGGGATTCTCGGCCTTTTTATTGAATAACAGTCAATTTTTTGCGGGTAAGTTACAAATGAACAATGGGCGGTTTTTCAGGTTGGGCAGGGAGGCGGTTTCCCGAGCCATCGCACTACTTTTTGGAGGTGGCAGTATTTTGGTGAGGTCACCTGATCTACCTTAACGCTTGACACGTAGCAGATGGGGGCTCACGGAATACCACTTTATCGGGTGGGTAAAGGTTGGCTATTGGGTGAACCTGATATGGCTGTGAACCATTGAATTTGGGTGTTGACGATTAGATGGCAATCAGGTGACAGAATAGCACGGATGAAATGGCAAAAGGTTTCGGGGGGACTGGGGCTTTAATCCATGGTGGTTTGCGATTATTTAGGAGTTAAACATGGGATTAAATCATCGGATGAGGTTTAATGAAGGGGTTATCTTAACTTTTCCGAGAATTGATGAGTTAATATGGTGTTGTCAGGGGCATGGGATAAACTTAATATAGTATATAGTTAAACTAAGAGTTGGGATATTATATAAGGGATTTAATTATATATGGGAAAAGGTATATCGGGAGCTCTATTATTAGGTTATAAATTAATATGAACTTAAATGAGCGGAGTGGAAATACTACTAATCATAATGTAACAATTTGTGTATTTTCTTCACATACACTTATAATTAGGATAAAAAAAATTTGTGGGTATTTTGAGTGAAATGGAATTTATCATGGTTTTTTTTTTACTATGATAGGCAAATGGATTTTAACCTTAGGAAAATGGGTTTTATTAGGGTAATGAAGAGAAATGACTTTTATGAAGCGAATTCTAACACTTGATGTCCATAATTCATTAAGCTGGGAGTCTGGTCCCACCAAAATTCAAAGAAATGCTTTGACATTTTATGACTTGAAGCATTTTTAGTACTAGAACTTACTTGTGGATGGGGAAATTAGTAAGTATAGGGATGAAATGAATGAGGGGGAGTTAATTAAATCAACTTGTGAATCACTTTTTTTGTTTCAGTAACTGCTCATGCACATTGAAACATATAATTAATCATGATAAATGTGCTTTTGTCCAATCAACTTTATACCTCATCAACCTTTCTTCTACTTACCCATTACTCACCCTAAAAATTTTTCTTCATTTTGGTCGGTGAACTTAAGCTAACAAACCCTTATCATTCTTTTTTCTTTTGAAAAGTAAACTATCTAATTCTAGCGTTATATCTTCCAAGGGCTCAGATTAAGCTGATGAGCTCCTTTTATTTTCTCTACCTATCTAATGATCTACCAATATTAAGTTGTTTGGTCAGATTTTATTATCTAACTATAAACATGAAATTCAAATCATGAAGTAGTCAAGATTAAGCAGTTTGACTAACACGGGTTGTGCCATGTATGACAAGTTGCACACAACCATTACTTGCAGAAGAAGTAAAAATAGTAGTGACACTTAGACTTGCACACTTTCATGATCTGTTTTTGTTTTTTGGGTTCATATATTTTTGATTTTTTGATTTTTTCTTATTCTTTTTGTCCTTTGATATTTATTTTAGGACATACCCTCTTTACATTTTTTAATTTTTAATATGGAAAACATTTGCAGAAAGAAAATGTATGTACAATATTACAAGACTTAACCTTAGCCAGTTCAAAATTATGAATCCTATGAGGGGGAGTTAACTAAATCAACTTGTGACCACGGCAACTACAGCAGCAACTACAGTACCTTTGACCACGGCAACTACGGCAGCTTCGACCATGACAACTACAACAGCTTCAACCAAGATTTTATCCCCAAACAGAATTATCCTTTTTGCGGTCCTAAACAATAGTATCCTTGGTCTCCTTGGCCTTCTATCTTCTCTTGTACTTTGTATCTCTAAATTCTTGCTCGAATTGTTGTTCAAGATGAAGTGTTTAGATGTCTAGTTATAAATATTTTGTTTATAACTGAAGGGACACATCAAGTGAGACCGACTTGTATGACTGAGTGTAAGTCAGCTAACTACTAGGAATAATTTCCTTAACTTAAAAAATCAATATCTCACAAACTATTGGGAGTTTCAGGACAAATAAGGGCTTGTTAGAAAGAGGAAAAAATCCTCTTTAAAAGTTGATCTAGGATAAATTTTGAAAGGATGCCTCCAATATTTCCAAAATAATTTTTCCCTATGACTGTCCTTAAATTTTATGCATAAAATGTTTGGGACAACATGAGGAATGTTTGGAACAATTTGGCTTCTTCATAATTTGGCTTTTTCATTGTTATCAATGTCATCATATACTAGTGCAGTCATAGTGCAACATCATTAGGAGAACTCCAAAATAATCTTCCAACCATGTTATCAAGACCTCATCAAGTGCCATCATCAATTGTGGTCATTTATCAAGAATATGACATCATCAAATGTAGTCCTCCATATGTCATCAAGGGCTTCTAAATACTTGGCACTTCTTAAGACTTCTTCATTAGTGACTTGACATATTAATTGATGACATTATTATGAAACAAAAGTTATGACATCATCATTTGGAACCAGGCATCTCAACAATATTTGCCATCTCTTCTAGTGCCATATTGACATCAATGATAATGTAGATTAACAATTTCGTTATGAGAAGTTTTCTTAAGTTTCTTCACCATGAGAATGTTACATGAATTACATATGCTTATGTATGAATAGATTTAAGGATTTTTCACTCTATTTTGATGAGATTCACTTGCATGGTATTGTTTTTATATTAATCCTTACTTGTTATGAAGATAAATAATTTAGCTCAGATATGTTGATGGTTGATTTCTTATCTCTATATTTATCTCCTATTATTAGAATGGTTAAATCATTTAGCTTGAGAGTATAGAAGTTGTGTTGTCCATGATTGTATGCATGTAACTTTTATTTCACTCTAGATAGCGATGAAATAGTTCTTGAATCTAATCTTGGACCTTATTAAAGCTCCTAAAGGAAAATAGAGTGTCTCTAACTTATGTGATATTATTTATATATTAATACTTTGGTGCATCCAAACAAATGGAGTAATGTTGTTCATGGTATAACAATGTAGTATTGTCTATGCCCTTCATGAGCTATATGAATAATATCCTTCATAAGTATATTAGATTCAATATACCCAAAGCAATATCCTATTACGTGTTAGTGAGGGGGTTTTCAAATATTTTAATGGTTGTATGTTATGGTTTGTCCTTTTCCTACCAAATGTAAAGGTTTAATTTGAATTATAAACTATGACAACTGGATCTAAATGTTCTCACCCTGGTACTAGTTGGGGAAAACTATATGTATTCTTGCGTATGCATAATAGACAGTAGTATATTTGCATGCCCATGCTAGCTGAAATAGATATAAGAAAATTTTCTATTATTGTTGCAAGGAATATTGGATGAAGACATTAAAGTTATTGTAAGGGTTGCATGTCAAGAGAGCATGTGATATTACATCGAGGGTATATGACTCTCCACCTTGATCTTTCAAGGTAGTTATGATCCTTGGTTCACTGAACTCGTGACCACTATGAATATTAACTGTAACTAAGACAAAAATTATAAATTTATGGGGTGTAAAGGCTATTTTCCTCGGTAGGTTAAGGAGGTTCGTTACAAGTGGTATTAGAGCAACAAGTTCAAACCTTACAGCCTATGGACTCATCCACCACAAATTCCTATCTGCAATAACCCTAGATATGCAAACATGCAGACATGTTTGATTATAAAAAATTCCTATAAGAGCTATAACCCCAAAATTTATCTGGGAAATTTAAGCATATGATGTTCGTAATGATCTGTCTCCACCAAGGGAAATTAAGACTCTTCATTGAAGAATCCAAACACAACCATGGTTATTAAGGGATCAATAAATAATATAAATTTCACTTGTATATAATTTTTTTAATGAATATGGACCTTATAAAATAAAGATGTTAATTGTTAATTTGTGGCATAATTGTGAATAATAAATTATGCATAAGGACGAATTGAAATATTAAAATATTTGAATAAAAGGAGGAAGATCCAAACTATGAGTGAAGGTTGAGAGCCACTTAGAAAATAGAATAATATACACACTTTCATATGCCATGTAAATTATTATGGTGGTAATTAAGTGCAAGTGTATGTAAATAAATATTATCCTTGGGCCAATCTCCACACCAAAACAATAAGTCAACTAGTTAGTATATGGTCACATCTATGGTAGAAATGGTTAGTTGGTGTCATAATTTTTTTCATTTGAAGGTAAAATATCTTCTGATGACAAGGTATGTGTCAATAAATGCTATCTGGTCAGGATTATTTAGTTACTTATTGTGTCGATTTATCCGTTGCAAACCACTTGTGAAAAAGGAAGAATCTTAGCACAGGAACCCATTCTCTCCCCGGTGAAATCGTCTTACATTAGTTTGTTAAATTGTAGACCGTGGAGGAACATAAGAAGAGGTTCAATTCATTGCATTTGGATGACCTCCATAATGAATTGGGTGAAAAAATCAACATCAGAGCAACTGACTTTGGCTGTCTAAAAACTAGTAATAAATAATATCCGCTACTCGATAAATTCACTGACTTATATCATAACGACAAGAGATACTAAAATGTTTACAATTCAATATCCTCTAATAGGGTAAATGTGAATTCATGGCTTCTCATGTCCAGCAGAGCATTCAATAGATCCTTTGGATTGTCTCTTACATTGATGGCTTGTCTTTTATGGCTAGGCGGTCCTCTATGAATTTATCAAAATTGCTATATATATCATTTTCATGTAGATTCATGTGATACATTCCATGCCCTGAGGATACAACTACTGAAGAAAGGGAAGTAGTTCGCTAAATAGGGAGATCCTTCTACCATCATCAGTTCCTCTAAATTGTTTTGAACTATTGGAAGTTAGGGATTCCAACATAGGTTAGCTTGACTAGACATTAGCCATTACCATGTGCTGGAGAAAAACCTAGTTAATTAAAGTAAATATATATATATACCATTGTAGGATGAATGGTTGTATAAGGACGAGATCCATAACTATATCAGTGATTAACTATAACTGCCATCAGTGATTAATGGTCATTATCATGTTGAAGTGAAGGAAGGAATGGGAAAATTATGGGTTGTTTGTCATGGAAACAAATGAACTAGGAAAATGATGCTTTATGGATTAGTCATAACTTTTAGAAACAACACAAAAAAGTTCCAGATCGATGTTTCCATTTTAGTTATAGCCTTCGTATCTGACTTATACCAGAAAGGAATTAGGCGAGTTAGCAAAACTCTTCAATCCTAAAAAGTTGAAATTTTGGCTTACGGTTATAGGAACAACGTGTCCCCATATGGGATAAGATCACTGTTCTTTTGTTTTCTTCCAAGTTGTTAAATCATGGATCTATACTATTTTCCAAGAAGGGATCGAAAAAAGAATGAAGAAAAGTTGAAGCAAGTTGTTTCCACTGCGCGTTATGAATAAGAGTTACAGTCAACGTGTCAATATGGATGTGTTTGGAATGCTTTTCTTTTTTATGATAATGTTGCATGAAGGATACCGAAAAGTTGTAAGCATTGTTTCCCTCATAAGACTGTTGTTTCAATTTAAATACTGCTTTTGACTTGTTTCACCATAGTTGCAGAAGAATAAGGGTTATCCTAACCTTCCGTGTTAATGTATTTTCCTATATAGGGGAGGCAACTAAGAGATGGGATCGATAGATCCTGTTAGGTTGCCCAAACCCAAGCGCAGAAGAATGCACACTATCTTAGGAAGTGCAGAAGCAACATGGCCTGAGCAGATGAAGACAATGGATAGAGAACCCTAGGATCTTCAATTCCTCTACATCATAGGGATCGCTGGATAAGTTTTCAAGATCCTGCACTCCTGCGCTAAATTTCTAGGAGTTCTCATCCTCGCACTTATCTTGCTCTTTCTTTCACAATTCATGGAAATTAAATGATTTATCAGATAGAGTTGGCTAGTCGGCTAGAAATATCACAATCGTTTTTTAGTTTTTTGAGAGGGAGCGCAATGCAGCAACTCATTGTGCTCTCAACTATGCCCTCAGATTGTCTATGTAAGAAAAAAACACTTACCTAGTGGTGGGAAAGTGGAGCAAAGACACTCTACACATAGTTATGCATAGAGTCAACCATCACTCTCGGATGAGTTAAAGTAACAAGAAGACAATGATCACATAAATTGATCCATCCATTCAAGATTGAACAATATTATTGATTCCCAACCCCATTCCTCAACATAATTTTATCTAGGCCATGCGCTCGCATATGATGCTTTTGCTTACTATTCCCTGCCAGCTTTTGATGAAAAAATAGTATATACTTGAATCTGTTTCTTGATTGGTGTTTAAAATGCATATAAGTTTATTGATTTTTAACTAGTTTTTGAATCATGATTTACATTCTCGAATGTAAAGGGTGTTCGCATCCTTTGTGATCCTTGCAAGGGAAAAGGATGGGTGACTTATGTACAAGTGTAGAGAAAGTGAGTTTATTGTCATTATATCTTGTAGAGTTGTGAGTTTGTTCACATGAATATGCATCTCTATCCGAATAAGACCGGTTTTAGATATATAGATTAATGAACTTTCTTTTGAAAGCCTCTTTTTGTTATGGATATATGCATTTTGTTGTCTTTAGAATGGTCTTTAATGTGCCTTTCTTGAAAATTTGTTTTCTTTATTCCTTCTATGAGGAGAATTTGTAATGTTTAATTCAATTATAAATAATGTTTGGACAATTATAATTTCTAGGTAAATAGTGATGCTCAATTGTCTTCATATTTTGTATTGAGATTGTATGTAAAGTCATTCTATGTGGGGAATTTGTAGAGCAAGGAAAGACCACTTATTAAAAAAAAATAAAAAATGGCAAAATATGGATGCTCAGAAGCACTAGACGTTTCAAAGTGAAGGAATCAGTACTGAAAACCTATTTAAGATGGTGAAAGTTTTCAAAAAAAATATGCTCATGTTTAAAAATGTTGTGTGGTATTCCTTGGTATTTTTGGAGAGAGAAACTAATGCGAACTCCATTTCCCATGTCTTGTTGAATTGTGTGTCCCAAGTCAGTGAACAAAGAAAACTATTCGTGCTCAAGTTATTTTTTTTTTCTTTCTTTCCAAAGAAATGGACTTTGAAATCAAGATCTAGGCAACTTTGGGAAGTGAAATGATAACAAAGCAGTTATTGTATTCTGGAATATGGTCTAGACATGCGAATGCCCCGTATGTAATAATATTACACACTAGAGGAGGTGTAGGTAGTATGTGTTTTGTCAACACATGTGATGTATAGTTTGTGAATGAAAGCTATTTAAGTTCTTAGCTCAAAATATCGTAGAATTTAAGACCGACATATGATAAATTCTTTGACTCTTGAAGATGGAACTTTCACTAACATTTATAGCAACATTGTAGTGTTTCATATTAAGGGAAGAAAAATGCTATGGTTCAAAGGTTTAGGGAATGGTGGATATTGCAGAGAGAAATTTGTAAAGATGAAAATATGAGCCTCGACCCACATTGGGAGGGACAAAATAACATGGCATAATTTGTGTCAGTGAATTTGTAGTATAGCCAACTCCTACTTAAAACTCTGCAAATTTTAAATAACAAAGAAGTTTTGAGCTTTGGTAGCTGCGTATCATTCATCTGGGTTGGAATCAAATCAACTTCTGTAAATTAGCCAATTATGGCTTAACATGCTTCTCACATATTTGTCCATAATGGGAAATTCTGGAAAAGTACACAAACAAATAAAGGGGAAAATGTCTTGAAACTTATTGAATTTGGTACCTTTTTTATCATATTGAATTGATATGTTGAAAAGATAGTTAATAATTACTACTACAAAAAAATTGTTGAAAAAAATTACAATGGTAACTTGTAACTTCATGGTGGGGTTCAGATAAGATAAGATAAAATACAATAATTGATGTTCTTAAATGAAAAAATAATAGTTCAATGGGACTATAAGATGTAGCCAATTAACATCATAATGGGGGACTGTCATCATCACTTTAAATGCTAAAATTTGAAAAGATACAAATGAAAGTGCAATAAGCAAATAGAAATACTTGAGAAAGGTTGAACTGAAAATGTAAATATAAGAGGGTTAATGGTTTTTATGAGTTAACTTTATATAGATACCTGTAAAAATTATGGCTCATTATTATCATTCAAGTTAAATTTAACTTATGATGAAAAACTATGCATAAGATAATATAGAACTATAATTTTCATTTAACGCTTGGAACCTATGAGTATCCTTGGGTACAAACCATAGTAATTAATGAAGTAGCACAAATGATATAAACCACTAGGTCAATTAAATGGTAGATTGATATTATATCAATTGAAATACATAATTTGTATCATGAAATTTTGAGAGGTCCTCTTAGCGGATTGCATTCATAATGTGTCTAGACAACATAAAAAATTGTTGCATAATTCAAACACGAATTCATAAAATAGATAACTCATCTTTGGGTCAAGGGTGATGTAATGTTGATGATGAGCTAACATGTAAACACCCTTAGGTCATAATCACTTACAACAAAAAGGGGTGTAGGATTGAAAGTAGTAAAAAAAATAAAATAATAAAACCTTTCATGTATGACTACAGTGAACTATGCATGACCAACAAGTTGTTGGGGCATACAAGGGGAAATAGAAAATCATACGGGATGAATTATCAGTTGATAATTATTAGACTTCAAAATCTGTGAGTTAATAGTCTGCTTTAGAACATTAAGCAGAAGGTATGTTTAAGATGAAAAAAATTCATGGATACAACACTATGCGACTCATATTGTAACCAAATGAAATCTAGAATTGATTTACACTTGACATAAAACTTTCTTAATTACATAGATGAACTATGATCATAAAAATTCCTTGAAAATTGAACACAGTTAAGGATAAAGGAATGATGGTATGATACTATGATGGTGGAAAGATATGTGGATAAAGTTTATGTCATGCAGATGATACCATGAGGATAGTATTATAGCCTATACCATAGATGGACTATGTACAACTGTACATATGGGACCGTACGACTACATATGCTACAAGGTTGAAAAATGAAATGTGCATTGGTGTGTGTAACATACCTTGTGTGTAGACCTGAAGGTTACCCAGAAGGAAGAAAGTAAGTTCTGTATAAGTAACTATGGTTAATCGCAGTTTGGTATATATAAAATTACAGTGAATATATATGATGAACATATATTTTTATGTGAACTAATCTCTTATGACCTTGCAGGCATATTAATGTGGAAAATATGCTAACTGATGTATTGTATACAAAGAGACTGCAAGAAATAGGTGTTTGACAAGAACAGAAGGCTTGAAAGAATGCAAGCAGATAACATCATTATTCAGATAAAATAAATGATAAGATATAGTTGCTTTAATAATCTTAAGTAACAGATTATGATATTTATCATAGTTGAACTTTTTCATCTATAAATTCTCACAAATGTTTTGAAAAAAAATGTTATAGGTAGTTACGAAAGGAGAGAACTTCTTGAGACCAATGTAGCTATGGAAGGAGAGGTGCTCAGAGCACTCCTTGTGACCGATGTACATCAAAAAAATTGCATCAAATGGTAAAGGCATGAGAGTTGTTGATTCAGAAAGCCACTACCTGTGAACAAGGACATGATGCAGTGATACACAGAGGACAATGTAAAATTTAAGGGGGAGAGTATGTAACACCCCTCCCTTGTGTACTAAATTATTGTAAACCTAAGCTGAGTTAAAGCTAGGTGTGACACCCTCCTTTGTGGGTTAAACTATTCTAAACCTAATTTGAGAAAAGCTAGGTGATATGTAATATGAAAGGAAAATGTGTTATTAAATAAATTAATAAAATAAATCACTTGAAGGGTGGAGCATCAAGATAGAGGTCATTCTTGCCAAATCCCGTGAGGAATGGGATAGAGATGAATCTTTCATGATAAAGCTTCTAGATGTGACTCTAGATAAGCTTGGATGGATTGGAGATCCATCAGATGGATGGGAGATAAAGGAAAGCTTTTGTGAAGAAACGATTTGTGGGAGATAAAGACTATCTTTTCCGAAAAAGACCTAGGAAAATTGAAAAATCCATAAAAGTGGGACTATTAATGGTAACTAAATCATGAAAGAGGTTATTAAATACCTAGTGCATTGATCAATTGAGGATAGTTGATCCTTTGAAAGATCTTCGGCTTCCAAGTGAGGTTTTAGTTGGTGTGAGATGTGTGGAGTGTTTTGTATGATGATTCTTACTCTCTCCCTGTTTTAGTTCCAGTTTGGTTATGAGAAGTTTTCTTACGTTTCTTCACCATGAGAATGTTGTGTGAATTACATATGCTTATGTATTAATAGATTTACTTGTGTTTCCCTCTATTATGATGAGATTCACTTGCAAGGTATGGTTTTTATTTTAATCCTTACTTGTTATCAAATTAAATCATTTAGCTCAGATATGCTCATGGTTTATTTCTTATCTCTATATTTATTTCCTATTGTAAGAATGGTTAATTCATTGAACTAGAGAGTATAGAAGTTTTGTTGTCAATGATTGTATGCATGTAACTTTTATTTTACTCTAGATAGCGATGAAGTAGTTGTTGAATCTAATCTTGGCCCTTATTAAAGGTGCTAAGTAAAATAGTGTCTCTAACTTATGTGATATTATTTATATATTAAGAGTTTGGTGCATGTGAACAATTATGGATTAATGTTGTTAGCAGTATAAAGATGTAGTATTGTCTATGCCGTGCATGAGCTATATCAATAATTTCCTTCATAAGTATATTAGATGCAATAGACCCAAAGCAATATCCTATTATGTGTTGGGGAGGGGGTTGTAAAAAAGTTTAATGGTTGTATGTTATGATTTGTATGTAAAGAGTTCATTTGAATTATAAACTCTACAACTGGATCTAAATGTTATCACACTCATACAGGTTGGGGAACAATGTAGGTATTCTTGCATGTGCATAATAGAGAGGAGTAGCTTTGCATGCCCATGCTATATATATAAGAAAATGCTGGATTATTCTTGCCTGGAATATTGCATGAAGACATTAAAGTTATTGTAAGGGTTGCATGTCAAGAGAGCATGTGATATTACATCCAGGGTATATGTCTCTCCACCTTGATCATTCAAGGTAGTTATGATCCTTGCTTCCTAGGAGGTTCATTAGAGTAAAGGAATAGTAAATATGAAATCTAAGACCAAGGAAAAACTGAGTAGTAAAGGAATAGTAAATATGAAATCTAAGACCAAGGAAAAACTGAGTAGGCAAGTTAGTGTAATAATTTCGATTTTGAATGTAAAAAAACACTAATATCCGGACTTCAAGTTAGTCAACCAATTGGACCTTTTCAAAGCGGTTCCTATTCAAAGGACAAAACTTCTATACTCATATGTGTCATTGCATTTCACATTTCAACTCCAACATAGCCTGTTTGGATTTTCTGGTAGCGCAGTTTTATATATTCCGGTATCTACTCTACCCTAGAACAATACGGGTCACATAAATTCTCTGCTTTTTGTCTATTACGATTTAGTTAGGCCTGATTATTAATATAGTTTCAATTTTCAATATAGTTTCAACTAAATTTTCAGTCCAAATTTGATTAAAAAACTAAATAATTTGAATACCAAACTGATGCTTAGCAAATTGACTATTAAATATATATATTATTAGGTCCCATAATCAATTAAGTGTATACATTCTTATGCATTTTGTACCTTAGATTAATTATTGTTTCTTTAAAAATATATATATATAGATAACTGTAAACCATAAATAGAATTTGCAATTAAATGTAAACTTCTTGAACTACATATAGAATAGTTTTTAAACTATGAATTTTAACATGAATTTTAATAATATAAAACAAATCAAGTAAAAAAAAGCAATAGTACAAAAATGATTGACTTTCTTTCTGTATACTTGGCATAAACCTCTACTTTATTTAATGAATTTATGCATGAAATCTACAATAAAGAGTGAAAATACAGAACTGAGAACCACCTGCAAAAGAGCTAACTACTACCTGTAAAAGATTTCCCATAAAATATATGCACTAGTTAACTAAAACGACTGTAAAAAAGGGTGTTTCGGTCTGGTCTCGTTTCTTACACGTTTTTTACGAGGAATTCTGGTAACATGGGGTAACTCATATTAGGTTTAGGTGTAGAAACATGAAAGGAAATGAACAAAACTAATTATTTATTACAACTATAGAATATCACTGTCGTATAACCGATCTTAGATAAAGAATGGGAATGAGCTAAACTGCTTTTTTATTAAAATGGTACACAAGGCCAAAATCTCATTGTGGCAGAACACGGAAAAGTTAGTTGAAAGGAAAACATTTTAATCTTAATGTCAGCCTCAAGACACATGAACAAGAACTAATGTATTTATATTTATGTCATAAAAGTGAATGACGACCCTTTTCCTGAGACTGTAATTGTTTCTTCGTATATTTGTCGTAGATTAAACTAACGCGGTCCAATTTTGTTTCAAAATGTAAAGATATTATGATGCTGCCTTGATTTGACTGGCAGGTGATCGCATTACGAGATCTACAAAGCACTGAATGCTTCAGCCAAGGCGCGCTGCTTGCTCGGATCAGGAATACACCAGAGCGACCTTTCTCGTCTCTCCTCCGATTCAGCTTCTCTTTCACTGTCTGGCTTCTCTAATTCCCTTAGAGAAGGAACACAGACTTGTGCAGGCACTGGAAAAATATCCTCCTGTTCAAATAAAATGAACACCCATTTCAAAAACACGTCGTGTAACGTCTGAGATTAACATGTGAAATGCAAGAATATGTATCAATTTAGGAAAGGTAAGGGAATTTTGAGTGTGTACGTCTTCGTTTTGGTTTGACTCTGCATCGTCAACGTTTAGGTCATCCATAAAATTCTGCTCATCATCCGAGAATTCCGCAAGAAAAGCCTTCCACTCCTCCGTAAATTATGTACATCAACAGCGTTAATATTTATTTCAAATTAACTAAAAAAACCCACAATAAAGTTGTCCATTACAAAGAAGTATACCTTCCCATGTCATTTTCAGCAACAATAATAATAACAACCTGCAACCTGTTCCGATCTTTCAACCAAAACAAAACACAGGGAGTTTATGCGGGTGATACAATGGACCTCACAACGAAACGAACCCTAACTGTTGCGGGGAAGAGTAGATCCAACGAAATAAACTGGATCATACACTGGAAAGAACCCTAATTGTTACGAGGAAGAATAGCTTCAGGGAAATATATAAGGATGTGATAAGAAAGAAACCAAACAGACGATGCTGGAGGTGAAATGCGGAAGGAAGTGACACATACGATTAAGTTATCAATTATATATTGAAGTTGAACGACCAAAACGGAAATCTGTTGTATTTTCAAACGGTCATATTTACCTTGGCTACAATAGTGCTGTCATCTCCATAGGAACTGCGTTCAAACGGTCGAATTTATGTTGGGGTTAACAATTTGAAGCTTTCTTACATTCAAATCGATATGATGCCCCAAATTTCCGTATTGACTGTTTAAAACGGTCTTCCTTGTCATTTTAACGATTTCATGTCATAGTAACTATTCCTTCCCTAACTTGAACATGGACTTTGTTCGAAGTTCACTTTCCTAGGATACATCAATACAAAATTACTTAACCTAAAAAGTTAATTTAAATAAAATTAAAAGAGAGGGAGGTTTATTTTAATTTTAAAAGATTATATTTATATTTATTTAATTATTAAAAAAATGATTATAAAGAAAGGTTTTTGATAAAGGTAGGTAAATGGTGTGATTGTGTTAGTTGATTTTATTAGGATACATTAATACAAAATTTTACTTAAGAGAGGGATGTTAATTTTAATTTTAAAAGATTATATTTTTATTTATTTAATTATTAAAAAAATTGATTATAAAAAAAAGTTTGATAAAGGTAGGTAAATGGTGTGATAGTGTGGGTTGATATGTTAAATATTTCCAGTTCATATTTCACCTATTTTCACTATAAGTTTTTTTTACTTTTTCTCTATTTAATTAATTAACCTATTTAAAATAATTGGAATTCAATTTTAACAATATTTTATTTCCCTATTTATTTAATTATTTAATAATATCAATTTTCTCATCATTCCCCGACCCTAACGGCCATATTTTAACTTTACCCTCAATTTATATTTGTCTTTACTTTTTGTGTTCAGTGAACGTCACCCAACGCAATGAACACAAATTATAATATACAATTTACCATAAGCTTTCATCGATTATAAAAAATAATTAAATAAATGTGTTTATAAGGGTTATATTAAAAATTAACTCTATTTTCTTTTTAGTTTTTCTTCTTTTTAATTTCAAAAATATAATTTCTTTTTAATTCCAAAAATAGATTAAGCTTTCAATATTTTAAGAAATTGAATACTTTAAAGAATTTTAACTTAAAAAAAAAGAAAGATTTAATTAAAATGATTTTATCTAGTTTTATAAACCAATCTTTAATCACTAAAATTGAGGATTTTAATCACATAATATTATCTAACTTCCAATTTCTCAAGTCCTAAGAAGAACCTAAAAGAAGAATGAGATGCAAGCTTTGACCTTAAAAGAAATTAAGATAGATTTATCATTTTGTCCTTAGGATAAATTTACGATATTTCTTTTATCTTAATATGTGTGTGTGTGGTGAAGATGGAATTGCTGATTAACATTAAGACCAAATTTGGTGTACAATAAATTAAGAAATGTACGGATTTACTTGTTTTACTTTTTAAGTTTAGTTCTTGTGATAGGTAAGATTTAATAGATGCTTTCCTAAGTCATCGTAGCTTTTATAAGTTGGAATGTTAAGAAAGTGATTGTTATAGCAAAATTTTAAATTATGATTTAATGTAGATGTAATAGATATTCTAACAAAAAATGTTTATCTTCAACCCTTTTAATGTCACAAAGTAAATACTTTCTGGCGAATTAGGAGTTTTTGTGAGATCTGGTCCACCAAACATTCAATTGTGCCTGCCAAGTGGTGCTGAAGATGCCATAAGGTGTATCTACTCAAATAAGGCGCCCCTTTAGTTGCGGTAACTGAGTTGCATTATCCTATTTTCAGCCATTGATGTGGTCTTTATCTCTTGCTGACTTATCTCTTGCTGATATGAAGGGAGAAAGGGCATCCCTTTTCTTTTGGGTAAACTATTTGAAAAGGCCTAGTTCATAAAGAAGAAATCCACTTTCATGTGCTGTTGATGATAGGCAACCACGCCCAGTAAAGCATCCCGTGAAATCTAGAAAGTCTCTTAAAGGGAAAAATTTGTAAAGAAAAACTACATTTGAGTTGCCATGATGAGTCATCTCATATGGGGCATTGGCCCCCTGAAAAATAGATTGATAATAATGGAAAATGTGATGTGATGTTTTTGCTAGATCTAATCAAAGCGAAGTTTCCTGCCGGACAATCAATAGCTAAATCTAGGGCAAAGAGCTGAATCAAACAATAATGATGTTTTAAGAATTTTCCAATTCCATGCTTCGCACTAGGGCTCCTAAGAGTTTGTTATTTTGACCACTATATCCATGGAATATTTGCACAAGGAAGATCCATCTCAAGGGATCACTTCCTTCCAGCTCAACTACAAAGCCTAACCCTTAGAGTGTCAGGAGAATTGAACCTGTGACCTCTGAATATAAAATATGCTTTAACGACTAGGACTCGACCAATTGAGCTAACCCTCACGGCTATCCTGAGAATTTGTTATTATTTTAACAATCCCAACTTTCTTTTTAGGCTACTTAAAACAAAAAGATATTTTTTATAGGATATATTAATCTTGATCACTTCCTTATAGTATCTTAATTTTATTTTAACCTCTAACTATTTACAATATCATAATTTATTATTAAATTTAAATGAGTAGCATTTTATTGTTATCATTATTATAGATAGTGAACTTCTCTTTTATTCCCCAATTATTTAGAAATGTGTCATCTTGTTTGGAGTTTGAATAAATATTAGGAAGCCTCTTTTTCTCCATCTTCATTATGTTATTTTTTTATATTACATAGGTATTGATAGACCTCATCTAAAAAAGGGAAATGTCTACTAAATGTAGCAAGATAAGGTGCAGTCTATTGCCTTTAATTTCCAGAGTATAGGTTATAAAATACTCCTGAATTTATTTTATGTTTCCCAACAATTATATGGGATGTTATCGCACCAAACTTCATAATTGTATAAGAGAACATGACTGATGAAAGTTTCAAAGGTGAGACCCCTCTTACCCTGCATCCAAAGGCCCAATGTTTTACAATTGTTTTCAAGTCCACAATAATCTTCCCACCCTTCTTTTATCATTTTCTCAAAACTATAATTATGGTTAATGTTGTGATGGAGATCGCTTTTGAGATATTTGAATGCAATTAATTCCTCAAAATAATTGTTTGCATACATGGAATTCATATAAATAATCTTGTAAATTTCATTATGATGATCCATAATAACTTTCCCATATTTTTGTTCAGTTATAAGGTTAGGAAGCTTGGTAATGTGACAAATCATTTGAAATTGAAATATATTCTAGGTATATTTTCGGAATTTTAAGAGAAATCATTATTCATCTTAATTCCTCTTAGTATCGCAAAGCTGATATATTTTTTCATCCTACATCTTGAGAATTATTCAACACATGGTTTCTTTTTAGAGCTCTCGAGAATCATTTATTAGTTTAGGAATGTCAATTTCTTCTTTTCACATAGTTAATATGAAAATGAAATTTTGATATTATATATTGTGGTTGATCATATCATTATAATATATTAATTTTCTTTTTCCTTTAATGCTTCACCACACAACAATTTTTAGTTAAATTTAAATATAGTAATATTTTTAGAATTATCCTTAATTTACAATATGATTTCCTTCTTTATACCCTACACATTGGGAAAAAATTAGGCCTATTTATGCCATTATTACTTGATATAAAAGTTGCTTTGGCTATAATATAAAGTAATTTTAGGAATCCCCTCATTATCCATTTTGTTTAACAAGTTCTTATACACTAGGTACCTAGTCATAGTCATGTTCTAAATTTGGAAAGATATTTTTTATTGTTTGGATAAATAGGTATTCCTTAGAAGATGAAAACCTTTAATAACTACTCACAAAACCAAATAAAAGATCAAAGTGCAAATATTTTTAAGTGGTTAAAACCCTCTAAGAAAGAAACAACCAATGGACCTAGTCAATGTAGCCAATTGAGTCAATTTTTATTAATGCAAAATAAAATATTTTACATAAGAGAGTTATCAAAATTGATCATCATCCATGACCCTCCATGCCTTTTGAATAAATATCATGCATCAGTCAGGTGTTAAACCACATATTAATAGTATTTAGTATTGAGGCAAATATTAGATGTGATATCACTCTAAGTCTATAACATATTGTGACCATCAGATTACAATGCAACTAATGTATACTAAAGAAACACTCTTTTACCTAATAGACACATTAGACAATTGTGAAATTAACTAACTCTTAAGTGTCTAAATATCCTAGAACTTATGAGAGAAAGATAAGATACATGGTATTACATATAACTTTCATACTATAGGCTATAAAATTATTTTGGACAAGTTATATCTTTGTCCATGACTCTCTAGATATGCAGTATCCCCAAACATCTCATTCATATAAATGTAATGAGAGTAACAAGAGTCTCAAAGAGGAGGATTTTATTATGCCATGTCCAAAAGTGTATTGATGTACAATTATTTTTAAGTCCATTAATATTTTCATCGTCAATTTATCTTTCTCTCAATTCTATAGTTCCCCTTGAGTTCATATTCAATATTGATTCTAAAATATTATTATAAAAATGTTTCTTCCAAATTTCGTATAAATTTAAAATCAAATAAATTTATTTGAAATTGATTTTATGATCTTTTTATTTAAGCTTGCTAGTACCTTTCTATTAATTTTCGAAAATGTAGTAGGTTACCTCTATATGTCTAAGAGTTAGGTGGTCTCAACCTGCCCAGAGGGAAACCAAGTCTTTTGGCCACCTAATTGAAAAATATGTTGTCCAAAAACAAAAAATAATAAGTCTAATCATCCATGCTATGTAAGCTTGAGAGTCTTTATTCCTCCTATTTTCTAAACATCTATAAACATAACTACTAATAAGCCTATAAATATGAAATTCTATCATGCAAAACTAGAAGCAAAGATGCATTGTCGCTACTCATCATCAACTCAATCCACTAGTGTAGAGTCTTCGACATTGTAACGTGATAGCATCATGTGGGGTATACAGGGGATATGCTACTCTATTCAACTGAGTCGACCATTCTGCTGCTGTAAATGAAGCTATATTTTTTTAAATTCTTTGGTGTAATCAGGGTGTCCATGAGGGGGGAAATGTATATCAAGAGTAAAATTCTCTAATTGTTTAGCCAAAATTCTCTTCATCAACCAAAACAAATGGATTGTCTACTTGTATTGAGATGATCTTCGACAAGTGTCGCCTGAGTCTAGGAGCACAATTTTCCACTCATCCATATCAAGTTCAAAATCCTCCTGGGTCTGTCAAATCTCGGCCTCCCAATCTACAATAAGTTGTTTGGCCGGCTTAGAGCTACTAGCATGGTATGCTTGAGCTTCGTCCTAAATTATACGAGAGGTCAGCTTGTGTCCCTATCTCATCCCCCCGAATGCACTTGGTTGACCAATCTGAGAAGGGGAGGCCTTCCTCTACTTCCCATAGCCATGACCCCCACACCATTATTACCCTTATGAGCTGCCCTGACCATGATTTTATTATTTCTTGATAGAGACTACCCTGTGTCTATCCCTAGATGTCGACCCAAACAAGGTTCAAAATTCGATGCCTATTGCTGCCAAGGGTAGATGCAACGCTGCAGACCTATTAAAACAATTTCAAACGAAACCAAGCAATTAAGGAACCTGCTTCGAATCTTATAGTGAATCGACTACCAACATAATTTAATGGTTTCACTTCTTCCATTTTTCCACTTTTTCCCACTAATGGCCCTAAATTGACTAAAATTACCATCCACATTCAATACCCCGTGGATTAGCTAGTGTCATCTCATAATTTGACGTTACACAAAGAAAAGCAGAGGAATTTTGGCCAACGGCTACCCTAAGCCCAAAACCCACAAAACCCCTTCGATCGACACCACATACAAAGAACTCGGGCTGTAGAAAATAAAACTTCTTGCCCAGAAGCAAGCCTATGATGACAGGAAATAAGCCAAGAGTGTCCCCGAGACCGAGATTGCCACACCACTAGAAAAGAGTGCCAAACTCGACATACCCTAACCAACAGGTCTAGGTATACCCTAAAAAGGGCCAACAGGGCTCTCCTAACCTCAAATACATAAAAATGGAGGTCATGATGGTGCTACATACATCCAAGGTTCGAATTCGATCTCACCCAAAGCCTGAATACCTTAGAACCAAACAAAATTTACTAGAGACCGAAACCCTTTTTGCTCCACTTTACATGAGCTCGGAATACCACCTCATACAAAACCTTCTACCAACCAAACTCTCTAGGATCTGATGCAAGAGAACCAAATCCCATACACTACAGACACCAAGACACACAAAACTAAATAATTAACCCAAAACAACAAAACCCTACGAGGCCATGCTCTAAGCAATTTGAATTTGAGTCCCACCAAACCACAGAACCATGTAGCTTGTAGTTCGAAGGGAAAATATACTTATCCATACATGGAGAGGAAGCTAAATTAAGGGTGGAAACATACCTGTGACCACTTCCAAGAGTTCAAGTAAATGAAAACCACAAGCTTCCCAGAATGACCAGCTCAAACCAAATCCACAGAAATCTATGGTCATAGACAAAATTACCCATAAAGCCAGAGGGAAACCTCCCCTTATCGTTTTTCATAATAATGTTTCCACCCTTATGGAGGGAAATTAAACTATGCATGTGCACTACCACATATCCAAGTGCATCTTGCATGGAGAGGGTGGCTGGAAAATTCTCATAGATATGCACTAAAAAATCTACCAAGAAAAACCCAATGGGGCCAGCTCACACCCCGATTGGGGGAGATTTTATGATCTTTTTAACACTAATTATAAATTACATATTAATTCTTTCATTGTAATAGGATATTTGGTCTTTTATCTTTAATATATATATATGTATATATATATCACTACAACACAAAGTGGGGTTTTAAGACAATATTTATGACAATTTTTAGGTAAATTGTCTTAACTTGAGACAAAAGAAAACTTTTGTATTATCTTAAATATTGTCTTTAAGCATGTTTCTCAAATTAAATTGTCTTAAAATATGGTTTGTAAAGACAATATATAACATAAGAATCTTTGTCTCCCCAAAGACAATTTCATTTTTGTCTCTCTAGAGACAATAAAAAATTACATTCAAAGATAATATAACATCACTTTTGTCTCCTTAGAGACAATATAAAATAATGAATCTATAAAAATATCTCACCATTGAAATAAACCAATATTATAAGTATTTAATTAAAAATAAACTATAATACCATTGACTAATTCATATTAGGACACAGTGGAATCGAACCACCAACCCCCAGCATATAAAGCAGACGCTCTTCCAATGAGGTAGCACCCTTTAAAAAATTATGTGAGAGTTATGGTAGTCATTGAAATTGCACATATAGGCATTGATTTTAAAAAATGCTTAGGGACATAATGGTGTAATCTTTGTAAAATCTAAAATCTGTAGAAATTCTGCAAATTCTCTACAAATCTCGCTCTAAGACTTATGTAGAAAATTTGACTATAGATTAACCCAATAATGCAATATAAATCAAAGCAGAATACTATAACGAACTTCTACTATCAAACTTATGGAAGCTTAAAGATCGAGCTGAATCGAGCTGAACACATATAACCAGAAGAAGAAGAATCAATGCACAATACACATGAAAATACTTTGGGAAAAGCCTCAACTAAAAACCCCCACTATCTATATTATCATACAAGAAGGAAATACATAGGAATTATACAAAGCCTTAGCTCTCATAGCTAGCCACCTCTTAGTACAATCCTCCTGGATGCTCACAGGAAAACCTGGCTTCTCACAAGCCTTCTTCTCTGCCCTCCAAGCTCTTATTTCCTTGCAATGTTCGTAGTGGATGATTCTCACCTCACAAAGTGGAACACTGCTCTCACACACTGTTAGAACTGCACAATCCTCAAGGAACCTTACCTTGATTGCATCCATAAGTTTCCTTTATATGAAAACACATGCAACTGATAGTACATTGTCCTTGACATTTAGCTCAACTAGGTCTTTCTCAAAATAGACATGCATGAGATTCTGATGAGGGAATCTTTAGTTATTTGGAGTACACTAGTTGAGTGCATGCATGTATCAACAGACTAATAACTCACAATTAGTTCCTCAAAAATTTTGGAACTAATTTAACTGGACTTAACTCAATAAATTGAGCTAACTAATTACAACTCAAATATAACTCAATATTATCTCCTTAATTAATGGATAATCTCCTTAATTTAAAAGATAACTATTGCATGACTTCAGAAAGACTTCTAACTTGAATTTATACAACTAATTAATCCATAATGAATTAATTAGTTATTTTCAAGCAACTGGTGAGACTAAATTCAATTTTAATTCAAGGACAAATTAAAATTGGAATATCTGGATTCTATTTTTATCATTTCTTGTTGCTATTTTCAACGCTCCCTCTCAACAAGAAAAGAGTTCAACTCGATCCTAATGGTGAACCTTTGGAATGTTATTCATGCAACACTTCTCTCTAGTGTTGTTGCTTTAGCAACTCCAGAAACAAAAAAAACATCCAACCTGAATTAGTATGATGCATCTGTCATCAAAGTCTTTGACTGTTATTGTCTCTCTCAACTGAAAACTTTGTGCTTCTGCTGACTTTGCCTTTCTACACTGTTGTCAATCATTCTCTGTGCTCTTCAATATCTAACTGCTCTAGCCTCTATCACTTTAATCTCTGACTGCATCAATCCCACTGATTCCTCCCACTACCATGTACTTTGGGCTCCCGTAGCAAGGTACGATCTATGAGATAAAACCTCTCAATGGACCCTGCCCAATTTTAGCCTTCATGGGACTATCACTTCACATCGGCCCACCTCACACCTAGAGGTATGGCTGCATGTGATCCCTCTACCACTTGGATCGAAATCCCCCCTTAATGGAGGTATCTGCATGAGCAGATCTCTTCACTTGATCTCCTCTCTGCTTCTCCAATTCTGGATCCTCTGCAATTTTCTGGGACTTCTTCTGGGGCTACATGTTGAGAGGTAATTTACTCTCCCTCTCAACCACCAAGTCTCTAACATTTGCCTTACTCCTCAAGGCTTTGCATGCATCTTGAACCTCAAGAGCATACAGGTTCTTAACTCGTGAACCGATTTGTTTCACCTGTCTCATGGTGATGTGTCTAAGGAAAACCTTTCCCTTACTAAACAACACATCATAGTCATGGTCTTCCAATACCGTAACCGATACCAAGTCCTTCTTCAGCCTAGGCACATACATCACATCTGTCAAGGTGATAGGAGCTCCATGCTCCCTATTAAAAGAAATTTTGCCCACTTCTGAAACATTATACTTTCCATCATCACCATCTCTATGCGCATCTTGAGGTATTTCTCCTCCAAGGTACTGATTAAACTTTTGTCACCAGTCATGTGGAATGAGGCTCCACTGTCAAGATACAAAACACAACCCATCATCAATGACACCATGCATGTGATGAGAGTAAAGTCCATTTCAAACTGAGAGGCTAATGCCTCACCTTCCAATCCTTCCGAGGATCCCTTCTTGGACTTCTTCAATGGGAAATTAGTCACATAATGTCCCATCTCAATTGAAATATTATATGAATTCTCTTTGCACATGCAACCCCGAACTTCAAACTTCAAATTCTCTTCTCAGTATATTGTTCACAACTCCGATAAACTTAGCTCTGATACCATGTAGAAATTCTGCAAATTCTCTACATCGCTCTAAGAATTATGTAGAAAATATGACTGTAGATTAAACCAATAATGCAATATAAATCGAAGTACAATACTATAACCTACTTCTACTATCAAACTTGCGGAAGCTTAAAGATCGAGTTGAATCAAGCTGAACACATATAACCAGAAGAAGAAGAATCAATTCACAATACACAAGAAAATACTTTGGGGAAAGCCTCAACTAAAAAACCCGACTATCTGTATTATCATACAAGGTGGAAATACATAGGAATTATACAAAGCCTTAGCTCTCACAGCTAGCCATCTCTTAGTACAATCCTCTTAGATGCTCATAGGCAAACCTCGCTTCTCACAAGCCTTCTCCTCTGCCCTCCAAGATCCTATTTCCTTGCGCTATTCCTAGTGGATGATTCTCACCTCACCAAGTGGAACACTACTCTCACACACTGTCAGAACTATGTAGTCCTCAAGGAACCTATTGCACTATACAACAACCCTCCCCATTCAAAAAATTTTCATATAAAATCTTAATAAGAAATGGGTCCCCTTTTAGAATATAAATAAAATCAATAAAATGTTTGAAAATTAAATTTTATAATGTCATATAAAAACATCCTTTTATGGTAGGTTAAATAGCAACCGCAACTTGAAAATATATCAAACGCATGAAAGTCCTCTTGATAAGGTCTGATCCGATTTGAATTATAATATAACCTTATCATAAATCTTTATCAAATGAAAAAATTTATAAAGGGAAAATATCGCATCGCGCACATCCTTTATTTCAATAATGAACTTAAAGTGCTATGTTGAGATTTGCCGATGTAATAACTCTATTGCATATCGCATATCGCTACTCATCAACAAATAGCTCTAAGTCTTCCATAGAAAACCTTCGATAAGATAAGACAATTGCAATCTCGCATCGCTAAAATCATAAGACATATCCCAAAAAGTTCCATTGAAATCTGCCGATGCGATTTTATTATCATGAAGCATGCTTTCAATAAAGGAAAAAGGAAAATGTGTGGTTTAAAGTTATAAGTCAATTATAAAGAAAATTTAAATGATTTATTAATTTTAAAGCATGTTGCCTCCCCATGCGAGCTCACCACAGAGCACAATCACAACCATGCAAAGGAAACGTTTAAGCATGGCACTTGTAACTCTCGACCTGCGATATGTGATTATCGCTAATCACCGATTGAGAAGTCACGACACACATTCTAAAAAGGACCTTTATAAATTGGCGATGCGCCATATCATCATGGCATTAAAGTTTCATGTTGGAAGTTACAGGGAAATCATTAACAAGTAGTTATGGTTGGATCTTTCAAGGATTTCATCCATGGTGGCTTAATATATCATAAATCGGTAGCATCTATTGTGCTTAATTGTTATTAGTCATGTGTGCTGTGTATTAGCTTCGAACGAGTTTTTCCACTGTACGTCCTTCTGTTTCATTTTGCAAAGTGAATCTGAAATCATCAGTCCAGCAAAAATGTCTAAGAGAGCTTGGAAAGCAAAGGTCCCCATCATAGCGAAAGATGAACCAGCAAAGTTGGTACTAATAGTTGACACTACTTGTGTAGGCCTCGAAAAGACTTCATGGCAGGGCATATATAATTTACTCGAAGCCGAGGATCCAAGCGAAATTGAAGAAGAAGGAGAAACGGTTAGTTCAACTGATAAATCAGAAAATACTCTTAACGATTTAGCCGACTCCTTCCTCCACAGAATACCAACCTGTGCGAAAGTGTTACCATACAATGACCTGGTGAGATGGGTTTTAGAAAGTATCAACATAACCGATAGAACATTCTATACAGCTGATGGAAGGATGTTCGGGACATTCAGGGCAGAAGATGTCAAGAAGATGCATCATTTGCTAGACCCCCAGAAACAGTACAATAAAGAATTTTTAGAAGCTTTCATTAAGGAGAACAATGTAGAGTTAGACCCTATCAGGGAATGGAGGAATTTCACAAATAAGCATAAGCATGAATCCTTTGGTATGTACTCCATAGAATTCTTAGAATCTCCCTATTGCTATGTTGGTGCTATGATATGTAGACTCGTTGAAGTCTCTGATTCGGCTAGGTTTTCCATAGAAATGGTGCCTTTAATGGAAGCAATAATTAACTCTTATATCATGGATTGGACAACCATTTTATCAAATAAAATGGCCAACCAAATCCTTGATTATAGAAGAAATAGGTTTGTAACTACTTGAACAATACCCTCATTTTATATGAGTGCCTACATCATGGAGACCATCTCTTTCAATTCTGACTACCCCATTCTAGGTTGGAAATGGATGCCTCAAAACCCAAACCCTATTCATATTTATCATAAGTATTTTTGGAAGGCCCATTATAAGGATCATATATATAGAATTTGCCATGGTTTTGTTTTACCCATCCATCGGGCCATATTCAAGAAACCTGCTCCTCAGTTATCCGATGAGGCCAGCATTGACCTAACATCAATCAGTAGTTGGTTCGGTGAAGAAATGTTCACCTATGTCAGACTTTTTGGTAGCACCACAGATCCACATGTTCTCCCCTTGTACATTCTTGATAAGCTATTGGCCAGAGAAATAGCTTACCAGAATAATAGAAACAGGAATGTCCAGGAACCTCAAAGAGTCCAAGAAACAAATCTGGCCTTCATTTCCCCTCCGTTGTGGTACTTACACACTGCATGATTTCAAACATGTAGAGAAAGAAATAGAGAAGATAAAAATTCTGAAGTTAGCAGTCATTCCTAAGAGACAGTATGATCCAAGAGCAGTGGCTTACAACTTCACCACTCGGGTGAAACTTGCCAAATTTGAACATGAGATAGATGAATATGATGACTTGTTCACCTCAGCTGAGTTATTTTCATGGGTAAAACATATAGCAAAGATCAAATTAGGAGCAGGGCGGAGAGATAAGTTTATGCAGTTCAAGACACAAAGGTTACAACCACTACCTCTGGATTTATTGGCCACTACTCCTATGCTGCAGCAAGAAGGCCACATTGAAGAAAAAACTACTGAGAACAGTCCTGAAGAGGAGAAGAATCCCTAAAAGGAGCAAAGTCTTGAAAAGGAGCAGACAAATGAAAATACCATCGAACTCTTAGATACCGATGTAAATATTCATTCCATCTTAATCAATGAATGGGAGCAATTTGATCAAATGATCAAGAACCATAATGACTCCCAAAACATCGTTACACCAAAATTGCCCACAACACAGGAGCCTATTGTTACTAGTACTACAATTGAATGGGCAGTCGACACAGTTAACACTTAGCAGGACATTGAAATAATTCCAGAGAATCATTTTGAAGAGATTTTATTGAAGGTAGAGGAAATACCACCCCTAGATGTATTTTACAGTCCAAAGCATAGGGTTGTGGTTAAAAGACAAAGGAAAAGGAGGAAAATTGACCAAGGAACATTCTCAACTCCTCAAGCTAAACTGATGAATGTGGTATGGAGAGACTCATAATTCAACCCTTCTGAGGATTTAACTAAGTTGTCTCAGTATGCAGGTGCCTATACAGTTGCTACAATGGACAAGGCTTCTGAAGTTAGCCAACTTATTAAGGAAAAGGATCTAAGGATCACCCAACTTGAAGAAAAAACCAACAAAGTGCAAAACTTGACTTGGGATGCATTTTGGCTTTTCCTAGTAAAGCCGCACAATCAGCAGATGGCCATCAAATGCCTTGCCGAAAATGTCAATCTCATGGTTCCCAAACTTTCAGATGCTATGTGCACAACTCAACTACATTCTAGGCTGAGTCATCCTCCAGAAATTTAGAAAATGCTCTCAATTTGTCAACTGCAAGCGTAAGAGAAGAAGTAGATACAATGAATCAGTTAAAAGGCTATCGCACTGATATTTTCATAAATGAAATCCCATATTTTCATGTTTTCAGTTTCAATGGCTCAAAGTGATTTTTATTGATAGTTAGTTTTTATTTTATTATTTAAACCCTTTCATGTCTTTGAAGAAAGGGTCCTCAATTTGTATAAGATTTGATTTGAGAAGTTGCACTTTTGTACTTATGAATATCTTCTTATCAGTAGTTTACCAAGGTTCTACATTTTTGTGAAGAAACTTTTTCAAGACCTGCACTTTTGTATCTCGTGGATGTTTTCTCAAATAATAAAGTGGAATCAGAGTGTTATTTTCAATGGCATGACTCAAATGCATGCGGTATTTTTATCACTATTCTTTTATCTTGTTTCCTTATGTGATGAAACATTCCTTTTAAAAGTTGTTATTGTTGATATATGTATGTTGCTCAAATAATCCTTTATTGTGTCATTTTTCAAAATTTAGAATTATTTTACTTTAAAGATACATGTCAGCGATATACATTGTTATGAATGTGATTTTTTTTATTAATAATTACTTTGTTTAATTTCTTAAACAATGTAGTCATTATTTATCAATGCGCCTTTCTATCGATCAGTAATTCATCTATATGATTATTTGTCTATTAGAAATAATTAGAAATCGCATTGTTAGTACATTACCCATGTTAAATAAGTATATTTTTATATTTTTGAGTTATATGTTAAAACACTTATCATCCTTATTATATATTATAAACCAATCATCCGTCAAACCATTCATTATATGGGAAACTAGTCCCATAATGTCTAGTCAGAGCCACCACACCAAACGGAAAAGGAGTTGTACTAAGGTCCGGACTGGGTGGTTATCCCCGACGTTGGTGCTGAGATTTTAGAGGCATCAACAGAACCTTACCTTGACTACATGCATGAGTTTCCTTTATAGTAAAACACATACAACTGATGGTATATTGTCCTTGACATTTAGCTCAACTGGGTCTTTCTCAAAATAGACATGCATAAGTTTCTGATGAGGGAATCTTTAGTTATCTCGAGTACACTAGTTGAGTGCATGCATGCATCAACAAACTGATAACTCACAATTAGTTATGTTATCACTCTAATAATTCCTTTGAAGTAAAAATAAAGAAAAAGCAAAGGTAACCACAAACCGCTTTTGGAGATCAGAACCTAGCCTTCCTGATAATCACAGAGGGATCTCCCTTTAAAATTTAAATTTGTTTTAGTTAAGATGTTTTTAGGCTAGTTATGATTGTTCAAGGTGTTTTTTATTTGTATTTGAGATTGGGTGGTGGGATCTACTTAGACAAATGGATAAATGATGTCTTTTAGACCATTGGTCTATGGAGTTAAACAATAAGGAAGAAAAACTGGATTAAGTCACTAAAGGAAATGTTCCAAGGGCAAGATAGTGGAGTGTTTTTCAGATCTTTGAGACAAAGGATTGAAAGGGTTTCACTCGGGGTAAGAGAGAAATTAAGCGTTCTCAGACCCAGAAAATGAATGAGGAATGAAGGGGGCAATCAAAGATCAAAGGGAAATTAAGAATCCTTTAACCTGGATATTCAAGAAATCAATCTAAACCAAAGAGAAATTAAGAATTATTTAATTTAAATATCAGAAGAAAACATTTAAATCCATAAATGTTAAGATAGAGTGTAATTAAACAAGTTCTAAAGTAGTATTCCAATTATAACATTTAGATTGAAACACACATTAAATATTATGAATAACTTTGAAAAAAATGACAATAACACCTGAAAATACTTTTCTGAAATTCGCTCAACACATGAATCCTTGGAAATGACTGATCTTTATTTATCAATCTAGCTTGTTGACTCAGAAAATGATACAATAACCTTCTCGGTCTTCTGATAAAAAAACTCTATAGAAATGTCCAATAGAATTCACACTACATACTTCGAATTATGAAGTATTTATACAAAAGTTTATGTCAAAATATCTCAAACTAATTTGAGATTTAATCTGAGAAAGAAAAATATCTTTTGGCAAAAAGATAGAGACAGTTATTAAACTATTTCATGTTGTCCCTTTTAATTTGGTTCTGTTGGATTTGATCTTTTTCCCTTTAATCTTCTTTGTTTTTTTATCTTTCACGTTGGATGCTTCATTTATTTTAGCCTTTCATCTGATACACTTTGACTCTGTTGATCTGTCAGCATCCTTTTACCATGCTAATTTATTTTTATTGTACATTAACCTTTTTACTACATTTTACTATAGTAAATTAGTTAATTTCTCCCTTGTTTCAGCATCAGGTAGTTGGATTTTCAGCATCTTTCTATATGTTTCATCTACCTCTATGTATTTGGAAAAAGTAGGCTTATTGATAAACAAGAGTTTTACCTCATGCTAGAGGTAAAACAAGTTTTCAATTGTTTGGTAGAGTACTCTACCTCTTGGCAATGCCTTCATTGATGATGCATTTACTTGATCTCTTGCTATCTCTCTGATTTTCTTTTTGCCTCCTGATTCATCAACTTATCATTTATTACTAAGGGATTGGGTAATCCATTTTCTATCAAAATCTAGAACTTAGTCATAAATATGTCAACAACTAGCTGCATATTCTAACACTTATCGTCCAAGTTTTACATCAAGTTCCTCTTGGAGAGGAACATTTTGACCTCCAAAATTGTTTTTGTTTTGTTCTCTATTTCCAATTCCTGAAGCTCATATTGGATAATTCTATTAGCCTCTTCTGGCATTTGTCCTAATTCTGCTTTTACTTTCTGGATGGCCTCTGTAGCAAGCTTTATCAAATCTATTTGCTCGAAAATTACCTGAATAGATGGCCAAATATCATTGACAGAGTCAACGATATTGGCCCATAATTGTTCCTTAGCCTGCCCAAGGGGATCTTTTAGTGTTAAGTCCTTTTCCAGGGATTTCAATATTTCACTCATCCTGGCAGCCTTTTGCACTTCTTCTTTGTGCGTGATCTTCGCAAGCTTGTAATCATTTTCCAAGCTTGTCACTTTCTCTTTGAGCTTATTCATCTATATGGTTTGTATGGACATTTCTTCCATAGATTTAACCAAATTTGCTACTTCATCACCTAATGTACCTATTGTTGATGTAGATTCTATAGAAACTGGTTGTTCTATGGCCATTGGAGCTGTTAGAGCCAATGAGGCTATCAGTGTGGAAGGAACAGTCGTGGTAACTACTAGGATGACATTTACTGAGGTAGTGCCAAGATCAGTTTTCTTTAATTGGATCAAGTTGTCCAATTCCTTTTTGTTTCCCTCAATTGATCATTTAGTTTAAGGACTAATTCCATCAAATTTTCATGTCTTTGTTTGGTTTTCCAAGACTACATGTGTCTGGGAGTGCTACAGTTGAGGTACCTTCAATTGCTTCTTAAGCGTTGCAATGTCATCGTTCTTCTTTTTGATTAATTATTCAGTAGCCTTGATGTCTTTGGGATCATGTCCCAATTCAATTATCAAGTCTTCCAAATACTTGATTCTGCTATCTTTGGCCTGTGATGAGGCTTTTTCCAACTAATACTGGGCCAAAATATTACTCAGTGAATTCTGCAACTGATGAGCAGCCACGGCCTTTCCTGTAAGGGTGGGGTAAATCATTTCTCGAGCCTGTTTGTGAAATACAATTTAGTCAATGGGATGAATATCCTTTGCCAATACCTTTAAGTCTATCTTCTTGAAATCTATTGATGTTCTCGGTTGTTTTACAGTTGGCTTTATGAAGGACATTTGCATCTTTCCTTCCTTGATGTCAAAAGCTGACATCAAACTACTCTGATTAGGAGGTGTAAGTTTAAAACACTATGCATAGGATTCTACTTTCAGTTTCTCATTTCAATCTCCTTAAACTTGTCCTTAATGTCCCTCTCTCTATTAGTAGGTTATGGAATGAGAAGACTTCTACACTAAGCTGCCTTTCTAAAATTTGAGTTTTTGATGTAGTTGGCTCATGAATTTCTCTAGATGGAGCTTTGCCCTTGCTCATGTCCAACTCAGTATTAGTTATTTCTGCTGAGCCTTCTGTGTCTTCCTATTCTAAAACAGGATTGAGCTTAGGCCTTTTGCTCTAGCTAGCTTTATATTGTACATTAGATGTGTCCATACCTAAGTTGGAGGCTCCCTCTCTGCTCCTTTTGGGATTCTCTTCCTCATTCTAAGGAGTGTGAAAAATAGTAGGGGTACTCATGGCTCCTTCTTGCTCTGGTACCTATAGGAATGAGCTTTCATCAAGCTATCTCTCTAAATCAAGCAAGGTATTTTCAACATCTACCTTTGTACTATCCCTGTCTATGAGAGTGTTTTCCAACTACTCAGAATGATTGGAATATCTCTCTATTTCTAGCATGGGGTGATGAATGTAAGGTCTAAATTTGACCTTTTGTCTTAGTTTGGTTATGAACCCTTGAGGGTCATACCTCCACATGAAACTATTCTTAAACTTCATTTGTTACGGAATTTGATCTGCTTCCTCTCCTACCTCTCTAGATTTGCAAATGAAAGGGCCTAACTGGTTCGTGATCTTGAACTGAGACCTTTTCTTGGCCTATGTGTTTAACCTATTTGGAGGTTCAGTTAGTTGGATGAGTAAGAAACAATATGTAGTGGCACTATCAACTACAGAGGCAGAATACATCGCAACCACTCAAGCAAGCAAGGAAGCAGTTTTCTTGCAAAGATTGTGTTCAAGTATGGGGTTGGTACAGGGATCTATAAGGATAGACTGTGACAACCAAAGGGTAATTTTCTTGGCAAAGAAGCATCCTTATCATTCAAAGACAAAGAACATTGATGTCCAGTATCACTCTGTGAGGGATATGACAAAAGACAAAAAGGTGTTGCTAGTAAAGGTGGACACTTTGAAGAATACTACAGATGCATGATAAAATCTATGAGCTCTGAGAGGTTCTCTTGGTGTAGAGAAACAATGGGCGTTGTAGGGATGGATAAATTACTAAGCTCTTTTGTGGCCCCCTGTGGAAAGAAAAATACAAGTGGGAGAATGTTTGGTTGTGTTATATTATTTCCACAACTATATCCCTTAGTTAACTGGGGGGTTAGAGGGGCGGCGGAGACCCTTGTTCATTGCATCAACTGCTGGTTAGCCCCCCTCTACAGGGTCTAGTGTAGTGGCTTGAGGAAAGTTTTTTGGGACCGAATATTAGGTGGGCGAACCTACCTATGGTTTTGTGCATGGTTTTCACACATGGTTTTGGGCGCGATGGTTTTCGATCCATGGTATTGGATGCTTCGACATGTATATATATATGTATTGTAACATTGAAAGGAACATAATGAAAAATCAAGCTGGTTGTCCTGGTTTTGGGAAGGGGAAAATCTTTGTGTATATGTGTTATTTGTGTTATGCTCTCGCATTGTTTATTTTATGCGTTTTAGAATTCGTATGCAGGTAATTTTTGTATTGGATTAAAACCTACAAATTTAATGCTTTAAAATATTATTTTCTCTGATTTATTACCATTGCTCCAAGTAACTATCCATCTTGTTAATGATTTTCATGCCTTCTTGTTCCAAGTGTATCATGGATAATTCCATGTAAATTACAAAATGAGACATGATAAAGTGTCACACATTAAAAAATAGTACACAATCACAAATGTCCTTAAACACCTTTATTCAATTTCAAGGTGATCTAAGAGAGGTAGCAATACAAAAATTTAATTTTATTATGATTCCTTTCCATGACCAAAATGGTGGGCCTACTTACAGTTAGAGGGCTACAATTATATCAATATCCCAATAGTTATGTGAACTTTAACATGACTATTAAAATCTTATTTCTCTCAAATATTGAAATGTTTAAAAAAGTTGTCTAAAATTTCAATCTATATCACTAGACTTGTAAGAAACTAAATCCTTCAACAAATTGTTTGTAAGTTGGGGAAAGTCAACATCAAATTGAACAATTTATACATCTATTTTCAGAGGAAAGAAGTTGGGATTGGTCTCCACTCATGTGCAGGTCGCATTGCATATGGATATAGATAGGTCTCTGATTTTCTTCTACAACAACATATAACATCATGATCTCTCCTTGAACTTATCAGAAATATACCATAAGTTATCTTATGCTTTAGCACTGAGCTTTGAAGAGAGAAAGTTGGTAATTCACATAGAAACTCTCACATGTCACATCACTTACATTATGGAATATAAAACTCAATATATTTTTCTACTCGTATAATCATTCATAGTAAGCTAATAAAATAACTCCATATACTTTGACAAAACTGCAATTCATCCCTTTTCGATGTGATGTCATTCTAGTTGTGTTGACATTATGTTACTAACCATCTGTAGGAAATTTTATCTAAACTGATATAAATAAATCGCAATGTATGGATTTTTCCTCCTAAGCAAATGTGTTTTTCCATCAATAGTAATAAGAAGGTTATTGCATATTTTCTCAACACCATAGTTATGCTAAAATGTCATGTAATTCTTTGTCACTAAAATGGAACGTGGCTAATAACTGTAAAAGGATATGTGCATGCCATGTTAGTAATTATCATGACAAATGATCACACACCAAAGAAATGCATCAATAGTGGTGGAGATATATGATATATACTAACTCTTTGGAGAAATGGGATTAGTAGTGGAAGTTAGTTTCATAGATTTTCACATCCAAATAAATTATTATAATCACATGGATGCATAGTGTTAAACCCTGTATGCAAAGATAAGGTTGAGCGTACTAGAAAAATCAATGTCGAGGTGATCGATGTAAGGAATTAACATGAGAAATATGATGTAATGTGTTTTTAATACTATAGGATCCATAGAATTCATAGAGAAACTCATTTATAGGGTCGATAGTTGGATATCATTCCATAAGGTTCCAATATTGGACAAGTGGTTCTCTCTCCCATGATTGATCATGATCCAAATAAGTTCCTCTTAGATTTCATTATCTAAATATCCCAATCCATTCAAATGCAAAGGAAAACCTAACAACCAATAACTGTAAGGATAAAATCTCTTAAAAGAAATGGCATTTCTTAGATCTTCTATCTCTTCTCACAAATCTTAAAACTTCTCACATTCAACTTCCCTCACTAATAGTATAGATGCTTTAATCCTTTCATAAGCATGGCTATAATGGAGATTGACTATCTCTGTTTATTTACTACTAATACATTTCAATAATGCATGGGTCATAGGTCAAACTAATTTTGCATGGACCATTGCAAATCAAATTTGGCTAGCAACAATGAACAAATTCTCAAACTGTGATCCCTCTACACAGTCTGTTCTCTATTTAGGCATGAGTGACCTTCATACAGATGATGACTGAGAGTAGTATGTCATGGACTATAGATACAACCACCATATATGGAAATTACTATGGTTTTCTACAATGAAAAATTAGAATGGTACTCTACGATGTTTACTGCAATAGCTTGAGTTAAAAATTTGAATGGTCTATGATTTCAACTTCCCTTTTCATATTATCAATATGAAAAGAATGCAAAACTAACAGGTGTGACAATAAGAAAAATAGAATGAAATAGTTCGAGAATAATGACAATGAAGACTTTTGTAATTAACTATGCAAATTCAACATTTTCTATCATTCATCATTATTACATTAACCTTTTGCATTGAAATTTTTTATTTCATCATCTTTTTACTTTTCAAGCTATTAGCAGTCTTCATCATCTCAAAAAACAAATGAAACAAGGAAAATTTAAAAATAAAATTACCATATTAGTCTTAGAAATATTTAAAATGTTTAAAATTATCAGAATAAGTATATCTTAAACAATTTTTAGGTGACAACACATGACTCAAAGCAACGTAGATCCATCTTAACCCTAGATCTATCGAGTGTTGAGAGGGATGAAATCTCTTGAGGTGCAAACCTTTCCTCGAGTTTTTCACTAAAAAATAGGTTTACAACTCGACAAATTTGGTACCTGTCGATGCTTGATAAATCTAGGGTTGAGATGGACGTAGGTTTGTTATTTTGTTGCCATTCATCATCTTTATGTTCTTACCATAATTAACTTTCTTCATTATGGGTGATTTGTTCAATTCAACAAAATTTCGTCAATTAGATCAAATTTGATCTCAATACACGTTAATCAATATTTCCATCTTCATCAAATATATTTATATCTATATATTCGCAACATGGAAGTTCCATGGTGAACCTAATATCATAAATCCATCTTATTTTCTTTTAAGGATAAAGATTTGGATCTCATTTTTTTTTTCACATTTATCTTAGTACTTAATACATTGAAAATTAAAAGAATTCTAAATTATTATAATATATTTATTTATAGATTTGGTTGATAAGTGGACAATTCCAATTTTATAAATAAATCTTTTTTTTTTTTAATTATTTTTTTTAAACTAAGTATTTTTTTCTTTTAATTTTGAAGGTTATCTTCTTGTGCACCTCAATTCTAATTGTCTTTAATATTTCTGAGTATGAACTATGGGATATCATATGAAAAGAGTGGATTTTCTTGTCAACTCACACTTAAAAAACAATGCTTATGTGCACTCACTTCCTTCGCATCTTAAAAATTACAAATAAATAAACTTTTTTAATATACCAATTATAAATAGATAAAAATAATTTAAAATATAACCTTTTAAATTTAAATAAACAAATTCCATTTTGTTTTAACTTTATTTAAATTAACATTTTACACTTAATTATTTTTGGATAGAGTATCTAGGATAGACTTAATTATTTACAGAAAAACTTCAAGTTGTTAACCATGACATAACTTCAAAAAGACTTATTTTAATTATTTTTGGATAGAGTATCTAGGATAGACTTAATTATTTACAGAAAAACTTCAAGTTGTTAACCATGACATAACTTCAAAAAGACTTATTTTTTTAAAATTTCTCTGGGTACTTGATACATTCGAACTTAAAAATAATTGTAATTGATTAAAATTCTCACTTTAAATATTTTTTTATTGAGTTAGTTGATACGCGGGCATATCCAATTTTTATAAATATAACTTTTTGACCCAAAAAAAATCATTTTTTTTTAAATTACAATTTTTTGTTTGTGAAAAGTAGCCATATTCTCCACGTAGAGTGAAAGTTTGGTTAATTTTTTAAATATAACTTAATTCTACCACACCAAGAGACAATATTTTCTTGGCAAGAAACACTTAAAAGAAATGATTATATGCGCCCATTTTCTATATATATATATTATTTATATCAAAATATATATATATATTTTTGATATATGGATTATAAAAAAAATATAACTTTTCAAATTTAAATAAATAAATATCATTTTATTTTAAAATTAATTTTAATTAAATTAACTTTTTAAGTTTATTCATTTAAATTAACTTTTTAAATTTTAATAAATTTTTAGATGGAGTATTTTAGATACATACTAAACGTAAAATTCAAAGAAAGTCCATGTCCAAATGAGTAAATGTAACACCACTTCCTTGTGTACTAAATTATTGTAAATCTAAGCTAAGTTAAAGCTAGGTGTGATATCTTCCCTTGTGTGTTAAATGTTTGTAAACCTAAGCTAAGTTAAAGCTAGGTGTGATACTCTCCTTTGTGGGTTAAACTATTCTAAACCTAAGCTAAGGAAAACTAGGTGATATGTAATATGAAAATCAAATGTGTTATTAAATAAATTAATAAAATAAATCACTTGGAGGGTGGAGCACCAAGAGAGACAAGATTCATGCCAAATCCCATGAGGAATGGGATAGAGATGAATCTTTCATGATAAAGCTTCTAGATGTGATTCTATATAAGCTTGGATGGATGGGAGATAAAGATCCATCAGACATAAAAGCTTTGCGGCAGATACATGCAAGCTTTTGTGAGGAAAAGCCTCATGGGAGATAAAAACGAGCTTTTTCGAAAAATACCTAGACAAATGGAAAAATCCATAAATGCGGGATGCCACTAATGGTAACTAAATCATCAAAGAGAGTATTAAATACCTAGTGCATTGATCAATTGAGGATATTTGATCCTTGGCAATATCGTTGGCTCGGGGGGAATCAGAGGTGATTCATGGCTAGGTGGTGGTGCTCCTCCCTCTAAGTGAAGTTTTAGTTGGTGTCAGATGCGTGGAATGTTTTGTATGATGATTGTTACTCTCTCCCTATTTTACTTGCAGTTTGTGTTGGAAAAACTAAGAGGGGGGCTAAATCAATATTTCTCTTCAATTGTTACTTTTACTAGTTAGATCACTTATAGTTAGAACACAAAATGAACAATAAGAATAAGTGATTTTATTAATTTCTTATTTACAATAAATCAAGTACAATATATGTAGGGAACCGACCCTAGATGAAGACATCGATCTTCAATTTCCCAGGCTCCAACCTGTATTCTACCAAGCAATGACTTGGACTTCTGAAGGCTCCAACCTTGTCACTTTGAGGCATCAACCTCTACGGCTCCAACCTTGTCACTTTGAGGCATCAACCTCTACGGCTCCAACCTTATCTTTGGTACAAGCACCAACCTGGTCTCTTGAGGAATCCTATCCTTTAGGGCTCCAACCCTATCTTCCAAGGCACCAAACTTGTCTCTTTGAGGCTCCAACCCTGTCTTCCAAGGCACCAACCTTACATCCTTGAGGCTCCAACCTTATCTTCCAAGGCAGCAACCTTGTCCCTTTGAGGCTCCAACCTCTATGGCTCCAACCCTATCTCCCAAGCCACCAACCTTGTGTCTTTGAGGCTCCAACCCTTAGGTTTACTTCATCAAGATATGTTTGGTAATACTTCATGGCTCCCAATGTCTTCTTCAACAAACATTATCAATCCTCAGCTATGTCTTCACTTAGTCTCCACATGACATCATCAATGACAACCTTGTTCTTCGCATGAAGGTGTCACAACTGATCTTCATGTTACCCACACAAAACTTCTTCAAGGTCACCTAATGATGGCTTCAATGCATCATGGTCTTTAATGATCTCAACAAATCTTCAATATGTTGTTTCACAAATTTCTCAAACTTTGCCCTATATTGTTCTCAAGAGAAGACTTCAACAAGATCTATTTGTCCAATCCTAATAAATCAACACTTAAACCATGACAACTATGATAAATTTGACCACGACAGATTCAACCATGACAACTATGGCAGCTTCGACCAGGACAACTTCGACCACGGAAACTACGGTAGATTTGACCATGAAAACTACAACAACTTTGACCACACCAACTACGATAGCTTCGACCACAGCAACCACGTCAGCTTTGACCAAGGAAACTATGGCAGCTTTGGCAATGGCATCTTCGACCACAACAACTATGAAGGCTTCGACAACGACAACTTCGACCATGGAAACTACACCAACTTCGACAACGACAACTTCGACCATGGCTACTATGACAACTTCAACCAATATTTTATGCCCAAACAAAATTATCATTTTTTTCATTGTAAACAATAGTCTCGTTGTTCTCCTCAACCTTATGTCTTCTCCTGTACTTCTTATCTTTCAATTCTTGCCCAAGTTTTTGATGAAAATGAAGCGTTTAGATGTATATTTATAGAGTTTTCATTCATGACTGAAGGGACATGTCTATTTGAAGTGAGGCCAACTTGTATGACTAAGTGTAGGTTGGCTCACTACCACGAATAATTTCCTTAACTTAAAAATTCTATATCTCACAAACTATTGGGAGTTTCAGGATGAATAAAGGCTCATTAGAAAGAGGAAAAAATCCTATTTAAGATTATCTAGGATCAATTTTTAAAGGATGCCTCCAAGGTGTCCAAAATAAATTTTCTTTGTGACTGTCCTTAAATTTTATGCATAAAAAGTTTGGGACAACATGAGGAATGTTTGGAACAACGTGGCTTCTTCACACTTTGGCTTCTTCATTGTTATCAATGTCATCATAGGATCATAGAGTCATTATGTAGGAGTGCAACATCCATGTAGCATGACACAATAATAATTTCATCATATACTAGTGCAGTCATAGTGCAACATCAATAGGAGAACTCCAAAATAGTCTTCCAACCATCAAATAATCTCCAACCATGTTATCAAGAACTCATCAAGTGCCATCATCAATTGTGGACATTTATCAAGAATATGACATCATCGAATGTAGTCCTCCATATGTCATCAACGGATTATAAATACTTGGCACATCTTAAGACTTCTTCATTAGTGACTTGACATATTAATTGATGACATTCTTATGAAACAAGAGTTATGACATCATCATTTGGAACCATGCATCTCAAAAATATTTGCCATCTTGGCTAGTGCCATATTGACATCAATGACAACCTAGATTAACAATCAAACCATTTGTCATTGATGGCAATATTCTTGCCCTTTCAACATTCTCTCCCTCTTTGACATCAATAGAAAATGGGGTGCCCAAGTACTCCCCCTATCAAGCTGCTTCTTTTCTTTATGAATAATAGTTCTTCATAGGTATGTTACTCCCCCTGTCATGGTGCTCTTATTTCTGGCAATGTGGTCCATGATAGATGTGCTTGATGTGCTTAAATTCCTTCATGTGATGAACCAACTCCCTCTATCTCATGAGAGATTACCTATTTAGTGATCTAGTGGAAGAGATCTTCAATAGTAGTTCATGGATGAATAAGGGATCATGTTACTCTATAGAAATTCTCCCTAGAAATGATCTATCAAAGGATGATTGTCCATGCGGCTCATCAAGGATTTCATAGGGCCCATTCACAGATAGCTTTTGCAAGAATTCTTAATCATCATAAGCTCCCCCTAACTGTATGCATGGTCTTCCTTTTGGCAGAGTCTCCCCATCAAATACCTTGAATATCAAGGATGACTTCATCAAGTCAACAACATGTGTTGTTGGCTAGAGTTTTCATGGGACTGGATTTAATTTGCTTCCTTCTACATACTTTTATAACTTTCTTCTCTCACATGGTTCTTCCTTCTCAAGGGGACCAAGTCAAGTTACAATCATGTGACATATGTCCAATGTTATGACACTTGAAGCACTCTATGTTGTTCATGAATTCGTGAATTCTTCTTTCAAAATTGCTTCTCGAAGATTGACGGGGATCATTATATGCCCTACAATATTTTTCCATGTGTCCAAAGTTTCTACAGGCATAATAATAACCAAGAAATATACTTTGGTACCTAGGAGAAGAAGGTTTCCATGATGTACTTTTGAAGTATTTTTTGCTTGGGATCATTTGATGATAACCATTGCTTCTTGCATCCTTGACACCTTCTGCATGTCTCTTCTTAGAGGAGGGTTTCTTCCATAGTTGTCTTGACTCTTCTCCTTGCCTTTATTGGAACTCGGAGCATCAACATTTCTTCCAAGCTTTCTCACATCCTTGTTGTTTTAAACATTAGGGTTTGCATCATTCTTTCTTGAGGATTCACCTGCATAGCCAAGACCTGATTTATCGAGGGGAGACCTTTAATGACTTAACATGTCATCTAGGGTTTTAAAACTTTTCAAGTTCTTATTTAGAAAGTGAACTTCCTTTTTAAGAAAGACAAGTCATTCCTTCATTTTCTTGCATTCTTCATCCTTCTTTGATAGAATGATCTCCATTTCTTCCTTCATCTTGGTTACTTCACACGATTGGGCCTTAAGCAAAGTGACTTCTGATTTTAACTTGGTGATGTCATCATCCTTTTCTTCTATTTGGCATATCATGGTGTTTCTCTCCTTTTTGGCTTCATCAACTTGTCCTTCTATGAATGCCAAAGCTTCCATCACCTTCTCAGCTCATTGTTCTTGTTTCCTTTCTTCTTCTAGTTGAGATCTAAGGGAGGAGACCTCTTCCTTATATTGACCAATGTCATCTTCAAGTTTCTTCAAACTCTTGTGCCTTTGTTCAAGGTGGCTTCACAACGTATATTCCCATTTCTTTGTCGTATCCAATTGATTTTTCATAGATATGACTTCTTCATGATGCTTTTTTTTTTATGACATTCTTCCTTAATCTTGGTGATATCCTCATCTCTTTCTTGTACTTGAAGCTTGACAAGGTCAACTTCCTTCCTTATCTTGTCCTGGTTAACAAATTGCACTTTCTTCTTAAGTTCCTCATTTTCCTTTTTCAAATTGTTAATCTCTACTATGGCAGCCATAAGTTTAGTGAGGAGATTTTCTTCACAATCTTCTTCATATTGTTCATCTCCTAGATATTCTTTAGCCTTGATGTTATCACTCTTATTTTCAACTTCCCTGATGGGCTCAGGATTTCCTTCTTATTTTCCATCATTTTATTGACTAGAGATCATTGTCAATGCTCCATTTGAGTGAAGATCATGAAGTTTATCCCATATGCCTTTAGCTGACGAATATTTTTCAAAATTGGCCTTCATAGAATAAGGGAGCCCATTCAAGATTACTTTCATTGCTCTTGTATTATGTTCCTTGGATTCTCCATCCATCATGCTATTAGTATTCACCAATTTCTGGAGTTCAATATCTTGAGTCTTTAAGAAATTCCTCATTCATGCTTCCCACATATCAAAGTTCCCATTGAATAATGGAGACTTCACAAATTGATTGACTTCAATTTCGGTGGTTGAGGGAGACACATTTTTAGGAGGATTAGAGACTTTCTTCCTTGGCTTGATCATTTGTGTTGTAATGATCAACCTTCAAGTTGTTAGGCTTTGAGTGGAGGTACTGACTCTGATACCAATTGTTGGAAATACTAAGAGGGAGGGTGAATTAGTATTTCTTTTCAATTGTTACTTTTACCAGTTAGATCACTTATATTTAGAACACAAAATGAACAATAAGAATAAATTCTTTTATTAATTTCTTCTTTACAATAAATCAAGTACAATACATGTAGGGCTCCAACCCTAAATGAATACATTGATCATCAATTCCAAAGGCTCCAACCTATATTCTTCCAAGCACCGACTTGGACTTCCCACGGATCCAACCTTGTCACTTTGAGGCACCAACCTATAGGGATCCAACCCTATACATGGTACAGGCACCAACCTGATCTCTTGGGGAATCCTATGCTCTAGGGCTCCAACCTTTCTTCCAAGGCACCAACCTTGTCTCTTTGAGGCTCCAACCTGTAGGGCTCCAACACTATCTTCCAAGGTACCAACCTTGTGTCTTTGAGGCTTCAACCTCTAGGGCTCCAACCCTATCTTTGAAGGCAACAACCTTGTCTCTTTGAGGCTCCAACCTCTAGGGATCCAACCCTTTCTTCCAAGGAACCAACATTTTTTCTTTGAGGCTCCAACCCTTAGCTTTACTTCATCAAGATATATTTGGTTATACTTCACAGCTCCCAATGCCTTCTTGAAAAAACCCTATTAATCTTCAGTTACACTTTCTCTTAGTCTCCACATCACATCATCAATGACAACCTTGTTCTTCACATGAAGGTGTCACAACCACTCTTCATGTTACCCAAACAAAACTTCTTCAAGGTCACCACATGATGGCTTCAAAGCATCATGGTATTCAATGATCTCCATAAATCTTCAATATGATGCTTCACAAATTACTCAAACTCTTCCTTATTTTGTTCTCAAGAGAAGACTTCAACAAGATTTATTTTTCCAATCCAAATAAATCAACACTTTGACCATGGCAAATTCAACCACGGCAACTATGGCAACTTTGACCATAGTAACTATGACAGCTTCAAAAATGGGAACTACAACAACTTCAACCATGGAAACTATGATATCTTTGACCATGACAACTATGGCAACTGTATCCATGGAAATTACGACAGCTTCAACCATGATAACTACGGTAGCTTCGACCACGACAACTATGGCAACTTTGAACACTACGACAACTTTGACCACAATAACTACAGTATCTTTGACCACGACAACTACGGCAGCTTCGACCATGACAACTACAGCAGCTTCGACCAAGATTTTATCCCCAAACAGAATTATCCTTTTTTCGGTCCTAAACAATAGTCTCATTGTTCTCCTTGGCCTTCTATATTCTCCTGTACTTTGTATCTCTAAATTTTTTCTCGAATTGTTGTTCAAGATGAAGTTTTTAAATGTCTAGTTATAGATATTTTGTTTATAACTGAAGGGACACATCAAGTGAGACCGACTTGTATGACTGAGTGTAGGTCGGCTAGTTGCCAGAAATAATTTCCTTAACTTAAAAACTCAATATCTCACAAACTATTGGGAGTTTCAGGACAAATAAGGGCTTGTTAGAAAGAGGAAAAAATCCTTTTTAAGGTGATCTAGGATCCATTTTAAAAGGATGCCTCCAATATTTCCAAAATATTTTTTCTCTGTGACTATCCTTAAATTTTATGCATAAAAAGTTTGGGACAACATGAGGAATGTTTGGAACAACGTGGCTTCTTCATTATTTGGCTTCTTCAGTGTTATCAATGTCATCATAGGATCATAGAGTCATTATGTAAGAGTGCAACATCAATGTAGCATGATGCAACAAGGTCATCATATACTTGTGCAGTCATAGTGCAACATCATTAGGAGAACTCCAAAATAATCTTCCAACCATGTTATCAAGACCTCATCAAGTGCCATCACCAATTGTGATCATTTATCAAGAATATGACATCATCAAATGTAGTCCTCCATATGCCATCAAGGGCTTATAAATACTTGGCACTTCTTAAGACTTCTTCATTAGTGACTTGACATATTAATTGATGAAATTATTATGAAACAAGAGTTATGACATCATCATTTGGAACCAGGCATCTCAACAATATTTTCCATCTCTTCTAGTGCCATATTGACATCAATGATAATTTACATTAACAATTTGGTTATGAGAATTTTTCTTAAGTTTCTTCGCCATGAGAATGTTACGTGAATTACATATGCTTATGTATGAATAGATTTAAGTGTTTTTCACTCTATTTTGATGAGATTCACTTGCATGGTATTGTTTTCATATTAATCCTTACTTGTTATGAAGACAAATCATTTAGCTCAGATATGCTGATGGTTGATTTCTTATCTCTATATTTATCTCCTATTGTTAGAATGGTTAAATCATTTAGCTTGAGAGTATAGAAGTTGTGTTGTCCATGATTGTATGCATGTAACTTTTATTTCACTCTATATAGCGATGAAGTAGTTTTTGAATCTAATCTTGGACCTTATTAAAGCTCCTAAAGGAAAATAGAGTGTTTCTAACTTATGTGATATTATTTATATATTAATACTTTGGTGCATGCAAACAATTATGGAGTAATGTTGTTCATGGTACAACAATGTAGTATTGTCTATGCCCTTCATGAGCTATATGAATAATATCCTTCATAAGTATATTAGATGCAATAGACCCAAAGAAATATCCTATTACGTGTTAGTGAGGGGGTTTTCAAAGAGTTTAATGGTTGTATGTTATGGTTTGTCTTTTTCCTACCAAATGTAAAGGGTTAATTTGAACTATAAACTCTGACAACTAGATCTAAATGTTCTCCCCGTGGTACTAGTTGGGGAAAACTATAGGCATTCCTGCATATGCATAATAGACAGTAGTAGATTTGCATGCCCATGCTAGCAGAAATAGATATAAGAAAATTTTCTATTATTGTTGCAAGGAATATTGGATGAATACATTAAAGTTATTGTAAGGGTTGCATGTCAAGAGAGCATGTGATATTACATCGAGGGTATATGACTCTCCACCTTGATCTTTCAAGGTAGTTATGATCCTTGGTTCACTGAACTCGTGACCACTGTGAACACTAACTGTAACTAAGACAAAAATTTTAAATTTATGGGGTGTAAAGGCTATTTTCCTGGGTAGGTTAAGGAGGTTCATTACAAGTGGTATTAGAGCAACAAGTTCAAGCCTTACAGCCTATGGGATCATCCACCACAAATTCCTATCTGCAATAACCCTAGATATGCAGACATGTTTGATTATAAAAAATTCCTATAAGAGTTATAACCCCAAAATTTATCTGGGAAATTTAATCATATGATGTTCGTAATGATCTCTCGCCAGCACGGGAAATTAAGACTCTTCATTGAAGAATCCAAGCACAACCATGGTTATTAAGGGATCAATAAATAATATAAATTTCACTTGTATATAATTTTTTTAATGAATATGGACCTTATAAAATAAGGATGTTAATTGTTATATTGTGGCATAATTGTGAATAATAAATTATGCAAAGGACAAATTGAAATATTAAAATATTTGAATAAAAGGAGGAAGATCCAAACTATGTGTGAAGGCTCAGAGCCACTTAGAAAAGAGAATAATATACATACTTTCATATGCCATGTAAATTATTATGGTGGTAATTAAGTGCAAGTGTATGTAAATAAATATTATCCTTGGGCCAATCTCCACACGAAAACAATAAGTCAACTATTTAGTATATGGTCACATCTATGGTAGAAATGGTTAGTTGGTGTCATAATTTTGTTCATTTGAAGGTAAAATATCTTCTGATGACAAGGTATGTGTCAATAAATGTTATCTCGTCAGGATTATTTAGTTACTTATTGTGTCGATTTATCTGTTGCAAACCACTTGTGAAAAAGGAAGAATATTAGCATAAGAAGCCATTCTCTCCCCAGTGAAATCGTCTTACATTAGTTTGTTACATTGTAGACCGTAGAGGAACATACGAAGAGGTTCAATTCATTGCATTTGGATGACCTCCATAATGAATTGATTGAACAAATCAACATCAGAGCAACTCACTTTGGCTGTATAAAAACCAGTAATAAAATAATATCCACCACTCGATAAATTCACTAACCTATATCATAATGACAAGAGATACTAAAATGTTTATAGTTCAATAGCCTCTGATAGGGTAAATTTGAATTCATGGCTTCTCATGTCCAGCATATCATTCAATAGATCCTTTGGATTGTCTCTTACATTGATGGCTTGCCTTTTATAGCTAGGCAGTCCTCTATGAATTTATCAAAAATGCTATATATATCCTTTTGATGTAGATTCATGTGATACATGCCATGCCTTGAGGATACAAATATTGAAGAAAGGGAAGTAGTTCGCTAAATAGGGAGATCCTCCTACCATCATCAGTTCCTCTAAATTGTTTTGAACTATTGGAAGTCAGGGATTCGAACAAAGGTTAGCCTGACTAGACATTAGCCATTACCATGTGCTCGAGAAAGACCTAGTTAATTAAAGTAAATATATATATACCATTGCAGGATGAATGGTTGTATAAGGATGAGATCCATAACTATATCAGTGATTAACTATAACTGCCATCAGTGATTAATGGTCATTAGCATGTTGAAGTGAAGGAAGGTATGGGCAAATTATGGGTTGTTTGTCATGGAAATAAATGAACTAGGAAAATGATGCTTTATGGATTAGTCATAACTTTTAGAAACAACACAGAAAAGTTCCAGATCGATGTTTCCATTTTAGTTATAGACTTTCTATCTGACTTATACCAGAAAGGAATTAGGCGAGTTAGCAAAACTCTTCAATCCTAAAAAGTTGAAATTTTGGCTTACAGTTATAAGAACAACGTGTCCCATATGGGATAAGATTACTGTTTTTTTTTTTTTTCTTCCAAGTTGTTAAATTGTGGATCTATGTTAGTTTCCAAGAAGGGATCGACAAAAGAATGAAGAAAATTTGAAGCAAGTTGTTTCCACTGCGCGTTATGGATAAGAGTTATTGTCAACGTGCCAATATGGATGTGTTTGGAATGATTTTCTTTTTTGCAATAATGTTGCATGAAGGATCCCGAAAAGTTGTAAGCATTGTTTCCCTCATAAGACTATTGTTTCAATTTAAATACTACTTTTGACTTGTTTAACCACAGTTGCATAAGGATAAGGGTTATCCTGACCTTCCGTGTCAATGTATTTTCCTATATAGGGGAGGCAACTAAGAGATGGGATCAATAGATCCTGTTAGGTTGCCCATACCCAAGTGCAGAAGAACACACACTATCTTAGGAAGTGCAGAAGCACCATGGCCTGAGCAGATGAAGGAAATGGATAGAGAACCCTAGGATATTCAATTCCTTTACATTGCAGGGTTCGTTGGATAAGTTTTCAAGATCCTGCACTCTTGCGCTAAATTGCTAGGAGTTCTCATCCTCACATTTATCTTGCTATTTGTTTCACAATTCATGGAAATTAAATAATTTATCAGATAGAGTTGTCTAGTCAGCTGGAAATATTGTTGGAATAATAATTTTAAACTGTCGCGAGTTGAACAGCGATTGGACTTTCCCTGCGATGCGATCTGATCGCATATCGCACTTTCCCTCGTCACCCTTGTGTGCATGCTTTGATTATCTGCGATGCAATATTTGCGATGCGATCGCAGATCGCATGATTTAAAGGCTATAGAGGTGGGGGCACATCCTCTCTCTTGTTGCGATGCGATGGTGTGATAAGCCATGCATTAAATTCAAATAGGATATTTTGAGCCGTGTAATAAATGATATTTACTAGGGTTGGTAAATGTAGGTGAAATCTTAAATTTTACTATTTTTTTATTTTCACGGAAGTGGGGAAAAGAAACACGTATTGTAAAAGATATTTTTGTGTTGTTCAATATAAAAAAAGGAATGCAAGAGCAAGAGATGTGTGGAGAGTATTAGAAAGAAGAACTCTTTCTTCTCTACAACCACAGCAGTGCTGGACTTTTATAATTTTTCTGAGATAGTGGAATCAGATTCTGGAACTGAAGTTCCTGTTGTAAATCCCTCTGAGTCGAGGAAGACAAATTCTGTAACAGTTTTTATTATTGTTGTTTTAAATAAAGATCCTGTAGAAAACCAGAGCGTTGTTCTCTGTGCAAATTTCTTTTGTGTTTGAAATGAACAGAAATTTCCAACATGGTATCAGAGCTAGTCTAGGCACTCAGTGAGTCAAAAAAACCAAGAGTTTGTTTTTTCACTGTAGGAGCTGTAAGAAGCTTATCAAGCAGAGAAAGTTTTTTTTTGCTTTTTATTATACAGTTCAGTATCTCTTCTTTATTTTTCACAAGTTAAGATGGCAGATGCTGGAACTGGGTTGACAAATCCCCAACTGCCACAGTTTAATGGGAAAAACTACAGTTATTGGTCCATAACAATGAAAGCATTGTTTGCTTCTCAAGGAATATGGGAGCTGGTTGAAACTGGCTATGCTGAACCTACAGATGCAACATCGTTGGCTGCTTTGACAGCAGCAGAAAGAGACCAGTTGAACAGTGACAAGAAGAAGGATGCTAAAGCCCTCTTTTCCCTCTTCCAATCAGTGCATGAAAGTGTTTTTCCACGGATTGCAGGAGCAACAAAATCCAAGGAGGCATGGGATATTCTCAAAACTGCCTATCAAGGCATGGAGAAGGTGAAGACTGCAAAGTTGCAGATGTTGAGGAGAGACTTTGAAAATCTCAGCATGAAGGAATCTGAAACAATAGATTCATTCTTCACTCAGGTTATTGGCTTAATAACCCAGATAAGATCTCATGGTGAGATTCTTGAAGATAGAAGGATTGTAGAGAAAATCTTGAGATGTTTACCCTCAAGGTTTGAATCTATTGTAGTAGCAATAGAAGAAACAAAAGATCTTTCACAGTTCACGGTAGATGAGCTGAGTGCTTCTCTGTTGTCTCATGAACATAGACTACGTAGAGGAATAGATTCCTCTTTTGAGCAAGCATTCAAGACTCAGATGTCTTTTGGCCAAAGAAGAGGTCGAGGCAGAACAAATAACAGAGGTCGTGGAAGAAGCCAAAACAGAGGCAGCAATTATCCTGCAAGCACAAGCGGAAGGAGCTGCAATTAGAACCAAGATGAAGGTTCAAGCAAACAGCAAGCTCATGGACAAAGGTATGACAAATCCCAAGTCCAATGTCATTATTGTAAGAAATATGGGCACTATGCCAATGAATGTAGGAAAAAGCAAAATGACATGAATAATAGGCAAAATGCTAATTTTGCAAATGAAGAAGATAAGAACCCAAAGAACGTGTTGTTAACATGTAACATAGCACAAGACAAACAAGAAGATTTTTTGTTCTTAGACTCAGGTTGTAGTAATCACATGACTAGAAATATTGCATTGTTTGCCAATTTGGATGAAAATGTGAAATCTGAGGTAACAACAGGGACTGATGATACGATATCTGTCAAGGGTAAGGGCAGAGTCAGTATCCGAGCAAAAAATGGAGAACAGATGATTGTGCCAGATGTATACTATGTACCTGGTCTGAAATGTAATCTTTTGAGAATTGGACAGCTCATAAACAAAGGTTACAATGTGTTCTTCAAAGATGATTTGTGTACTATCAGAGACATACCTCCAAGTAAGAAGATCATTGCACAGGTGCAGATGACCAGCAATAGAATGTTTCCTCTCAAACTCAGGGCAGATTTGAAGGAAGGAAGAACTATTGCGGCTGTAACACAAGAAGTCTTTCAGAAACAACTGAAAGATGTGAATTGGTTGTGGCATTTGAGATTTGGACATCTCAATTTCGGAGGCCTGAATTTGTTGCATAGAAAGGGAATGGTAAAGGGATTACCATTGATCGAGAAACCAGACAGCCTTTGTGAAGGCTGCATCTTGGGCAAGCAACACAAAGAAAGCTTTCCAGCAGGAAAGAGTATAAGGGCAAAAGCACCATTGGAAATTGTTCATTCTGATGTGTGTGGACCGATGCAAACACCATCATTTGGTGGAAATAAATATGTTTTAACTTTCATTGATGATTACACCAGAAAGACATGGGTGTATATGCTAAAACAGAAGAGTGAAGTGTTTGAGAAATTCCGCCACTTCAAAACTCTTGTTGAGAAGCAGTGTGGGAATTACATCAAAGTGCTCAGAACAGATAGAGGAGGAGAGTACATCTCCCAAGACTTTCTGCATTTTTGTAGAGAGAATGGTATACAAAAGCAGTTCACCACGAGGTATACACCTCAGCAGAACGGTGTTGCTGAAAGAAAGAATATGACCATTCTTGACATGGTCAGAAGTATGCTGAAGGCAAAACACTTGCCGCATGAGTATTGGGCAGAAGCTATCACTTGCGCAGTTTACATCTTGAATAGATGCCCAACTAAAGCTGTCATGAATAGAATACCAGAAGAGGCATGGAGTGGTCAAAAACAAACTATCACTCACATGAGAGTATTCGGTTGTGTGGCATATGCACATGTACCGGATCAGCTAAGGAAGAAGCTTGATAGTAAGGGGGAGAAGTGTGTCTTTATTGGCTATTGTGATGAGTCAAAAGCATACAAACTCTATAATCCATCCACCAAGAAATTGATAGTAAGCAGAGATGTGCAGTTCATTGAAGATGAAGCTTGGGATGGAAGCTTAGAGAAGACAGTGAATGTGAAGACAATTGTGTCTCATGAAGAAGAAGAGGAAGGGATAGCAACAAATAATCCTTCCTTGGTGGCTCCTCCTACACCACAACAAGTTCAACAAACCACACCACAATCTGGAATTCGAACAGCCTCAAGAAGTCAAGGAAGTGCTTCTCCAAGCACACCACAAGGATCAGATATACCCTCAAGCTCGGATGGAACTCCTAGCACACCAAGAAGACCAAGATTCAGAAATCTGAATGAGATTTATGAACAAGGAGAGGTAAGTAACAATACCGGTCTGAATTCATTATTCGCTTTATATTGTCATGTTGATGACCCAGTCCATTTTGAAGGTGCTGTAAATGAAGATAAATGGATTGAAGCAATGAATGAAGAAATTGGTGCAATTGAGAAGAGTAAAACATGGGAGTTAGTGGACCTCCCTGTAGGCAAAGATGTCATTGGAGTTAAGTGGGTCTACAAGACCAAAAGCAATGCTGAAGGCAAGATTGACAGGCACAAAGCAAGACTTGTTGTGAAAGGCTACAAGCAGCAACAAGGCAAAGACTATGATGAAACCTTTGCACCAGTAGCAAGGATGGAAACAGTCAGAACAGTGTTGTCTATTTCGGCACAACACAAATGGAAGATTTATCAGATGGATGTTAAATCTGCATTCCTGAATGGAGTGTTAAAAGAAGAGGTTTATGTTGAACAACCTCCGGGCTATGAAGTTGAAGGCCAAGAGCATAATGTCTGCAAATTGAAGAAGGCTCTTTATGGGCTGAAGCAAGCTCCAAGAGCATGGTACAGCAGAATAGATGCTTACCTGATTGAGAATGGGTTTAACAAGTGTGATGGTGAACCCACACTCTACATAAAGGAGAATGACGGTAAGATTCTTATCGTTGTTCTATATGTAGATGATCTGATTTTTACAAGCAATGATGCTTCTCTCATTGCTGATTTTAAAGCAGTCATGAAAAGTGAATTTGAAATGACTGACTTGGGTTTCTTAAGATATTTTCTTGGAATTGAAGTAGACCAAAGTGAAAATGGCGTTTTCATTTCTCAAGATAAATATGTAGAAGCAGTGTTAAAGAGATTTAACATGCAGAACAACAAAGCAACTGTGACTCCAACTGTAGTGGGGTTAAAATTGACCAAAGAAGACAGCAGCAAGGATTTTGATCCAAAATTGTACAAGAGCATAGTTGGCAGCCTTATGTACTTGACTGCAACTAGGCCGGACATTATGCATGCTATGAGTTTAATCTCCATATTTATGGAAAGACCGAAAGAGACTCATTGGCAGGCAGCCAAGAGGATTCTAAGGTATGTGAATGGAACGAAGGGGTTTGGTATTTTATACTCCTCTTCTGAAAGTTTCATGTTGACAGGTTACACTGACAGTGATTGGGCTGGAAGTGTTGATGATAGGAAAATCACATCGGGATATGTGTTTCATATGGGATCGGGAGCCATCTCATGGGCTTCCAAGAAGCAACCAGTCGTAGCTTTGTCGACAGCAGAGGCAGAATATGTGGCAACAATAGCAGCAGCATGCCAAGCAGTATGGCTGAGAAGAGTTCTCAGAGATTTGTGTCATGAACAGGAAAATGGCACAACCATTTACTGCGACAATAGCTCAGCAATAGCATTGTCAAAAAATTTTGTTTTTCATAAAAGGACAAAGCACATAGATACCAAATTTCACTTCATACATGAATTGGTTAACAATGGTGAGATTGTTTTGCGGCACTGCAGAACAGAGGAACAGTTAGCTGACATCCTTACAAAACCATTAGCAAAGAAAAGCTTTGATCATTTCAGGACATGCCTGGGTATGCAAAAAAAAACCCAGCAGTTAAAATTAAGGGGGAGTGTTGGAATAAAAATTTTAAACTGTCGCGAGCTGAACAACAATTGGACTTTCCCTGCAATGCGATCTGATCGCATATCGCACTTTCCCTCGTCACCCTTGTGTGCATGCTTTGATTATCTGCGATGCGATATTTGCGATGCGATCGCAGATCGCAGATCGCATGATTTAAAGGCTATAGAGGCGGTGGCACATCCTCTCTCTTGTTGCGATGCGATGGTGTGATAAGCCATGCATTAAATTCAAATAGGATATTTTGAGCCGTGTAATAAATGATATTTACTAGGGTTGGTAAATGTAGGTGAAATCTTAAATTTTACTATTTTTTTATTTTCACTGAAGTGGGGAAAAGCAACACGTATTGTAAAAGATATTTTTGGGTTGTTCAATATAAAAAAAGGAATGCAAGAGCAAGAGACGTGTGGAGAGTATTAGAAAGAAGAACTCTTTCTTCTCTGCAATGCACAGCAGTGCTGGACTTTTATAATTTTTCTGAGATAGTGGAATCGGATTCTGGAACTGAAGTTCCTGTTGTAAATCCCTCTGAGTCGAGGAAGACAAATTCTGTAATAGTTTTTATTATTGTTGTTTTATAATAAAGATCCTGTCTATGTAAGAAAAAAACACTCACCTAGTGGTGAGAAAGTGGAGCAAATACACTATACACATAGTTATGCATAGAGTCAACCATCACTCTCGGATGAGTTAAAGGAACAAGAAGACAATGATAGCATAAATCGATCCGTCCATTCAATATTGAACAATATTATTGATTCCTAGCCCCATTCCCCACCAGAATTTTCTCTATGCCATGTGCTCGCATATGATGCTTTTGCTTACTATTCCCTACGAGCTTTTGATGAAAAAATAGTATATACTTGAATCTGTTTCTTGATTGGTGTTTAAAATGCATATAAGTTTAATGATTTTTAACTAGTTTGTGAATCATGATTTACATTCTCGGATGTAAATGGTGTCGGCATCCTCTGTGATCCTTCAAAGGGAAAAGGATGGGTGACTTATGTACAAGCGCAGTGCAAGTGAGTTTATTGTCATTGTCTCTTGCAGAGTTGTGAGTTTGTTCACATGAATATGCATCTCTATCTGAATAAGACCAATTTTAGATATATGGATTAATGAACTTTCTTTTGAAAGCCTATTGTTGTTATGGATATATGCATTTTGTTGTCTTCAGAATGGTCTTTAATGTGCCTTTCTTGAAAAATTGTTTTCTTTATTCCTTCTATGAGGAGAAGTTGTAATGTTTAATTCAATTATAAATAATGTTTGGACAATTGTAATTTCCACGTAAATAGTGATGCTCAATTGTCTTCATATTTTGTATTGAGATTTTCTGTAAAGTCGTTCTACGTGGGGAATTTGTAGAGCAAGGAAAGACCACTTATTAAAAAAAAATGGCAAATTATGGATGCTCAGAAGCACTCGACGTTTCAAAGTGAAGGAATCCGTACTGAAAACCTATTTAAGATGGTGAAAATTTTCAAAAAAAATATGCTCATGTTTAAAAATGTTGTATGGTACTCCTCGGCACTTTTGGAGAGAACAACTAATGCAAGCTCCATTTCCCATGTCTTGTTGAATTGTGTGTCCCAAGTCAGTGAACAAAGAAAACTATTCGTTCTCAAGTTTTTTTTTTTCCTTTCTTTCCAAAGAAATGGACTTTGAAATCAAGATCTAGGAAACTTTGGGAAGTGAAATGATAACAAAGCAGTTATTGTATTCTGGAATATGGTCTAGACATGCCAATGCCCCGTATGTAATAATATTACACACTAGAGGAGGTGTAGGTAGTATGTGTTTTGTCAACACATGTGATGTATAGTTTGTGGATGAAAGCTATTTAAGTTCTTAACTCAAAATATCATAGAATTTAAGATGACATATGATAAATTCTTTGACTCTTGAAGATGGAACTGTCACTAACATTTATAGCAACATTGTAGTGTTTCATATCAAGGGAAGAAAAATGCTATGGTTCAAAGGTTTAGGGAATGGTGGATATTGCAGAGAGAAATTTGTAAAGATGAAAATATGAGCCTCAACCCACATTGGGAGGGACAAAATATCATGGCATAATTTGTGTCAGTGAATTTGTAGTATAGCCAACTCCTACTTAAAACTCTACAAATTTTAAATAACACAGAAGTTTTGAGCTTTGGTAGTTGTGTATCATTCATCTGAGTTGGAATCAAATCAAGTTCTGTAAATTAGCCAAATATGGATTAACATGCTTCTCACATATTTGTCCATAACGGGAAATTCTAGAAAAGTACGCGAAAACAAAAAGGGAAAAATGTCTTGAAACTTATTGAAATTGGTACCTTTTTTATCATATTTAATTGATATGTTGAAAAGATAGTTAATAATTACTACTACAAAAAAATTGTTGAAAAAAATTACGATGGTAACTTGTAACTTCATGGTGGGGTTCAGATAAGATAAGATAAAATACAATAATTGATGTTCTCAAATGAAAAAATAATAGTTCAATGGGACTATAAGATGTAGCCAATTAACATCATAATGGGGGACTGTCATCATCACTTTAAATGCTAAAATTTGAAAAGATGCAAATGAAAGTGCAATAAGCAAATAGAAATACTTGAGAAAGGTTGAACTGAAAACGTAAATATAAGAGGGTTAATGGTTTTTATGAGTTAAATTTATATAGATACCTGTGACAGTTATGGCTCATTATTATCATTCAAGTTAAATTTAACTTATGATGAAAAACTATGCATGAGATAGTATAGAACTATAATTTTGATTTAATGCTTGGAACCTATGAGTATCCTTGGGCACAAACCATAGTAATTGATGGAGTAACACAAATGATATAAACCACTAGGTCAATTAAATGGTAGATTGATATCATATCAATTGAAATACATAATTTGTATCAAGCAATTTTGAGAGGTCCTCTTATCGAATTGCATTCATAATGTGTCTAGACAACATAAAAAATTGTTGCATAATTCAAACACGAATTCATAAAATAGATAACTCATCTTTGGGTCAATGGTGATGTAATGTTAATGATGAGCTAACATGTAAATACCCTCAGGTCATAATCACTTACAACAAAAAAGGGTGTAGGATTTAAAGTAGTAAAAAAAAAAAAACAAAATAAAGAAACCTTTCATGTATGACTACAGTGAACTATGCATGACCAACAAGTTGTTGGGGCATACAAAGGGAAATAGAAAATCATACGGGATGAATTATGAGTTGATAATTATTAGACTTCAAAATCTGTGAGTTAATAGTCTACTTTAGAACATTAAGTAGAAGGTATGATTAAGATGAAAAAAATTCATGGATACAATACTATGCAACTCATATTGTAACCAAATGAAATCTAGAATTGATTTACACTTGACATAAAACTTTCTTAATTACATAGATGAACTATGATCATAAAAATTCCTTGAAAATCGAACACAGTTAAGGATAAAGGAATGCTGCTATGATACTAAGATGGTGGAAAAATATGTGGATAAATTTTATGTCATGCAAATGATACCATGAGGATGCTATTATAGCCTATACCACAGATGGACTATGTACAACAATACATATGGGACCGTACGACTACATATGCTACAAGGTTGAAAAATGAAATGTTTATTAGTGTGTGTAACATACCTTGTGTGCAGACTTGAAGGTTACCCAGAAGGAAGAAAGTAAGTTTGGTATAAGTAACTATGGTTAATCGCAGTTTGGCATACATAAAATTACAATGAATATATATGATGAACATATATTTTTATGTGAACTATTCTCTTATGACCTTGCAAGCATATTAATGTAGAAAATATGCTAACTGATGTATTGTATGCAAAGAGATTGCAAGAAACAGGTGTTCGACAAGAACACAAAGGCTTAAAAGAATGCAAGCAGAGAACATCATTCTTCAGATAAAATAAATGATAAGATATAGTTGCTTTAATAATATTAAGTAACAGATTATGATATTTATCATAGTTAAACTTTTTCATCTATAAATTCTCACAAATATTTTGATAAAAATGTTATAGGTAGTTATGAAATGAGAGAACTTCTTGAGACCGATGTAGCTATGGAAGGAGAGGTGCTGGGAGCACTCCCTGTGACCGATGTACATCAAAAAAATTGCACCAAATCGTAAAGCCATGAGAGTTGTTGATTCAGAAAACCACTATCTGTGAACAAGGACATGATGCAGTGATACACAAAGGACAATGTAAAATTTAAGTGGGTGTGTATGTAACACCCCTCACTTGTGTACTAAATTATTGTAAACCTAAACTGAGTTAAAGATAGTTGTGATACCCTCCTTTGTGGATTAAACTATTCTAAACCTAATATGACGAAAGCTAGGTGATATGTAATATGAAAAGAAAATGTGTTATTAAATAAATTAATAAAATAAATCACTTTGAGGGTGGAGCACCAAGAGAGAGGACATTCTTCCCAAATCCCGTGAGGAATGGGATAGAGATGAATCTTTCATGATAAAGCTTCTAGATGTGATTCTAGATAAGCTTGGATGGATTGGAGATCCATCAGATGGATGGGAGATAAAGATCCATCGGACATAAAAGATTTGTGGGAGATAAAGGCAAGCTTTTGTGAAGAAACGCTTCGTGGGAGATAAAGACGATCTTTTCTGAAAAAGACCTAGGAAAATGGAAAAATCCATAAAAGAGGGACAGTGTTAATGGTAACTAAATCATGAAAAAGGTTATTAAATACCTAGTGCATTGATCAATTGAGGATAGTTGATCCTTGGAAAGATCTTCGGTTTCCAAGTGAGGTTTTAGTTGGTGTGAGATGCGTGGAATGTTTTCTATGATGATTCTTACTCTCTCCCTGTTTTAGTTCCAATTTGGTTATGAAAAGTTTTCTTAAGTTTCTTCGCCATGAGAATGTTGTGTGAATTACATATGCTTATGTATTAATAGATTTACTTGTGTTTCCCTCTATTATGATGAGATTCACTTGCATGGTATGGTTTTTATTTTAATCCTTACTTTTTATGAAATTAAATCATTTAGCTCAATATGCTCATGGTTGATTTCTTATCTCTATATTTATTTCCTATTGTTAGAATGGTTAAATCATTGAGCTAGAGAGTATAGAAGTTGTGTTGTCAATGATGGTATGCATGTAACTTTTATTTTACTCTAGATAGCGATGAAGTGGTTGTTGAATATAATCTTGGCCCTTATTAAAGGTGCTAAGTAAAATAATGTCTCTAACTTATGTGATATTATTTATATATTAAGAGTTTGGTGCATGCGAGCAATTATGGATTGATGTTGTTAGCGGTATAAAGATGTAGTATTGTCTATGCCATGCATGAGCTATATCAATAATCTCCTTCATAAGTACATTAGATGCAATAGACCCAAAGCAATATCCTATTATGTGTTAGGGAGGGGGTTGTAAAAAAGTTTAATGGTTGTATGTTATGATTTGTATGTAAAGGGTTAATTTGAATTATAAACTCTACAACTCGATCTAAATGTTATCACACTCATACAGGTTGGGGAACAATGTAGGTATTCTTGCATGTGCATAATAGAGAGTAGTAGTTTTGCATGCCCATGCTATAGATATAAGAAAATGCTCGATTATTCTTGCCTGGAATATTGCATGAAGACATTAAAGTTATTATAAGGGTTGCATGTCAAGAGAGCATGTAATATTACATCCAGGGTATATGTCTCTCCACCTTGATCTTTCAAGTTAGTTATAATCCTTGGTTCATTGAACTCTTGACCACTGTCAAATCTTAACTTTATCTAACACAAAAAAGTTAAATTTATGGGTTCTAAAGGCTATTTTCCTAGGAGGTTCGTTACAGTGAAGGAATAGTAAATATGAAATCTAAGACCAAGGAAAAAGCGAGTAGGCAAGTTACTCGCATAATTTCGATTTGAATGTAAAAAACACTAATATCCCAACTTCAAGTTAGTCAACCAATTGAACCTTTTCAAAGCGGTTCCTATTCAAAGGACAAAACTTCTATACTCAATGGAATGGAATTATGACCATTTAAGAGCATAACAGATTTAACTTTGGTGCTTCTCATTGAAGATCTATATTATTACTTTACTCAGATGTGTCGTTGCATTTCACATTTCAACTCCAACATAGCCTGTTTGGATTTTCTGGTATCGCAGTTTTATATATTCCGTTGTATCTACTCTAACCTAGAACAATACGGATTCGTTTCAGTGTATCACCCACATAAATTCTCTCCTTTTTGTCTATTACGATTTAGTTAGCCCTGATTATTTGATTTGGTACGTCCCCAGAACAGTTTTCCGAAGGTCCATCTCTATAACTGATATTAGGTAACTCCTATGTAACCAGAAACGGAAACGAAATGAGAAACGACAAGGGTTTGGAAGTTTAGCACTCAAGAATTGGCGGAGTGATAAAATGAAAAATGTAAAGTTAGTTTTAATTTTCAATATAGTTTCAACTAAATTTCCAGTCCAAATTTTATTAAAAAACTAAATAATTTGAATACTAAACTGATGCTTATCAAATTGAATATTAAATATATACATTATTATGCTTCCTAATCAATTAAACTTATACATTCTTATGCATTTTGCACCTTAGGTTCATTATTGTTTCTTTAAAAATATATATATATATATATATATATATATATAACTGTAAACAATAAATAGAATTTGCAATTAAATGTAAACTTCTTGATCTACATATAGAATAGTGTTTAAACTATGAATTTTAACAATATACATATTGAAGTAAAACAAATCAACTAAAAAAAGGCAATAGTACAGAAATGATCAACTTCCTTTCTGTATACTTGGCATAGGCCTCTGCTTTATTGAATGAATTTATGCATGAAATCTACAATAAAGAGTGAAAATACAGGGCTGAGAACCACCTGCAAAAGAGCGACCTACTACCTGTAAAAGATTGATTTATTGAATGAATTTATGCATGAAATCTACAATAAAGAGTGAAAATACAGGGCTGAGAACCACCTGCAAAAGAGCCAACTACTACCTGTAAAAGATTTCTCATAAAATATATGCACCAGTTAACTAAAACGACTGTAAAAAACGGTGTTTCGGTCTGGTCTCGTTTCTTACACGTTTTTTACGGGGAATTCTGGTAACATGGGGTAAGTCATATTAGGTGTAGAAACTTGAAAGGAACAAAACTAATTATTTATTACAACTATAGAATATCACTGTGGTATAACCGATCTTAGATAAAGAATGGGAATGAGCTAAACTGCTTTTTTATTAAAATGGTACATAAGGCCAAAATCTCATTGTGGCAGAACACGGAAAAGTTAGTTGAAAGGAAAACAATTTAATCTTAATCTCAGCCTCAAGACACATGAACAAGAACTAAAAGTGAATGACGACCCTTTTCCTGAGACTGTAATTGTTTCTTCGTATATTTGTCGTAGATTAAACTAAGGCGGTCCAATTTTGTTTCAAAATGTAAAGCTATTATGATGCTGCCTTGATTTGACTGGCAGGTGATCGCATTACCAGATCTACAAAGCACTGAATGCTTCAGCCAAGGCGCGCTGCTTGCTCGGATCAGGAATCCACCAGAGCGACCTTTCTCGTCTCTCCTCCGATTCAGCTTCTTTTTCACTGTCTCGCTTCTCTAATTCCCTTAGAGAAGGAACACAGACTTGTGCAGGCACTGGAAAAATATCCTCCTGTTCAAATAAAATGAACACCCATTTCAAAAACACGTCGTGTAACGTCTGACATTAACATGTGAAATGCAAGAATATGTATCAATTTAGGAAAGGTAAGGGAATATGCAAGGGAATTTTGAGTGTGTACGTCTTCGTTTTGGTTTGACTCTGCATCATCAACGTTTAGGTCATCCATAAAATTCTGCTCATCATCCGAGAATTCCGCAAGAAAAGCCTTCCACTCGTCTGTAAATTATGTACATCAACAGCGTTAATATTTATTTCAAATTAACTAAAAAACCCACAATAAAGTTGTCCATTACAAAAAAGTATACCTTCCCTTGTCATTTTCAGCAACAATAATAATATCAACCTGCAACCTGTTCCGATCTTTCAACCAAAACAAAACACAGGGAGTTTATCCGGGTGATACAATGGACCTCACAACTAAACGAACCCTAACTGTTGCGGGGAAGAGTAGATCCAACGAAATAAACTGGATCATACACTGGAAAGAACGCTAATTGTTACGAGTAAGAATAGCTTCAGGGAAATATATAAGGATGTGATAAGAAAGAAACAAAACGATTAAGTTATCAATTATATATTGAAGTAGAGCAACCAAAACGGAAATCTGTTGTATTTTCAAACGGTCATATTTACCTTGGCTACAATAGTGCTGTCATCTCCATAGGAACTGCGTTCAAACGGTCGAATTTATGTTGGGGTTAACAATTTGAAGCTTTCTTACATTCAAATCGACATCATTCCCCAAATTTCCGTATTGACCGTTTAAAACGGTCTTCCTTGTCATTTTAACGATTTCATGTCATAGTAACTATTCCTTCCTTAACTTGAACATGGACTTTGTTCGAAGTTCACTTTACTAGGATACATCAATACAAAATTACTTAACCTAAAAAGTTAGTTTAAATAAAATTAAAAGAGAGGAAGGTTTATTTTAATTTTAAAAGATTATATTTATATTTATTTAATTATTAAAAAAATTGATTATAAAGAAAGGTTTTTGATAAAGGTAGGTAAATAGTGTGATTGTGTTGGTTGATTTTATTAAGATACATCACTACAAAATTAGTTAAGAGAGGGATGTTAATTTTAATTTTAAAAGATTTTATTTTTATTTATTTAATTATTAAAAAAAATTGATTTTAAAAAAAAAATTTGATAAAGGTCGGTAAATGGTGTGATAGTGTGGGTTGATATGTTAAATATTTCCCGTTCATATTTCACGTATTTTTACGATAACTTTTTTTTATTTTTCTATATTTAATTAATTAACCTAATTACCTATTTAAAATAATTGGAATTCAATTTTAACAATATTTTAGTTCCCTATTTCTTTAATTATTTAATAATATCAATTTTCTCATCATTCCCCTACCCTAACGGCCATATTGCTCTTTACTTTTTGTGTTGAGTGAACGTCACGCTACGCAACGAACACAAATTACAACATACAATTTACCATAAGCTTTCATCAATTATAAAAAATAAATAAATTTACTATAAGGTTTCATCAATTATAAAAAATAAATAAATAAATGTGTTTATAAGGGTTATATTAAAAATTAACTATATTTTCTTTTTAGTTTTTCTTCTTTTTAATTTCAAAAATATAATATTTTTTTAATTCCAAAAATAGATTAAGCTTTCAATATTTTAAAAATTGAATACTTAAAAAAAATTTAACTTAAAAAAAATTAGATTTAACTAAAATGATTTTATCGAGTTTTATAAACCAATCTTTAATTACTAAAATTGAGGATTTTAATCACTTAAAATTATTTAAGTTCCAATTTCTTAAGTCCTAAGAAGAACCTAAAAGAGGAATGAGATGCAAACTTTGGCCTTAAAAGATTAAGATAGATTTATCATTTTGTCCTTAGGATAAATTTACGATATTTATTTTATCTTAATATAGGTGTGTGTGGTGAAGATGGAATTGGTGATTAACATTAAGACCCAATTTGGTTTACAATAAATTAAGAAATGTAAGGATTTACTTGTTTTACTTTTTAAGTTTAGTTCTTGTGATAGGTAAGATTTAATAGATGCTTTCCTAAATCATCATAGTTTTTATAAGTTGGAATGTTAAGAAAGTGATTTATTATAGCAAAATTTTAAATTATGATTTAATGTAGATGTTGTTAGAACCTAAATCTGCCTTAGGCTGAAGGAAGGCGAAATTCAAGATAACCACAAACCACGCTCAGTCTGGTAGCTAGCCCTACCAGAACAGGAGAGGGCTCTATCCGAGTCACGCTCAGTAAATAGATAAAGAAACGGTTTGAGATGACTTACAGTGAAATATTGATCTTAGGCTAGTAAGTGAATATGGATACAAGAAAACAATTTTTTATGAATGACTGAGTTTCTGGGATGGTATGGGACCAACGGACAGCAATGAATAGAGAATTTAATACAAAGGCACAGATTATTTCGTGAGGCAAGACCGACAGAAAGTATAGCAATTTAGTTCGAAATAATGTGGAACGGAGAGATTGCTTAGGAGAGTGAAAAGGGCATGAGTACATGAATCCTTTTCAACAGAAGAAGAACACTGAACATGAAATTTTCCCACAGGCAGAGCAATATAAATGAATTCTACCTTATCTAACTAAGAAAATTTCACTAGAAATGAATATGAAATGAACTGTGTAACATAACGAAATGCATATGAAACATAAGAGACACATTTGCTACACTCACAACCACATGAATCTCATGAAACAGAGCCACTGCCTTTCATTAATCCTCTGTCAAAATATACAATGAAGAAACATAATTTCTTTCCACAGTCTCCTAGAAGTTACAAGCCAACCAACCCTTTGCAAATAGTTTGCATACAATATATAGAATGTGCCATGAAGAGATTTAACGCCCAAGGGTTGGGGAGTTACTCGAATCATTACAAAATGGAGGTGGAAAGCTAACCATTAGCTACAGGTGCAACGTTACAAACATGACAAATGGCTTGGGTGATTATTTTCCTTCCTTTGCCACTTGGATAGAAGCCAATCTGGAGTGAAAATACTTTAAATGCCGCCTTAGGTGCCGAAAAAGTGAAGTGTAGATGAGAGGGCCCACTTGTGAAAATTCGCGAATCGAAATTTCGCGAAACAAAGGTGAAATTAGCCTTTTTTCCTATATGTGCCTTGCCACTTTATAGGCTGTTTTGAGGTACCTGCAGGAGTCCAAATTGTGCCCAAGTGTTCTTGCTGGAAAGCCTGGCCTGTCTACTTTCCAACCCAAGTGGAATTTCTGAATTTGGTGCTCATTTGCCCCTCCAAATCTTCATTCTCCCAAGATTTCTTCCTGTGTGTCAAAATAGGGGTAGAGAGGTCATTTTTTTAGTGTTTTTGACCTCCTGGAGACTCAAATCATGCCCAAATTTCTTGTCCAAGCACTAGTAGTCATGATTTTGCATGTTGAATCCAAAAATGCAAACCATTTGTGATTTGGAGCTCCCAATCCTAAGCGCCGCGCCACAAGGAGAAAAAACCTTTGTTGTGCCCAAAAATTTGTCATGTGACCAAAATTGTCCCAAATTTCTTGAAATTTGGGCTAGGTATCCTCTATGAAGTGATATGCTGGGCCAAAGAGGCTTCGGCCAATATCTGAAGTCGATCGAGCTCCCTTTGCCTCTTTTTCTTCTTGATTTCCTTCCTCAATTTAGCCTTCAAATTCCTGATTCAGGCCTTGCATACTTTGTTTCGTGCCATGTAGTGGAAAGCCATGTGTCTCAGCAGTGCATGGTCCTTTTCGGCCTTGTCCAACAGCCTCTCTAAGTGCATGTTAACTATCTCGAGGTTTGCCTCCCGATCCTCATTAATCTCTTGCTCCAATGATGTGAGCTCAACTCTTCTCCTTTGCGCAGCTTGGCGATGCTCACAAATGTTTTGTAGCTCCATGATCACTTATTGATCCTCCAACTGTTTGTTCCTCTGCTCTAGATATTTCATGTTCCAATTAGCCCTCTCCAAATCAAGGGACACGTCTTCGATCTCTAATTGCTACTCCTAGATGATCTCTTTGAGTTGTACACTTGTCGGTTTTGTATCTATATCATCATCATGAAGGAGAATGAATTTGGTCTCTCATTCACCTGATGGCTCACCTGAAGGCCCCTCATCATGCATTGGCTCCTTACCTCTACCCTGTACCTGTCGTGCTGATGTCGGAAGCGAGGTCCCTTCCACCCCGGGTGGAGATAACACTGGCTTTACTACTGCAAACAGATGTCTAGCAACCCTCTGATATGTGATGAATACTGGCTTAATAGTGGTCTTATGGCACTCATACTGATAAGAAGGACCACCTATCTCATGTTCAACCTTTGACTCTATCTGTGAAGTGCTGAAGAGGTCACGGGAGATGAATTCATCCCAAGTAATGCCCTGCAATCCCAACTGATGATCCACCAAAATCCTAATAAGAGCAAAGTGATAGACATTGTTAAGTTGCTGCTGAGGGGTCTTGTCCTGCATGAATGTCTTCATCCTCTCTATGTTCCTACAAATGAAAAATTGGATCTTCATCATCCATAGCGTGTAAAGTGCATGAGCAACCTGATGTCATAGGCATATAGACGAGAGAACCTCCCCTCACAGTTGAAGTACTTCATGATCAACTTCATGAGTGGAGCATATTCGTCTTTCAAATATCTCAATGGAAAGACTCTTGTGAGGTGCCTCAAGCAACTGGCCTTAATGCAAGGCTCATAATGCTGCCAATCAACTTTCTGTTTCTTGTTCCATGGTTCTCAAAAATTCGGTATGCCGGTTGATAATGAGATAGTTTCAGGTGTCAGTGTGAAGGTGACCCTAGCAAAAATAGAGTGATCTCCATGGAGGTGAAGCACAAAAAGATGGGCCAACTCATGATGAACTCTAACATTAGCCACCCTTTGACAAAATTAAAAACATGCTAGGTGGTGGAAACATGACATAGCAAGAGGACATGCCTGCAATTCTGTGAGGGTAGTGGGCTCATCCCTAACATGTTTGCCACTCTTGTGATGTCTCCTGGGAGCCTACTCTTCCGAGGATGAGTCACTTTGTGTCTCCATCTCATACTCTAATGAATGTTGTGATGCCATGACTGATGTGTGTACTGTATTTAGGCTGCCCTTTGATGATGGTGTGAATTTGGGTGCTTTTGTGATATCTACCATCAAGGGGAACAATGAAACAAAATGGAGTATTAGGAGGGGAGTAATGTGATGGGAATAGGGGTTATGGGGAGGAGTTTGTTTAGGGATATGTAGGGGGTTTAGGTATTTGATAGGGTATGTTTTTGGGGTGTTATGTTGACAAATAAGAGGAGGGGAAAGAGAATAGGGTTTCGTATTGTTTTAGGGTAGGGATAATAGGAAAAATGAGAAAGGGAGGATAGGGAAAAATGGTAGGTGAGAATGGAACCTTAGCCTCAATACCACAATTATGAAACCCTAGCAACAATGGCCTTTGGTGTTTTCTTGAGGTTGATTTTATGAGTTTTGTTGCATTCAAACATAGCCATAAACCACCATATCATTTATAAAATTTGATGAACAAGTCATGTCATAGAGCTTACCTTTCAATTTGATGGGGTTCAAAAAAAATTTGAGGAAATTTGGCAAGGTTTTGGCCCTCTGTGGGTGTGCGCTGCGCGCAAAACCCAAGGCGTCATGCCCTGGGTGTGCACCGCACCCGTTGAAAATTTGAACTGAGGGGTCACTCTGTGTGCGTCGCGCCCCTGTGTATATGCGCCACGCCCTGAAAACTACCTCCAACCTTGCTCCAAACACACACGATGCACACTCAAACACTTTGCAATGTTTCCCTATGCACTTGATTTACACAATGAATTTGATTTTGGTGGAAACTTGTATATAAAGACTTGGAAGTCATGGGTTAAATTTTTGCTTCTCCAAAAACCCATTTTTCTAATGTTATGTTTTGACACCTTTTCATTGACTTAAAGCAACACTGATTTTCACTTTCCCTTTGAAATTTTAGCTCAAATGATGAAATTTTCGGCACTTTTTGCAGGGATTGCACAACAGGACATTCGGCCATGGAAACCATGGCTGCATCTGAAGAAATCAATTGGCGACCTTTTGAAAATTTTATCACAAATGACACTGTTTGACTTTTCTTCAAAACAGAGTTTCGAAGAATAGTCGAAGTTTATCAATATGATGATGAAACTCTCTGAATCATTACTTTATAAGGGCCTCACTCTGGCCTGCATGACTTTACTGGACATATTTAATGGCCAAATTGATTAATCCCTAGACCTAATGATCGAAAATGACTTTTGTCCATTAAAGGACCAGACCTTGATTGTCGTGGACTTTGGTGATCAGTGACAAAAGACCTAAGCCACTAGGAGCCAGAGTTGAGGGGAAATGACTGGCATGACCTTTTTCGTCGGATTATGGCATGCCCCTAGCGGAATGCAGCTGAGTGAATGGAGCGGGACTCCTAAAAAATGAAATGCATAAAGAGTTTTCATCCCTGACGAAGGACTGACCATACTGACTCTAACAGATGTAATAGATATTCTAACAAAAAATATTTATCTTCAACCCTCTTAATGTCACAAGGTAAATACTTTCTGGCGAATTAGGAGTTTTTGTGAGATCTGGTCCATCGAACATTCAATTGTGTCTGCCAAGTGCTGCTGAAGATGCCATAAGGTGTATCTACTCAAAAAAGGCGCCCCTTTAGTTGCGGTAACTGAGTTGCGTTATCCTATTTTTCACCCTTGATGTGGCCTTTATCTCTTGCTGACTTATCTCTTGTTGATATGAAGGGAGAGAGGGCATCCCTTTTATTTTGGGTAAACTATCTGAAAAGCCCTAGTTCATAAAGAAGAAATCCACTTTCATGTGTTGCTGATGATAGGCAACTACGCCCAGTAAAGCATCCCGTGAAATATAGAAAGTCTCACAAACAAGCATAAGCATGAATCCTCTGGTATGTACTCCGTAGACTTCTTAGCATCTCCCTATTGCTATGTTGGTGCTATGATATGTAGACTCATTGAAGTATCTGATTCAGCTAGGCTTTCCATAGAAATGGTGCCTTTAATCAAAGCAGCAATTAACTCTTATATCATGGATTGGACAACCATTTTATCAGATAAAATGGCCAACCAAATCCTTGATTGTAGAAGGAATAGGTTTGTAACTAAATAAACAATACCCCCATTTTATATGAGCACCTACATCATGGATACCATCTATTTCAATTCTAACTACCACATTCTAGGTTGGAAATGGATGCCTCAAGACCCAAACCCTATTCATATTTATCATAAGTATTTTTGCAAGGCCCATTATAAGGATCATATATATAGAATTTGCCATGGTTTTGTTTTACCCATCCATCGGGGCATATTTAAGAAACCTACACCTCAGTTATCCGATGAGGCCAGCATTGACCTAACATCAATTGTCAATTGGTTCGGTGAAGAAATGTTCACCTATGGCAGACTTTTTGGTAGCACCACAGATCCACATGTTCTCCCCTTGTACATTCCTGATAAGCTATTGGCCAGAGAAATAGCTTACCAGAATAATAGAAACAGGAATGTCCAAGAACCTAAAAGAGTCCAAGAAACAAATCTGGCCTTCATTTCCCCTCCGTTGTGGTACTTACACACTACATGATTTCAAACATGTAGAGAAAGAAATAGAGAAGATAAAAATTCTGAAGTTAGCAGTCATTCCTAAGAGACAGTATGATCCAAGAGCAGTGGCTTACAACTTTACCACTCAGGTGAAACTTGCCAAATTTGAACATGAGATAGATGAATATGATGACTTGTTCAGTTCAGCTGAGTTATTTTCACAGGTAAAACATCTAGCAAAGATAAAATTGAGAGCAGGGGGGGAAAATAAGTTTATGCAGTTCAAGACACAAAGGTTACAAACATTACCTCTGGATTTGTTGGCCACTACCCCTATGGTGCAGCAAGAAGGCCACATTGAAGAAAAAGCTACTAAGAACAGTCCTGAAAAGGAGAAGAGTCCCAAAAAGGAGCAAAGTCTTGAAAAGGAGAAGACAAATGAAAAGACCAGTGAGCTCTTAGATACTGATGTAAATATTCATTCCATATTAATCAAGGAATGGAAGCAATTTGATCAAATGATCAAGAACCAGAATGACTCCCAAAACATCGTTACACCAAAATTTCCCACAACACAGGAGCCTATTGTTACCAGTACTACAATTGAAGGGGAAGTCGACACAGTGAACACTTAGCAGGACATTGAAATAATTCCAAAGAATCATTTTGAAGAGATTGTATTGAAGGTAGAGGAAATACCACCCCTGGATGTATTTTATAGTCCAAAGCATAGGGTTATGGTTAAAAGAGAAAGTAAAAGTAGGAAATTGACCAAGGAACATTCTCAACTCCTTAAGCTGAACTGATGAATGTGGTATTGAGAGACTCATAAGTCAACCATTCTGAGGATTTAACTAAGTTGTCTCAGTATGTAGGTGCCTATATAGCTGCTACAATGGACAAGGCTTCTGATGTTAGCCAACTGATCAAGGAAAAGGATCTAAGGATCACCCAACTTGAAGAACAAACCAACAAAGTGCAAAACTTGACTTGGGATGCATTTTGGCTTTTACTAGTAAAGTCGCACAGTCAGCAGATGGCCATCAAATTCCTTACCGAAAATGTCAATCTCATGGTTCCCAAACTTTCAGATGTTATCTCCTGGAAGTTTTCTCAAATAATAAAGTGAAATAGGAGTGTTATTTGCAGTGGCAAGACTCAAATGCATGTGGTATTTTTATCACTGTTCTTTTGTCTTGTTTCCTTATGTGATGAAACATTCCTTTTAAAAGTTGTTATTGTTGATATATGTATGTTGTTCAAATAATTCTTTATTGCATCACTTCTCAGCATTTAGAATTGTTTTACTTTAAAGATATATGTGAGCGATATACATTGTTATGAATGTGATATGTTTTATTAATAATTACTTTGTTTAATTTCTTAAACAAAGTAGTCATTATCTATGAATGCATCTTTCTATCGATCAGTAATTCATCTATATGATTATTTGTCTACTAGAAATAATCAGAAATCGCATTGTTAGTACATTACCCGAGTTAAATAAGTATATTTGTATATTATTGAGTTATAAGTTAAAACACTTATCATGCATATTATATATTATAAACCAATCATCCATCAAACCATTCATTATATGGGAAACTGGTCCCATAATGTCTAGTTGGGGCCACCACACCAAACGAAAAAGGAGTTGTACTAAGGTCTCGACTGGGTGGTTATCCTCGATGTTGGTGCTGAGATTTTAGAGGCATAAAAAAAACCTTACCTTGACTACATGCATGAGTTTCCTTTATAGGAAAACACATGCAACTGATAGTATATTGTCCTTGACATTTAGCTCAACTGGGTCTTTCTTAGAATAGACATGCATGAGTTTCTGATGAGGGAATCTTCAGTTATCTGGAGTACACTAGTTGAGTGCATGCATGCATCAACAAACTGATAACTCACAATTAGTTATATTATCACTCTAATAATTTCTTTGAAGTAAAAAGAAATAAAAACCAAAGGTAACCACAAACCGCTTTTGGAGATGAGGACCTAGCCTTCCTAATAATAAAAAAGGGCTCTCCCTTTAAAATTTAAATTTGTTTTAGTTAAGATGTTTTTAGGCTAGTTATGATTGTTAAAGGTGTTTTTGATTTGTATTTGAGATTGGGTGGTGGGATCTGCTTAGACAAATGGATAAAATGATGTATTTTAGACCATTGGTCTATGGATTCAAACAATAAGGAAGCAAAACTGGGTTAAGTCACTAAAAGAAATGTTCCAAGGACGACCGTGTATATATATGCGATGTAAAATATATGAAAGCCGACATGTTAATGAAGACACATGGGCGTGTGTTAGTGGTTTTGGGGGTCGGCCATGGGGCTGCACACCCCATGTAAACCCATGTAGACATGGTATAAGTAAAAGGACCTTGAGCTCATTTGTTCATCATCGAATCATCACTTCTACGCACAAGTGAGGCGTAAAACTGCGCAAGAGAAAGAGGAGTTGCGCATAACTCATGCGCATGCTAGTTAAGTGCAGTTTTGGTTATTCTTGTGCCGGGTGAGGTGTAGGCAAGGGTGTCGGGGTTTGGTTTGGATGCATATTTGTGCAGGACTTGGTAGAGAGGAATAAGTGGCTCAGGTGAGCACTTCTCTTTGTGCAAGGGTGCACATGATTGTAAAAGCAGGTTTCTTATCTTTGTAAATTTGTCTAAGTGTGAGACTTGGTTCAGCCAAGACACACTTGTGTTGTAAATCTGATATTCTTAATAAAATTTTCGGGCAGACTCACGTTACGGGGAGTTGCCCCTCCCCTTTATACTTGTTGCAATTGTTATTATTCTCGGTATAATTGCATGATGATAATGAATGAGTATGGGCTTCATTAAGTATAAAGGATAATTGCATTTTACTTAGTTGCGAAACACAAGCTAAGTATGTTAATGTGAAAGTAGGCGTAGTCCACGAATGTTATTATTGGTGAAAAGAAAGCGTTCGTTGGTGCCGCACCTTGCTACAAGCGGTTGGAAGACTACCACAGGTGTAGGGGCGTGATAGTTGGTATCAGAGCTAGGTTTGCTCGTGAAGGTTTGAAGTTGATGACAGTAGGTAGTTTCAGAGCTCGGTCTAGAGCCGGTGAGAAGGGTTGCTCGTGACGAAGTGACAGTGGAAGCAGGTACTTGAAGGTGAAGGAAGCTGGTTTCAAATACAAGTGGAACAAGGGCTGGTTCACGGTTGCAGGAAACATCGTGAAGCTGGTGAACGGTTTAGCAGGGGTAAAGCTTAGTGCTTGGGCTAAGCTGAACAACAAGGCATGGCAAGTTTGGGAGAAGGTGAAGGGAAACTCTTGCTTACCTTATACAGGTTGAAGTGGTTGAAAGAAGAGAATCCCTCGATTCAAGAGAAGCTTGCAGTCTTGGAAAAGAATGTTGAAGACGAACTTCTTCTACTTGGTTGGACAATGGAGCAAGATGACGTTGTAGATTGTGCTATCAAGGAAGAGGAAGCCGTGATGTTTGAGGATGTTGCAGACATGACCATGATGGAGGATGAACTTGAGGATGATCAAGTTGGACCAGGATCGTGTGGTTTGCAGACATGGATGAATGAGGAAGAGCCTCATGATGATGACGTAAGTATTGATACTTGTGTTTCATTTGGCCATTTGGTAGATGGACCGTATGCAGTGGAAGGAAAAGCCAGTTTGCCAATGCTAGGGAGGATCTTTCCATGGATGTCTACGATGGGACCTTGTATGGAGGAACAAGGACTGTTGGTTGTTGCAGGACTTGTTGGGGTTGTTTGTGACCTTATGGTAGAAGGTGCAAAGGCCCTTGACAAGGGTGGAACTTGATGATCATTGTGGAGGATTGGGTCATGCTTTATCCACATGGAGAATTGGCTAAGTTCCCGGCATGACTCATGGACAGGTTGAGGAGGGCACACACTTGTGATGATGCTTGGGTGGACTTCTCATGGCCGAGACCAAGAGATAGTCTTGATTGACACTTTGGTGGAGGAGCTGTGATGGAGGGACTCATGACATGATGATATGGTTGAGTGACCGAGTTCACTAAACCGAAGATTGAAGACTTGGATGAGGGTGACCGATTGTTGTGATGGGTCTACTTGGTTGGACTACATGGGCAACTTAGTCATGGACATCAGGTTGAAGACATGGAGCATGGCAGTCTTATGCAGGGAAATTGTGTGGGAGCACTTGTAGAGGTGTCATGGACATCCAATGAGGAGTGCCAAGGCAGAGATGTTGTGCAGATGGATTTGCTGATGTGACATGGAGACTTATTACTTATGAGTTGATGGAGAGGTTGTGCACTCTTGTACAACAAGGCCATGGACTTGGTTAGATTTGTGAGCTGATTATGGAGCATTCCTACTACATGGAGATGTTGGTTGGAGATGACTTATGGAGCTCATGATGACATGAGATTGTTGTGACTTTTAGGGACTTCATATATGGTGGACTTAGAGGATTTGATGCATTGAGGAGCTGAGGTCAAGGGACTTTAATGCAGTATGGGATGCATACTTTCAAAGTAAATGTATGGGCATGGCTTGGAAGAGTGACTTGATGTGGAGGATCGATATGAGGCACTTTGGAGTGATGGAGTTACAATGGTGATGATGATGCCTTGACTTGGGCATGGTTTGAGCCGAGACTCAACTACTTTTGGCACATGGATAGATGAGACAAGTGCATACTTGTTTCTATGGCAGACTTGAGGGATGGCACATTGTAGATATGATGACGGGGTGCTTCATGGACCTAGATGTGGCACATCAAGAGTCGGGTTGAGGAGATGACCTATTCACATGGAGAAGACACACATGATGATGTTGGGATAGATGTGGCTAATTTCTTGTAGCACATTGACACCAAACATCATGGATAGCATGTTGCAGATGAGATGGATGAAGTTCCATGGACCTGAGCATGGATTATGGAGATAGATTCTTGATGAGTCAAGGATGTGGCAGATGTTTGAGGAACAACTAATGGTGGCATGAGGATGTTCACTCTCATGATTTGAGCATAGCAGTTGGATTGGCCATCCGACTAGTTCTGGCATGAGGGCATGCAGTGGGCAGAAATATGTTAGCATTATGTTGGAGTATCATGGCAGCAATTCACATGGGGACACATGATGAAGACAAGAGGTCAGTAATCATGGATCGAGATGACATCTGATGGAGAGCATACCGTGGAGGTGCATACCTTGGTATGGTGAGCTTGATGGCAGTTGGTCACTAAGGCGAGGCGTGATGGAGATGAGGCTCTACATATGTTGCAAGGATGTTTGCTTTGTGTGGAGGAGTCAACATCATGGATGATGATGATCTTGGTGGATGGCTACCGGGATGGTATGTTGTCGAGGAAGACAACATTTTTCAGGTGGAGGAGGATGTAAGGCCTTCAGGAGAAGAGTGTGACGGGCACCGGCGAGTCATGCACGAGATCGGGCGCATGGGCACGCGGAGGAAATGTGCGACGGGTGCAACACTTTGTGCGGAGGAAATGCGACGATATATGCGACGTTGGGGAAACACTTATGCGACTAAGTGTTAGACGACCGTGTATATATATGCGATGTAAAATATATGAAAGCCGACATGTTAATGAAGACACATGGGTGTGTGTTAGTGGTTTTGGGGGTCGGCCATGGGGCTGCACACCCCATGTAAACCCACGTAGGCATGGTATAAGTAAAAGGAGCTTGAGCTCATTTGTTCATCATTGAATCATCACTTCTACGCACAAGTGAGGGGTAAAACTGTGCAAGAGAAAGAGGAGCTGCGCATAACTCATGTGCATTCTAGTTAAGTGCAGTTTTGGTTATTCTTCTGTTGGGTGAGGTGTAGGCAAGGGTGTCGGGGTTCAGTTTGGATGCAGATTTGTGGAGGACTTGGTAGAGAGAAATAAGTGGCTCGGGTGAGCACTTCTCTTTGTGCAAGGGTGCACATGATTGTAAAAGCAGGTTTCTTATCTTTGTAAATTTGTCTAAGTGTGATACTTGGTTCGGCCAAGACACACTTGTGTTGTAAATCTGATATTCCTAATAAAATTGTCGGGCAGACTCACGTTACGGGGAGTCGCCCCTCCCCTTTATACTTGGTGCAATTTTTATTGTTCTCGATATAATTGCATGGTGATAATGAATGAGTATGGGCTTCATTAAGTATAAAGGATAATTGCATTTTACTTAGTTGCGAAACACAAGCTAAGTATGTTAATGTGAAAGTAGGCGTAGTCCACGAATGTTAATATTGGTGAAAATAAAGCGTTCGGTGGTGCCGCACCTTGCTACAAGCGGTTGGAAGACTACCGCAGGTGTAGGGGCGTGACTGTTGTTAAGTGGCTCGAGTGAGCACTTCTCTTTGTGCAAGGGTGCACATGATTGTAAAAACAGGTTTCTTATCTTTGTGAATTTGTCTAAGTGTGAGACTTGGTTCAGCCAAGACACACTTGTGTTGTAAATCTGATATTTTAATAAAATTGTCGGGCATACTCACGTTACGGAGAGTTTCCCCTCCCCTTTATACTTGTTGCAATTGTTATTTTTCTCGGTATAATTGCATGATGATAATGAATGAGTATGGGCTTCATTAAGTATAAAGGATAATTGCATTTTACTTAGTTGCGAAACACAAGCTAAGTATGTTAATGTGAAAGTAGGCATAGTCCACGAATGTTAGTATTGGTTAAAAGAACGCTTTCGGTGGTGCCACACCTTGCTACAAGCGGTTGGAAGACTACCGCAGGTGTAGGGATGTGACAGGTGGTATCAAAGCAAGGTTTTCTCGTGAAAGGTTTGAAGTTGATGACAGGTGATATTGAGGCTTGAACAAGGTTCAGGTGTTTGAGCATTTGAAGGTAGTTTCAAGACTCGGTTTGAGCAGGGTTGCTCGTGACGAAGTGCAAGTGTGGGTACACTTGGAAACTTGACAGTTGATGATAGTGGAAGCAGGTTTAATAGAGGTGAAGCTTAGTGCTTGGACCAAGCTGAAAGATAAGGCATGGCAAGTCTGAAAGAAGGTGAAGGGAAGCTCTTGCTTACCTTATACAGGTTGAAGAGGTTGAAAGAGGAGAAGCCCTGGATCCGAAAGGAACTTGAAGTCTTGGAAAGGAATGTTGAAGACGAGCTTCTTCAACTTGGTTGGACAGTGGAGCAAGGTGAAGTTGCAGATTGTGCTGACCAGGAAGAGGAAGCCGTGATGTTTGAAGATGTTGCAGACATGACAATGATGGAGGATGAACTTGAGGATGATCAAGTTGGACTAGGATCGTGCAGTTTGCAGACATGGATGAATGAGGAAGAGCCTCATGATGATGATGATGTAAGTACCGTTGATACTTGTGTTTCATTTGGGCATTTGGTAGATGGACCATATGCAGGGAAGGGCAAAACCAGTTTGTCGATGCTATGGAGGATCTTACCATGGATGACTATGATGGAACCTTGTATGGAGAAGCAAGGATTGTTGATTGTTGCAGGACTTGTTGGGGTTGTTTGTGACCTTATGATAGAAGGTACAAAGGCCCTTTACAAGGGAGGAACATGATGATCATTGTGGATGAAGGGGTCATGCTTTAGCCACATGGCTAAGTGCCCGGCATGACTCATGGACAGATTGGAGGGCACACTCTTGGGTGGACTTCTCATGGCTGAGACCAAGAGATAGTCTTGGTGGACACTTTGGTGGAGGAGCTATGATGAAGGGACTCATGACATGATGATATGGTTGGGTGACCGAGTTCACTAAACCGAAGATTGTAGACTTGGATGAGGATGACCGATTTTTGTGATGGGCCTACTTGGTTGGACTACATGGGCAACTTAGTCATGGACATCAGGTTAGAGGCATGGAGCATGGCAGTCTTATGCAGGGACATTATGTGGGAGCACTTGTAGAGGTGTCATGGACATCCAATGAGGAGTGCCAAGGAAAGGATGTTGTGTGGATGGATTTGCTAGTGTGACATTGAGACTTATTACTTATGAGTTGATGGAGAGGTTGTGCACTCTTGTACAACAAGGACATGGACTTGGTTGGATTTATGAGCAAACTATGGAGCATTCCTACTACATGGAGAGCTGAGGCATCTTGCAGAGACCTTTGGACCGAGACTTGTATGCTTGTTAGATGTTGGTTGGGGATGACTTATGGAGCTCATGATGACATGAGATTGTTGTGACTTTTAGGGACTTCATACATGGTGGACTTAGAGGACTTGATGCATTGAGGAGCTGAGGTCAGAGACTTTGATGCAGTATGGGGTGCATACTTTCAAAGTACATGTATGGGCATGGCTTAAAAGAGTGACTTGATGTGGAGGATCGATATGAGACACTTTGGAGTGATGGAGTTACAATGATGATGATGAAGCCTTGACTTGGGCATGGGTTGAGCCGAGACTCAACTACTTTTGGAACATGGGAGCTGATTGAGCAACACATGGATAGATGAGACAAGTGCATACTTGTTTCGATGGCAGACTTGAGGGATGGCACATTGTAGATATGATGGAGATTGCTTCATGGACCTAGATGTGGCACATCGAGAGTCGGTTTGAGGAGATGATCTCTTCATATGGAGGAGACACACACACACATGATGATGTTGGGATAGATGTGGCTGATTTCATGTAGCACATTGACACCAAACATCATGGACAGCATGTTGCAAATGAGGTGGATGGAGTTCCATGGACCTGAGCATGGATTATGGAGATAGATTCTTGATGAGTCAAGGATGTGGCAGGATGTTTTGAGAAACGACTGATGGTGGCATGAGGATGTTCACTCTCATGGATTGAACGTGGCAGTTGGACTAGCCATCTCACTAGTTCAGACATGAGGTCTAGAAGTGTGCAGAGATGTGTTGGCATTATGTTGGAGTATCATGGCAGTAGTTCACATGAGGACACATGATGAAGACAGGAGGTCAGTAATCATGGATCGAGATGACATCTGATGGAGAGAACACCGTTAAGGTGCATACCTTGGTATGGTGAACTTGGTGGCAATTGGTCACTAAGTCGAGGCATGATGGAGATAAGGCTCTACATATGTTGCAAGGATGTTTGCTTTGTGTGGAGGAGTCAACATCATGGATGATGATGATCTTGGTGGATGGCTACCAGGATGGAATGTTGTCGAGGACGACAACGATTTTAGGTGGAGGAGGATGTAAGGCCTTTGTGGGTGAAGTGCGATAGGCACCGACGACTCATGCACGAGAGCAGGCGCGCGGGCGGGCGCACGGGCACGCGGAGGAAATGTGCGATGGGAACGCGACAAACGCATGCGATGAAATGTGAAAAAATGAAGAACACTTATGCGACTAAGTGTTGAGCGTGAGCTTTTATATGCGATGTGAAAAACATATGAAAGCCAACTTGTAAACATGCTGCATATGGGCATACGATGATGGTTGTGGGGTCGGCCATGGGGCTGCACACCTCATGTAAACCCACGTAGGTTTCATATATATGTAAAGAGCTTGAGCTCATTTGAACAAGCGAATTGGATCATCACTTCTACGCATAAAATAGGGGTAAAACCTGCGCAAGGGAGAGATAGAACTGCGCATATCTCATGCGCTCTAACAAGGTGTAGTTTTGGTGTATTCTTGTGCCGGTTGAGGTGTAGGCAAGTGTGCCGGGGTTCGGTTTGTATGCAGATTTGTGCAGGACTTGATAGAGAGGAATAAGTGGCTTGGGTGAGCACTTCTCTTTGTGCAAGGGTGCACATGATTGTAAAATCAGGTTGGTTATCTTTGTGAATTTGTCTAAATGTGAGACTTGGTTCGGCCAAGACACACTTGTGTTGTAAATCTGATATTTGGGGCCACGACACCAAACGGAAAAGGAGTTGTACTAAGGTCTCGACTGGGTGGTTATCCCCGATGTTGGTGCTAAGATTTTAGAGGCATCAACAGAACCTTACCTTGACTACATGCATGAGTTTCCTTTATAGGAAAACACATGCAACTGATAGTATATTGTCCTTGACATTTAGCTCAACTGGGTCTTTCTCAGAATAGACATGCATGAGTTTCTGATGAGGGAATCTTCAGTTATCTGGAGTACACTAGTTGAGTGCATGCATGCATCAACAAACTGATAACTCACAATTAGTTATATTATCACTCTAATAATTCCTTTGAAGTAAAAAAGAAATAAAAACCAAAGGGAGAGATAGAACTACGCATATCTCATGCGCTCTATCAAGGTGCAGTTTTGGTGTATTCTTGTACCGGTTGAGGTGTAGGCACGTGTGCCGGGGTTCGGTTTGTATGGAGATTTATGCAGGACTTGGTAGAGAGGAATAAGTGGCTCGGGTGAGCACTTCTCTTTGTGCAAGGGTGCACATGATTGTAAAAGCAAGTTGCTTATCTTTGTGAATTTGTCTAAGTGTGAGACTTGGTTCGGCCAAGACACACTTGTGTTGTAAATCTGATATTTGGGGCCACCACACCAAACGGAAAAGGAGTTGTACTAAGGTCTCGACTGGGTGGTTATCCCCGATGTTGGTGCTGAGAATTTAGAGGCATCAACAGAACCTTACCTTGACTACATGCATGAGTTTCCTTTATAGAAAAACACATGCAACTGATAGTATATTGTCCTTGCCATTTAGCTCAACTGGGTCTTTCTCAGAATAGACATGCATGAGTTTCTGATGAGGGAATCTTCAGTTATCTGGAGTACACTAGTTGAGTGCATGCGTGCATCAACAAACGGATAACTCACAATTAGTTATATTATCACTCTAATAATTCTTTTGAAGTAAAAAGAAATAAAAACCAAAGGTAACCACAAACCGCTTTTGGAGATCAGGACCTAGCCTTCCTAATAATCACAAAGGGCTCTAACTTTAAAATTTAAATTTGTTTTAGTTAAGATGTTTTTAGGCTAGTTATGATTGTTCAAGGTGTTTTTGATTTGTATTTGAGATTGGGTGGTGGGATCTGCTTAGCCAAATGGATAAAATGATGTCTTTTAGACCATTGGTCTATGGATTCAAACAATAAGGAAGCAAAACTAGATTAAGTCACTAAAGGAAATGTTCCAGGGGCAAGATAGTGGAGTTTCTTTCAGATCTTTGAGACAAAGGGTTGAAAGGGTTTCACTCAGGGTAAGAGAGAAATTAAGGGTTCTCAAACCCAGAAAATGAATGAGGAATGAAGGGGTAATCAAAGATCAAAGGGAAATTAAGAATCCTTTAACCTGGATATTCAAGAAATCAATCTAAACCAAAGGGAAATAAAGAATTCTTTAATTTAAATATCAGAGGAAAACATTTAAATCCATAATTGTTAAGACAGAGTGTAATTAAACAAGCTCTAAAGTAGTATTCCAATTATAACATTTAGATTGAAACACACATTAAATATTATGAATAACTTTGAAAAAAATGACAATAACACATGAAAATACTTTTCTGAAATTCGCTCAACACATGAATCCTTGGAAATGACTGATCTTTATTTATTAATCTAGCTTCTTGGCTCAACAAATGATACAATAAACTTCTAGGTCTTCTAATCAAAATCTCTATAGAAATGTCTAATAGAATCCACACTACATACTTTGAATTGTGAAGTATTTATACAAAAGTTTATGTCAAAATATCTCAAACTAATTTGAGATTTAATCTGGGAAAGAAAAATATCTTTTGGCAAGAAGATAGAGACAGTTATTGAACTATTTCATGTTGTCCCTTTTATTTTGGTTCTGTTGGCTTTGATATTTTGCCCTTTAATCTTCTTTGTTTTTTTATCTTTCACATTGGATGCTTCATTTATTTTAGCCTTTCATCTGATACACTTTGACTCTGCTGATCTGTCAACATCCTTTTACCATGCTGATTTATTTTTACTATACATTAACCTTTTTACTTAATTTTACTATAGTAAATTAGTTAATTTCTCCCTTGTTTCGGCATCAGGTAGTTGTATTTTCAGCATCTTTCTATATGTTTCATCTACCTTTGTGTATTTGGCAAAAGTAGGCTTATTGATAAACAAGTGTTTTACCTCATGCTGGAGGTAAAACAAGTTTTCAAATGTTTGGTAGAGTACTCTACCTATTGGCAATGCCTTCATTGATGATGCATTTACTTGATCTCTTGCTACCTCTCTAGTTTTCTTGTTGTAATCCTCCTGATTCATCAGCTTATCATTTATTACTAAGGGATTGGGTAATCCATTTTCTATCAAAATCTAGAACTTAGTCATAAATCTGTCAACAGCTAGCTGCATATTCTAACACTTATCATCCACGTTTTACATCAAGTTCCTCTTGGAGAAGAACCTTTTGACCTCCAAAATTGTCTCTGTTTTGTCCTCTATTTCCAATTCCTGAAGCTCATATTGGATAATTCTGTTAGTCTCTTTTGGCATTTGTCCTAAATCTGCTTTTACTTTCTGGATGGCCTCTGTAGCGAGCTTTATCAAATCTATTTGCTCGAAAATCACCTGAATAGATGACAAAATATCATTGACATAGTCAAAAATATTGGCCCATAGTTGTTCCTTAGCCTGCCCAAGGGGATCTTTTAGTGTTAAGTCCTTTTCCAGGCTTTCAATATTTCACTCATCCTGGCAGCCTTTTGCACTTCTTGTTTGTGCGTGATCTTAGCAAGCTTGTAATCAATTTCCAAGCTTGTCAATTTCTCTTTGAGATTATTCATCTCTATGGTTTGTATGAACATTTCTTCCATAACTGTAACCAACTTTGTTGCTTCATCACCTAATGTACCTATTGCTGATGTAGATTCTATAGAAACTGGTTGTGCTATGGCCATTGGAGCTGTTGGAGCCAATGAGACTGTCAGTGTGGAAGGAACAGTCGTGGTAACTGCTAGGATGACATTTACTGAGGTAGTGCCAAGATGAGTTTTCTTTAATTGGATCAAGTTGTCCAATTCCTTTTTTGTCTCCCTCAATTGATCATTTAGTTTAAGGACTAATTCCATCAACTTTTCATGTCTTTGTTTGGTTTTCCAAGACTTCCTGTGTCTGGGAGTGCTACAGTTGAGGTACCTTCAATTGTTTCTTGAGTGCTACAATGTCATCGTTCTTCTTTTTGATTAATTGTTCAGTAGCCTTGATGTCTTTGGGATCATGTCCCAATTCAATTATCAAGTCTTCCAAAGACTTGATTATGCTATCTTTGGCCTGTGATGAGGCCTTTTCCAACTAATACTGGGCAAAAATATTACTTAGTGATTTCTACAACTGATGAGCAGCCATGGCCATTCCTGTAAGGGTGGGGTAAATAATTTCTCGATCCTGTTTGGGAAATTCAATTTGGTCAATGCGATGAATATCCCTTGCCAATACCTCTAAGTCTATCTTCTTGAAATCTATTTATGTCCTCAGTTGTTGTACAGTTGGCTTTATGAAGGACATTTGCATCTTTCCTTCCTTGATGTCAAAAGCTGACATCAAACTACTCTGATTAGGAGGTGTAAGTTTAAAATACTATGCATAGGATTCTACTTCCAGTTTCTCATTTTAATCTCCTTAAACTTGTCCTTAATGTCCCTCTCTCTATCAATAGGCTTATGGAATGAGGAGACTTATACACTAAGCTGCCTTTCTAAAATTTGAGTTTTTGATGTAGTTGGCTCCTAAATTTCTCTAGATGGAGCTTTGCCCTTGCTCATGTCCAACTCAGTATTAGTTATTTCTACTAAGCCTTCTGTGTCTTCCTGTTCTAAAACAGGATTGAGCTTAGGCCTTTTACTTTGGCTAGCTTTATATTTTACATTGGATGTGTCCATACCTGAGCTGGAGGCTCCCTCTCTGCTCATTTTTGGATTCTTTTCCTCATTCTAAGGAGTGTGCAAAATAGTAGGGGTACTCATGGTTCCTTCTTGCTCTGGTACCTACAGGAATGAGCTTTCATCAAGCTATCTCTCTAAATCAAACAAGGTATTTTCAACATCTACCTTTGTACTATCCCTGTCTATGAGAGTGTTTTCCAACTACTCAGATTGATTGGAATATCTCTCTATTTCTGGCATGGGGTGATGAATGTAAGGTCTCAATTTGACCTTTTGTCTTAGTTTGGTTTTAAACCCTTGAGGGTCATACCTCCACATGAAACTGTTCTTAAACTTCATTTGTTGCGGAATTTGATCTGCTTCCTCTCCTACCTCTCTAGAATTGCAAATGAAAGGGCATAACTAGTTCATGATCTTGAAATGAGACCTTTTCTTGGCTGAGAAAAAATTGATATCATCAGAGTTCATTATCTGCCTATAATATTCCAGAGCAAATAACCTCATGGGGAGGTATTTGGGCAGTTTGTATGGGGCAAGCTCACAGCCATAGATTCTTATTTCGGTGTGATTTTGGTAAATGTACCAATCTCCCACCTTACTTTGTTTGGACAACTGGAGCACTCTTTTGATTTCTTGGCTTATTCTAGGTGGAGGGCTTCCTGTCAGCATGGTCATGACTGGATGGACAAAAGAGTCAATGAAGTCTATATAGGTGTATGGTGATGAATACTTGTGGAATAGTGGTGTCCAAAATATAACAAAGCTGGGGTGGCCTTTAGTATCCAACTTCTAGATGGTGAAGGGAAATCTGTCTGACTCATAATACAAACACATGTGGTAAAGTATAGATGAGTACTTGAATACTCTCTCATTGTGCATTCTGGTAAATTGTTCATGCATTCTTGCAGCTATGAACTGGGCATAATTGTACAAACTAGTAGGAGGCTTTCCTGGGGTGACAATGGACATCAAAGCCAGGATGAGCTCATCAATGAATTCATCTATGGTATAGCCCAAAATACGTGATATCATGGTTACACTTGCTTTCCCCTTTCAGAGAAAGTGTCAAAAGCATATGGAGGGGCATTTGTAGGAATGTGTTGTTGTTCTACAATGAAAGTTTGGAATATTTGGGCCAGTCTTGATGGACTCAATTTGGTGTACTAGTCTAACAAATCCCCAACAGAGAGTGGGGTCAGGTTTGGACCTGGTTGGACTTGCAAAATTTCATTGATTGACTCAGTTGTAATAGTGAACAAGACTTTTTGGTTGGGGAACATTATAGCTCTATGGCTGGGAATGTAACAGGCATGACACATATGGACAATCTAAGGAAAGACATGTACTTGTGGAACTAGTATTTGGGAAAATTTGAGTCCCTAAGGCCAATGTCATGAGTATGGTTTAGATATGTTTCCTTACTCAAAAATGAATTTTGAGCAGGAGTGTATAGACACTTGTGTCTTTGATTTCAAAACCTTTGTCCGCTAGGGAAAGGTGGTCAATTCCAAATGGGGGGTTGTGACTGGCCTAACATCCATGGCGACGGGGGCAGCCATAATTTAGTTCTTGTGGATTTGAATTTGACTTTATACATGTTTATATCAGGGGTTTTAAGGTAATTTGGATAATTTTAGAAGGGTTTGGGTATTCTACTCAGGCACACACTTTATTTTTAAAGTAATTTCAATTAATTTTACTTAATTAAAACACTTTAAAGACTGAACATTTTCAAATTGAAAGGGTGTCTGGTAATTTCTCTTCAAATACGTGGAATTTGGGTGAATTAACTTCAATTTGTGTTCTTGGTGACTGCAGAAGGTTGAATGGCTCTGGTACAGACTGAGACCTTGATTGGGGTCTCTGCGACTTCTTCAGGAGTAAAATTGAGGTCAATTGGTGATTTTAGAATTTGAAGGTGTCACAATGGCTTGCAGAGGTTTTACATATAAATTGATCGAAAATAGTTCGAATAGGGATTCTCGGCCTTTTTATTGAATAACGGTCAATTTTTTGCGGGTAAGTTACAAATGAACAATGGGCGGTTTTTCAGGTTGGGCGGGGAGGTGGTTTCCCAAGCCATCGCACTGCTTTTTGGAGGTGGCATTATTTTGGCGAGGTCACCTGATCTACCTTAACGCTTGACACGTAGCAGATGGGGGCTCAGGGAATACCACTTTATCGGGCGGGTAAAGGTCGGCTATTGGGTGAACCCGATATGGCTGTGAACCATTGAATTTGGGTGTTGACGATTGGATGGCAATCGGGTGACAGAATAGCACGGATGAAATGGCAAAATGTTTTGGGGGGACTGGGGCTTTAATCGATGGTGGTTTGTGATTATTTAGGAGTTAAACATGGGATTAAATCATCAGATGAGGTTTAATGAAGGGGTTATCTTAACTTTTCCGAGAATTGATGAGTTAATATGGTGTTGTCAGGTGCATGGGATAAACTTAATATAGTATATAGTTAAACTAAGAGTTGGGGTATTATATAAGGGATTTATTTATATATGGGAAAAGGTATATCGGGAGCTCTATTATTAGGTTATAAATTAATATGAACTTAAATGAGCAGAGTGGAAATACTACTAATCATAATGTAACAATTTGTGTATTTTCTTCACATACACTTATAATTAGGATAAAAAGTTTTTGTGGGTATTTTGAGTGAAATGGAATTTATCATGGGGTTTTTTTACTATTATAGGCAAATGGAGTTTAACCTTAGGAAAATGGGTTTTATTAGGGTAATGAAGGGAAATGACTTTTATGAAGCGAATTCTAACACTTGATGTCCATAAGTCATTAAGCTGGGAGTCTGGTCCCACCAAAATTCAAAGAAATGCTTTGACATTTTATGACTTGAAGCATTTTTAGTACTAGAACTTACTTGTGGATGGGGAAATTAGTAAGTATAGGGATGAAATGAATGAGGGGGAGTTAATTAAATCAACTTGTGAATCATTGTTTTTGCTTTAGTAATTGCTCATGCACATTGAAACATATAATTAATCATGATAAATGTGCTTTTGTCCAATCAACTTTATACCTCAGCAACCTTTCTTCTACTTACCCATTACTTACCCTAAAAAAAATTTGTCATTTTGTTGGGTGCACTTAAGCTAAGAAACCCTTATTATTCTTTTTTCTTTTGAAAAGTAAACTATCTAATTCTAGCGTTATATCTTCCAAGGGCTCAGATTAAGCTGATGAGCTCCTTTTATTTTCTCTACCTATCTAATGATCTACCAAGATTAAGTTGTTTGGTCAGATTTTATTCTCTAACTATAAACATAAAATTCAAAGCATGAAGTAGTCAAGATTAAGCAGTTTGACTAACATGGGTTGTGCCATGTATGACAAGTTGCACACAACCATTACTTGCAGAAGAAGTAAAAATAGTAGTGACACTTAGACTTGCACACTTTCATGATCTGTTTTTGTTTTTTGGGTTCATATATTTTTTATTTTTTTATTTTTTCTTATTCTTTTTTCCTTTGATATTTATTTTAGGACATACCCTCTTTACATTTTTTAATTTTTAATATGGAAAACATTTGCAGAAAGAAAAGGTATGTACAATATTACAAGGCTTAACCTTAGCCAGTTCAAAATTATGAATCCTATGAGGGGGAGTTAACTAAATCAACTTGTGACCACGGAAACTACGGCAGAAACTACAGTATCTTTGACCACGGCAACTACGACAGCTTCGACCATGACAACTACAACAACTTCAACCAAGATTTTATCCCCAAACAGAATTATCCTTTTTGCGGTCCTAAACAATAGTATCCTTGGTCTCCTTGGCCTTCTATCTTCTCCTGTACTTTGTATCTCTAAATTCTTGCTCGAATTGTTGTTCAAGATGAAGTGTTTAGATGTCTAGTTATAGATTTTGTTTATAACTGAAGGGAGACATCAAGTGAGACCAACTTGTATGACTGAGTGTAGGTCAGCTAACTGCTAGGAATAATTTCCTTAACTTAAAAAATCAATATCTCACAAACTATTGGGAGTTTCAGGACAAATAAGGGCTTGTTAGAAAGAGGAAAAAATCCTCTTTAAAAGGTGATCTATGATCAATTTTGAAAGGATGCCTCCAATATTTCCAAAATATTTTTTCCCTGTGACTATCCTTAAATTTTATGCATAAAAAGTTTGGGACAGCATGAGGAATGTTTGGAACAATGTGGCTTCTTCATAATTTGGCTTTTTCATTGTTATCAATGTCATCATAGGATCATAGAGTCATTATGTAGGAGTGCAACATCAATGTAGCATGATGCAAGAAAAATGTCATCATATACTAGTGCAGTCATAGTGCAACATCATTAGGAGAACTCCAAAATAATCTTCCAACCATGTTATCAAGACCTCATCAAGTGCCATCATCAATTGTGGTCATTTATCAAGAATATGACATCATCAAATGTAGTCCTCCATATGTCATCAAGGGCTTCTAAATACTTGGCACTTCTTAAGACTTCTTCATTAGTGACTTGACATATTAATTGATGACATTATTATGAAACAAGAGTTATGACATCATCATTTGGAACCAGGCATCTCAACAATATTTGCCATCTCTTCTAGTGCCATATTGACATCAATGATAATTTAGATTAACAATTTGGTTATGAGAAGTTTTCTTAAGTTTCTTCGCCATGAAAATGTTACATGAATTCATATGCTTATGTATGAATAGATTTAAGGGTTTTTCACTCTATTTTGATGAGATTCACTTGCATGGTATTGTTTTTATATTAATCCTTACTTGTTATGAAGATAAATCATTTAGCTCAGATATGCTGATGGTTGATTTCTTATCTCTATATTTATCTCCTATTGTTAGAATGGTTAAATCATTTAGCTTGAGAGTATAGAAGTTGTGTTGTCCATGATTGTATGCATGTAACTTTTATTTCACTCTAGATAGCGATGAAGTAGTTCTGAATCTAATCTTGGACCTTATTAAAGCTCCTAAAGGAAAATAGAGTGTCTCTAACTTATGTGATAGTATTTATATATTAATACTTTGGTGCAGCCAAACAACTATGGAGTAATGTTGTTCATGGTATAACAATGTAGTATTGTCTATGCCCTTCATGAGCTATATGAATAATATCCTTCATAAGTATATTAGACGCAATAGACCCAAAGCAATATCCTATTACGTGTTAGTGAGGGGGTTGTCAAAGAGTTTAATGGTTGTATGTTATGATTTGTCTTTTTCCTACCAAATGTAAAGGTTTAATTTGAATTATAAACTCTAACAACTGGATCTAAATGTTCTCACCCTGGTACTAGTTGGGGAAAAATATAGGTATTCTTGCGTATGCATAATAGACAGTAGTATATTTGCATGCCCATGCTAGCAGAAATAGATATAAGAAAATTTTCTATTATTGTTGCAAGGAATATTGGATGAAGACATTAAAGTTATTGTAAGGGTTGCATGTCAAGAGAGCATGTGATATTACATCGAGGGTATATGACTCTCCACCTTGATCTTTCAAGTTAGTTATGATCCTTGGTTCACTGAACTCGTGACCACTATGAATATTAATTGTAACTAAGACAAAAATTATAAATTTATGGGGTGTAAAGGTTATTTTCCTGGGTAGGTTAAGGAGGTTCGTTACAAGTGGTATTAGAGCAACAAGTTCAAACCTTACAGCCTATGGACTCATCCACCACAAATTCCTATCTGCAATAACCCTAGATATGCAGAAATGCATAGATGTTTGATTATAAAAAATTCCTATAAGAGCTATAACCCCAAAATTTATCAGGGAAATTTAAGCATATGATGTTCGTAATGATCTCTCTGCACCAAGGGAAATTAAGACTCTTCATTGAAGAATCCAAGCACAACCATGGTTATTAAGGGATCAATAAATAATATAAATTTCACTTGTATATAATTTTTTTAATGAATATGGACCTTATAAAATAAAGATGTTAATTGTTAATTTGTGGCATAATTGTGAATAATAAATTATGCATAAGGACGAATTGAAATATTAAAATATTTGAATAAAACGAGGAAGATCCAAACTATGTGTGAAGGCTGAGAGCCACTTAGAAAAGAGAATAATATACATACTTTCATATGCCATGTAAATTATTATGGTGGTAATTAAGTGCAAGTGTATGTAAATAAATATTATCCTTGGGCCAATCTCCACACCAAAACAATAAGTCAACTAGTTAGTATATGGTCACATCTATGGTAGAAATGGTTAGTTGGTGTCATAATTTTGTTCATTTGAAGGTAAAATATCTTCTGATGACAAGGTATGTGTCAATAAATGCTATCTAGTCAGGATTATTAAGTTACTTACTGTGTCAATTTATCTGTTGCAAACCACTTGTGAAAAAGGAAGAATCTTAGCACAAGAAGCCATTCTCTCCCCAGTGAAATCGTCTTACATTAGTTTGTTACATTGTAGACCGTAGAGGAACATAAGAAGAGGTTCAATTCATTGCATTTGGATGACCTCCATAATGAATTGGGTGAACAAATCAACATCAGAGCAACTGACTTTGTCTGTATAAAAACTAGTAATAAAATAATATCCGCCACTCGATAAATTCACTGACTTATATCATAACGACAAGAGATACTAAAATGTTTACAGTTCAATATCCTCTGATAGGTTAATGTGAATTCATGGCTTCTCATGTCCAGCAGAGCATTCAATAGATCCTTTGGATTGTCTCTTACATTGATGGCTTGCCTTTTATGGCTAGGCGGTTCGCTATGAATTTATCGAAAATGCTATATATATCCTTTTCATGTAGATTCATGTGATACATGCCATGCCCTGAGGATACAACTATTGAAGAAAGGGAAGTAGTTCGCTAAATAGGGAGATCCTCCTACCATCATCAGTTCCTCTAAATTGTTCTGAACTATTAGAAGTTAGGATTCGAACATAGGTTAGCTTGACTAGACATTAGCCATTACCATGTGCTGGAGAAAAACCTAGTTAATTATAGTAAGTATATATATATATATATATATATATATATATATATATATATCATTGCAGGATGAATGGTTTTATAAGGACGAGATCCATAACTATATCAGTGATTAGCTATAATTGCCATCAGTGATTAATGGTCATTAGCATGTTGAAGTGAAGGAAGGAATGGGAAAATTATGGGTTGTTTGTCATGGAAACAAATGAACTAGGAAAATGATGCTTTATGGATTAGTCATAACTTTTAGAAACAACACAGAAAAGTTCCAGATCGATGTTTCCATTTTAGTTATAGCCTTCGTATCTGACTTATACCAGAAAGGAATTAGGCGAGTTAGCAAAACTCTTCAATCCTAAAAAGTTGAAATTTTGGCTTACGGTTATAGGAACAACGTGTCCCCATATGGGATAAGGTCATTGTTTTTTTTTGTTTTCTTCCAAGTTGTTAAATCATGGATCTATGCTATTTTCCAAGAAGGGATCGACAAAAGAATGAAGAAAAGTTGAAGCAAGTTGTTTCCACTGCACGTTACGAATAAGAGTTACCGTCAACGTGTCAATATGGATGTGTTTGGAATGCTTTTCTTTTTTACGATAATGTTGCATGAAGGATCTCGAAAAGTTGTAAGCATTGTTTCCCTCATAAGACTGTTGTTTCAATTTAAATACTGCTTTTGACTTGTTTCACCACAGTTGCAGAAGAATAAGGGTTATCCTAACCTTCCGTGTAAATGTATTTTCCTATATAGGGGAGGCAACTAAGAGATGGGATCGATAGATCCTGTTAGGTTGCCCAAACCCAAGCGCAGAAGAATGCACACTATCTTAGGAAGTGCAGAAGCAGCATGGCTTGAGCAGATGAAGGCAATGGATAGAGAACCCTAGGCTCTTCAATTCCTCTACATCGTAGGGATCGTTGGATAAGTTTTCAAGATCCTGCACTCCTGCGCTAATTTGCTAGGAGTTCTCATCCTCACACTTATCTTGCTCTTTCTTTCACAATTCATGGAAATTAAATGATTTATCAGATAGAGTTAGCTAGTCGGCTGGAAATATCACAGTTTTTTTTGAGTTTTTTGAGAGGGAGCGCAATGCAGCAACTCATTGTGCTCTCAACTATGCCCTCAGATTGTCTATGTAAGAAAAAAAACACTTCCCTAGTGGTGGGAAAGTGGAGCAAAGGCACTCTACACATTGTTATGCATAGAGTCAACCATCACTCTCGGATGAGTTAAAGTAACAAGAAGACAATGATCACATAAATCGATCCGTCCTTTCAAGATTGAACAATATTATTGATTCCCAACCCCATTCCTCACCAAAATTTTCTCTAGTCCATGCGCTCGCATATGATGCTTTTGCTTACTATTCCCTGCCAGCTTTTGATGAAAAAATAGTATATACTTGAATCTGTTTCTTGATTGGTGTTTAAAATTCATATAAGTTTACTGATCTTTAACTAGTTTTTGAATCATGATTTACATTCTCGGATGTAAAGGGTGTCGGCATCCTTTGTGATCCTTGCAAAGGAAAAGGATGGGTGACTTATGTACAAGCGTAGAGCAAGTGAGCTTATTGTCATTATCTCTTGTAGAGTTGTGAGTTTGTTCACATGAATATGCATCTCTATCTGAATAAGACCGGTTTTAGATACATAGATTAATGAACTTTCTTTTGAAAGCCTCTTTTTGTTATGGATATACGCATTTTGTTGTCTTCAGAATGGTCTTTAATGTGCCTTTCTTGAAAAATTGTTTTCTTTATTCCTTCTATGAGGAGAATTTGTAATGTTTAATTCAATTATAAATAATGTTTGGACAATTATAATTTCCACGTAAATAGTGATGCTCAATTGTCTTCATATTTTGTATTGAGATTGCTTGTAAAGTCATTCTATGTGGGGAATTTGTAGAGTAAGGAAAGACCATTTATTAGAAAAAGAAAAAAATGGCAAAATATGGATGCTCAGAAGCACTCGACGTTTCAAAGTGAAGGAATCAGTACTGAAAACCTATTTAAGATGGTGAAAGTTTTCAAAAAAAATATGCTCATGTTTAAAAATGTTGTGTGGTATTCCTCGGCATTTTTGGAGAGAAAAACTAATGCAAGCTCCATTTCCCATGTCTTGTTGAATTGTGTGTCCCAAGTCAGTGAACAAAGAGACAAAGAAAACTATTCGTGCTGAAGTTTTTTTTTTTTCTTTCTTTCCAAAGAATTGGACTTTGAAATCAAGATCTAGGCAACTTTGGGAAGTGAAATGATAACAAAGCAGTTATTGTATTCTGGAATATGGTCTAGACATACGAATGCCCCGTATGTAATAATATTACACACTAGAGGAGGTGTAGGTAGTATGTGTTTTGTCGACACATGTGATGTATAGTTTGTGGATGAAAGCTATTTAAGTTCTTAGCTCAAAATATGGTAGAATTTAAGACCGACATATGATAAATTCTTTGACGCTCGAAGATGGAACTTTCACTAACATTTATAGCAACATTGTAGTGTTTCATATCAAGGGAAGAAAAATGCTATGGTTCAAAGGTTTAGGGAATGGTGGATATTGCAGAGAGAAATTTGTAAACATGAAAATATGAGCCTCGACCCACATTGGGAGGGACAAAATAACATGGCATAATTTGTGTCAGTGAATTTTTAGTATAGCCAACTCCTACTTAAAACTCTACAAATTTTAAATAACAAAGAAGTTTTGAGCTTTGGTAGCTGCGTATCATTCATCTGAGTTGGAATCAAATCAAGTTCTGTAAATTAGCCAAATATGGCTTAACATGCTTGTCACATATTTTTCCATAATGGGAACTTCTGGAAAAGTACACAAACAAATAAAGGGAAAAATGTCTTGAAACTTATTGAATTTGGTACCTTTTTTATCATATTGAATTGATATGTTGAAAAGATAGTTAATAATTACTACTACAAAAAAATTGTTGAAAAAAATTACAATGGTAACTTGTAACTTCGTGGTGGGGTTCAGATAAGATAAGATAAAATACAATAATTGATGTTCTTAAATGAAAAAATAATAGTTCAATGGGACTATAAGATGTAGCCAATTAACATCATAATGGGGGACTGCCATCATCACTTTAAATGCTAAAATTTGAAAAGATACAAATGAAAGTGCAATAAGCAAATAGAAATACTTGAGAAAGGTTGAACTGAAAATGTAAATATAAGAGGGTTAATGGTTTTTATGAGTTAACTTTATATAGATACCTATAACAGTTATGGCGCATTATTATCATTCAAGTTAAATTCAACTTATGATGAAAAACTATGCATGAGATAGTATAGAACTATAATTTTGATTTAACGCTTGGGACCTGTGAGTATCCTTGGGTACAAACCATATTAATTGATGAAGTAGCACAAATGAAATAAACCACTAGGTCAATTAAATGGTAGATTGATATCATATCAATTGAAATACATAATTTGTATCAAGAAATTTTGAGAGGTCCTCTTAGTGCATTGCATTCATAATGTGTCTAGACAACATAAAAAATTGTTGCATAATTCAAACACGAATTCATAAAATAGATAACTCATCTTTGGGTCAAGGGTGATGTAATATTAATGATGAGCTAACATGTAAACACCCTCAGGTCATAATCACTTACAACAAAAAGGGGTGTAGGATTGAAAGTAGTAAGAAAAACAAAATAATAAAACTTTTCATGTATGACTACAGTGAACTATGCATGACCAACAAGTTGTTGGGGCATACAAGGGGAAATAGAAAATCATACGGGATGAATTATCAGTTGATAATTATTAGACTTCAAAATCTGTGAGTTAATAGTCTGCTTTAGAACATTAAGCATAAGGTGTGATTAAGATGAAAAAAATTCATGGATACAATACCATGCGACTCATATTGTAACCAAATGAAATATAGAATTGATTTACACTTGACATAAAACTTTCTTAATTACATAGATGAACCATGATCATAAAAATTCCTTGAAAATTGAACACAGTTAAGGTTAAAGGAATGCTGGTATGATACTAAGATGGTGGAAAAATATGTGGATAAAGTTTATGTCATGCACATGATACCATGAGGATGGTATTATAGCCTATACCATAGATGGACTATGTACAACAGTACGTATGGGACCTTACGACTACATATGCTATAAGGTTGAAAAATGAAATGTGCATTGGTGTGTGTAACATACCTTGTGTGTAGACCTGAAGGTTACCCAGAAAGAAGAAAGTAAGTTCGGTATAAGTAACTATGGTTAATCGCAGTTTGGCATACATAAAATTACAATGAATATATATGATGAACATATATTTTTATGTGAACTAATCTCTTATGACCTTGCAGGCATATTAATGTGGAAAATATGCTAACTAATGTATTGTATACAAAGAGACTGCAAGAAACAGGTGTTGGACAAGAACACAAGGCTTGAAATAATGCAAGCAGAGAACATCATTCTTCAGATAAAATAAATGATAAGATATAGTTGCTTTAATAATCTTAAGTAACAGATTATGATATTTATCATAGTTGAACTTTTTCATCTATAAATTCTCACAAATGTTTTGAAAAAAAATGTTATAGGTAGTTATGAAAGGAGAGAACTTCTTGAGACCAATGTAGCTATGGAAGGAGAGGTGCTCGAAGCACTCCTTCTGAGCGATGTACATCAAAAAAATTGCATCAAATGGTAAAGCCATGAGAGTTGTTGATTCACAAAACCACTACCTGTGAACAAGGACATGATGCAGTGATACACAGAGGACAGTGTAAAATTTAAGGGGGAGAGTATGTAACACCCCTCCCTTGTGTACTAAATTATTGTAAACCTAAGCTGAGTTAAAGCTAGGTGTGACACCCTCCTTTGTGGGTTAAACTATTCTAAACCTAATTTGAGGAAAGCTAGGTGATATGTAACATGAAAAGAAAATGTGTTATTAAATAAATTAATAAAATAAATCACTTGAAGGGTGGAGCACCAAGAGAGAGGACATTCTTGCCAAATCCCGTGAGGAATGGGATAGAGATGAATCTTTCATGATAAAGCTTCTAGATGTGATTCTAGATAAGCTTGGATGGATTGGAGATCCATCAAATGGATGGGAGATAAAGATCCATCGGACATAAAGGATTTGTGGGAGATAAAGGCAAGCTTTTGTGAAGAAACGATTTGTGGGAGATAAAGACGATCTTTTCCGAAAAAGGCTTAGGAAAATGGAAAAATCCATAAAAGTGAGACACTATTAATGGTAACTAATCATGAAAGAGGTTATTAAATACCTAGTGCATTGATCAATTGAGGATAGTTGATCCTTGGAAAGATCTTCGGCTTCCAAGTGAGGTTTTAGTTGGTGTGAGATGTGTGGAATGTTTTGTATGATGATTCTTACTCTCTCCCTGTTTTAGTTCCAGTTTGGTTATGAGAAGTTTTCTTAAGTTTCTTCGCCATGAGAATGTTGTGTGAATTACATATGCTTATGTATTAATAGATTTACTTGTGTTTCCCTCTATTATGATGAGATTCACTTGCATGGTATGGTTTTTATTTTAATCCTTACTTGTTATGAAATTAAATCATTTAGCTCAGATATGCTCATGGTTTATTTCTTATCTCTATATTTATTTCCTATTGTTAGAATGGTTAAATCATTCAGCTAGAAAGTATAGAAGTTGTGTTGTCAATGATTGTATGCATGTAACTTTTATTTTACTCTAGATAGCGATGAAGTAGTTGTTGAATCTAATCTTGGCCCTTATTAAAGGTGCTAAGTAAAAGAGTGTCTCTAACTTATGTGATATTATTTATATATTAAGATTTTGGTGCATGCAAACAATTATGGATTAATGTTGTTAGCAGTATAAAGATGTAGTATTGTCTATGCCATGCATGAGCTATATCAATAATTTCATTCATAAGTATATTAGATGCAATAGACCCAAAGCAATATCCTATTATGTGTTAGGGAGGGGGTTGTAAAAAAGTTTGATGGTTGTATGTTATGATTTGTATGTAAAGAGTTAATTTGAATTATAAACTCTACAATGGATCTAAATATTATCACACTCATACAGGTTGGGGAACAATGTAGGTATTCTTGCATGTGCATAATAGAGAGGAGTAGCTTTGCATGCCCATGCTATAGATATAAGAAAATGCTGGATTATTCTTGCCTGGAATATTGCATGAAGACATTAAAGTTATTGTAAGGGTTGCATATCAAGAGAGCATGTAATATTACATCCTTGGTATACGTCTCTCCACCTTGATCTTTCAAGGTAGTTATGATCCTTGGTTCACTGAACTCTTGACCACTATGAAATCTTACCTGTATCTAATACAAAAAAATTAAATTTATGGGGTCTAAAGGCTATTTTCCTAGGAGCTTCATTAAACCTCCTTAGAGTAAAGAAATAGTAAATATGAAATCTAAGACCAAGGAAAAAGTGAGTAGTAAAGGAATAGTAAATATGAAATCTAAGACCAAGGAAAAAGTGAGGAGGCAAGTTACTGTCATAATTTCGATTTGAATGTAAAAAAAGACTAATATCCCGACTTCAAGTTAGTCAACCAATTGGACCTTTTCAAAGCGGTTCCTATTCAAAGGACAAAACTTCTATACTCAGATGTGTCATTGCATTTCACATTTCAACTCCAACATAGCCTGTTTGTATTTTCTGGTATCGCAATTTTATATATTCCGGTATCTACTCTACCCGAGAACAATACGGGTTCGTTTCAGTGTATCACCCACATAAATTCTCTGCTTTCTGTCTATTACGATTTAGTTAGGCCTGATTATTTGATTTGGTACGTCCCCGGAAAAGTTTTCTGAAGGCCCATCTCTATAACTGATATTAGGTAACTCTTATTTAACCAGAAACGGAAACGAAATGAGAAACGACAACGGTACTAGAAACCGGGTTTGGAAGTTTCCCACTCAAGAAAGAGAGGAGAGATAAAATGAAAATAAAAATGAAAAATGCAAAGATAGTTTCAATTTTCAATATAGTTTCAACTAAATTTTCAGCCCAAATTTTATTAAAAAACTAAATAATTTGAATACCAAACTGATGCTTAGTAAATTGACTATTAAATATATGCATTATTATGCCACCTAATCAATTAAGTGTATACATTCTTATGCATTTTGTACCTTAAGTTAATTATTGTGTATTTAAAAAAAAAATATATATATATATATAACTATAGACCATAAATAAAATTTGCAATTAAATGTAAACTTCTTGAGCTACATATAGTTAGTTTTTAAACTATGAATTTTAACATGAATTTTAATAATATAAAATAAATTAACTAAAAAAAGCAATAGTACATTTCTTTCTTTCTGTATACTTGGCATAGGCCTCTACTTTATTGAATGAATTTATGTATGAAATCTACAATAAAAAGTGAAAATACAGGACTGAGAACCACCTGCAAAAGAGCGAACTACTACCTATAAAAGATTTCCCATAAAATATATGCATTAGTTAACTAAAACGACTGTAAAAAAACGGCGTTTCGGTCTGGTCTCGTCTCTTACACGTTTTTTACGAGGAATTCTGGTAACATGGGGTAACTCATATTAGGTATAGAAACTTGAAAGGAAATGAACAAAACTAATTATTTATTTCAACTATAGAATATCACTATGGTATAACCGATCTTAGATAAAGAATGGGAATGAGCTAAACTGCTTTTTTATTAAAATGGTACATAAGGCCAAAATCTCATTGTGGCAGAACACGGAAAAGTTAGTTGAAAGGAAAACATTTTAATCTTAATCTCAGCCTCAAGACACATGAACAAGAACTAATGTATTTATATTTATGTCATAAAAGTGAATGACGACCCTTTTCCTGAGACTCTAATTGTTTCTTCGTATATTTGTCCAATTTTGTTTCAAAATGTAAAGATATTATGATGCTGCCTTGATTTGACTGGCAGGTGATCGCATTACCAGATCTACAAAGCCAAGGCGCGCTGCTTGCTCGGATCAGGAATCCACCAAAGCGACCTTTCTCGTCTCTCCACCGATTCAGCTTCTTTTTCACTGTCTCGCTTATCTAATTCCCTTAGAGAAGGAACACAGACTTGTGCAGGCACTGGAAAAATATCCTCCTGTTCAAATAAAATGAACACCCATTTCAAAAACACGTGGTGTAACGTCTGACATTAACATGTGAGATGCAAGAATATGTATCAATTTAGGAAAGCTAAGGGAATATGTAAGGGAATTTTGAGTGTGTACGTCTTCGTTTTGGTTTGACTCTGCATCGTCAACGTTTAGGTCATCCATAAAATTATGCTCATCATCCGAGAATTCCGCAAGAAAAGCCTTCCACTCGTCTGTAAAATTGTAAATTATGTACATCAACAGCGTTAATATTTATTTCAAATTAACTAAAAAACCCACAATAAAGTTGTCCATTACAAAAAAGTATACCTTCCCTTGTCATTTTCAGCAACAATAATAATAACAACCTGCAACCTGTTCCGATCTTTCAACCCAAACAAAACACAGGGAGTTTATGCGGGTGATATAATGGACCTCACAACGAAACGAACCCTAACTGTTGCGGGGAAGAATAGCTTCAGGGAAATATATAAGGATGTGATAAGAAAGAAACCAAACAGACGATGCTGGAGGTGAAATGCGGAAGGAAGTGACACATACGATTAAGTTATCAATTATATATTGAAGTAGAACAACCAAAACGGAAATCTGTTGTATTTTCAAACGGTCATATTTACCTTCGCTACAATAGTGCTGTCATCTCCATAGGAACTGCGTTCAAACGGTCGAATTTATGTTGGGGTTAACAATTTGAAGCTTTCTTGCATTCAAATCGACATCATGCCCCCAAATTTCCGTATTGACTGTTTAAAACGGTCTTCCCTGTCATTTTAACAATTTCATGTCATAGTAACTTTTCCTTCCCTAACTTGAACATGGCCTTTGTTCGAAGTTCACTTTACTAGGTTACATCAATACAAAATTACTTAAGGTAAAAAGTTAATCTAAATAAAATTAAAAGAGAGGGAGGTTTATTTTAATTTTAAAAGATTATATTTATATTTATTTAATTATTAAAAAAATTGATTATAAAGAAAGGTTTTTGATAAAGGTAGGTAAATGGTGTGATTGTGTTGGTTGATTTTATTAGGGTACATCAATACAAAATTACTTAAGAGGGATGTTTATTTTAATTTTAAAAGATTACATTTTTATTATTAGTAAAAAAATGATTATAAAAAAAAAAGTTTTTGATGAAGGTAGGTAAATGGTGTGATTGTGTGGGTTAATATGTTAAATATTTCCGGTTCATATTTCGCCTATTTTCACGATAATTTTTTTTACTCTTTCTAAATTTAATTAATTAACCTATTTAAAATAATTGAAATTCAATTTTAACAATATTTTATTTATGTGTTTATTTAATTATTTAATAATATCAATTTTCTCATCATTCCCCTACTCTAACGGCCATATATTAACTTTACCCTCTATTTATATTGGTCTTTACTTTTTGTGTTCAGTCAACGTCACGCAACGCAAAGAACACAAATTACAACATACAATTTACCATAAACTTTCATCAATTATAAAAAATAAATAAATAAATGTGTTTATAACAGTTATATTAAAAATTAACTATATTTTCTTTTTAGTTTTTTTTTTTTTAATTTCAAAAATATAATATTTTTTTAATTCCAAAAATGATTAAGCTTTCAATATTTTAAAAATTGAATACTTTAAAGAATTTTAACTTAAAAAAAATAGATTTAACTTAAATGATTTTATCCGGTTTTATAAACCAATCTTTAATGACTAAAATTGAGGATTTTAATCCATTAAAATTATTTAATTTCCAATTTCTTAAGTCTTAAGAAGAACATAAAAGAAGAATGAGATGCACACTTTGGTCTTAAAAGAAATTAAGATAGATTTATCTTTTTGTCCTTATGATAAATCTACGATATTTCTTTTATCTTAGTATATGTGTATGTGGTGAAGATGGAATTGGTGATTAACATTAAGACCAAATTTGGTTTACAATAAATTAAGAAATGTAAGGATTTACTTGTTTTACTTTTTAAGTTTAGTTCTTGTGATAGGTAAGATTTAATAGATGCTTTCCTAAATCATCATAGTTTTTATAAGTTGGAATGTTAAGAAAGTGATTATTATAGCAAATTTTTAAATTATGATTTAATGTAGATGTTGTTAGCACCTAAATCTGCCTTAGGCTGAAGGAAGGTGAAATTCAGGGTAACCACAAACTACGCTCAGTCTGGTAGTTAGCCCTACCAGAATAGGAGAGGCCTCTCTCCCAGTCACGCTCAGTAAATAGATAAAGAAATGGTATGAGATGACTTACAGTGAAATATTGATCTTAGGCTAGTAAGTGAATATGGATACAAGAAAACAATTTTTTATGAATGACTGAGTTTCTAGGATGGTATGAGACCAATAGACAGCAATGAACAGAGAATTTAATACAAAGGCACAAATTATTTCCTGAGGCAAGACCGGCGGAAAGTATAGCAATTTAGTTCGAAATAATGTGGAATGGAGAGATTGCTTAGGAGAGTGAAAAGGGCATAAGTACATGAATCCTTTTCAATAGAAGAAGAACACTGAACATGAAATTTTCCCACAGGCAGAGCAATATAAATGAATTCTACCTTATCTAACTAAGAAAATTTCACTGCAAATGAATATGAAATGAACTGTGAAACATAACGAAATACATATGAAACATAAGAGACACATTTGCTACACTCACAACCACATGAATCTCATGAAACAGAGTCACTGCCTTTCATTAATCCTCTATCAAAATATACAATGAAGAAACAGAGTTTCTTTCCCACAGTCTCCCAGAAGTTACAAGCCAACCAACCCATTGCAAATAGTTTGCATACAATATATAGAATGTGCCATGAAGAGATAGAACATCCAAGGGTTGGGGAGTTACTCGAATCATTACAAAATGGAGGTGGAAAGCCAACCATTAGCTACAGGTGCAACATTACAAACATGACACATGGCTTGGGTGATTGTTTGCCTTCCTTTGCCACTTGGATAGAAGCCAATCTGGAGTGAAAATACTTTAAATGCTGCCTTAGGTGCCAAAAAGGTAAAGTGTAGATGAGAGGGCCCACTTGTGAAAATTCGCGAATCAAAATTTCGCGAAATGGAGGTGAAATTAGCTTTTTTTCCTATATGCGCCGCGCCACTTTGGAGGCTATTTTGACATACCTGCAGGAGTACAAATTGTGCCTAAGTGTGCTTGTTGGAAAGCCTGGCCTGTCTACTTTCCAACCCAAGTAGAATTCATGAATTTGGTGCTCATTTTCCCCTCCAAATCTTCACTTTCCCAAGACTGCTTCCTGTGTGTTAAAATAGGGGCAGAGAAGTCATTTTTTGAGTGTTTTTGACCTCCTCGAGACTCAAATCATGCCCAAATTTCTTGTCCAAGCAGTAGTACTCGTGATTTCGCATGCTGAACCCAAAAATGCAAACCATTTTTGATTTTGAGCTCCCAATCCTAAGCGCTGCGCCAGTGGCACGGCGCACAAGGAGAAAAAACCTGTGTTGTGCCCAAAAATTTGTCATGAGACCAAAATTGTCCCAAATTTCTTGAAATTTGGGCTGGAGATCCTCTATGAAGTGTTGTGCTGGGCCAAAGAGGCTTCAGCCAATATCTGAAGTCAATTGAGCTCCCTTTCCCTCTTTTGCTTCTTGATTGCCTTCCTCAATTTAGCCTTCAAATTCCTGATTCGAGCCTTGCATACCTTGTTTCGCGCCATGTAGTGAAAAGCCATGTGTCTTAGCAGTGCATGGTCCTTTTCGTCCTTGTCCAACAGCCTCTCCAAGTGCATGTTAACTCTCTCGATGTTTGCCTCCCGATCCTCATTAATCTCTTGCTCCAATGATGTGAGCTCAACTCTTCTCCTTTGTGGAGCTTGGCGATGCTCATGATTTTTTTGTAGCTCCATGATTGCTTGTCGATCCTCTAGCCGTTTGTTCCTATGCTCTAGATATTTCATGTTCCAATTAGCCCTCTCCAAATCAAGGGACAAGTCTTCGATCTCTAATTGCTGCTCCTGGATGATCTCTTTGAGTTGTGCACTGGTCGGTTCTGTATCTGTATCATCATCATGAAGGAGAACGAATTCGATCTCTCGTTCACCTGATGGCTCACCTGAAGGCCCCTCATCATGCATTAGCTCCTTACCTCTACCCTGTACCTGTAGTGCTGATGTCGGAAGCGAGGCCGCTTCCACCTCGGGTGGAGATAACACTCGCTTTACTACTGCAAACAGATGTCTAGCACCCCTCTGATATGTGATGAATACTGGCATAGTAGTGATCTCATGGCACTCATACTAATTAGAAGGACCACCTATCTCATGTTCAACCTTTGACTCTACCTGTGAAGTGCTAAAGAGGTCACGGGAGATGAAGTCATCCCAAGTAATGCCCTATAATCCCAACTGATGATCCACCAAAATCCTAATAAGAGCAAAGTGATAGACACTGTTAAGTTGCTGCTGAGGGGTCTTGTGCTGCATGAATGTGTTCATCCTCTCTATGTTCCTGCAAATGAAAAATGGGATGTTCATCATCCGTACCCTAGTAAAATGCATGAGCAACCTGATGTAATAGGCATATAGACGAGAGAACCTCCCCTCACAGCTGAAGTACTTCATGATCAACTTCATGAGTGGAGCATATTCATCTTTCAAATATCTGAATGGAAAGACTCTTGTGAGGTGCCTCAAGCAACTGGCCTTAATGTAAGGCTCATAATGCTACCGATCAACTTTCTGTTTCTTGTGCCATGGTTCTCCAACATTCGGTATGCCGGTTGCTAATGAGACAGTTTCAGGTGTCAGTGTGAAGGTGACCCCGGCCAAAATAGAGTGATCTCCATGGAGGTGAAGCACAAAAAGACGAGCCAACTCATGATGAACTCTAACATTAGCCACCCTTTGACAAAATTCAAAACATGCTAGGTGCTGGAAACATGACATAGCAAGAGGACATGCCTGCAATTATATGAGGGTAGTGGGCTCATCCCTAACATGTTTGCCACTCTTGTGATGTCTCCTGGGAGCCTGCTCTTCCGAGGATGAGTCACTTTGTGTCTCCATCTCATACTCTGATGAATGTTGTGATGCCATGACTGTTGTGTGTACTGTATTTAGGCTGCCCTTTGATGATGGTGTGAAGCTGGGTGCTTTTGTGATATCTGCCACCAAGGGGAACAATGAAACAAAAGGGAGTATTAGGAGGGGAGTAATGTGATGGGAATAGGGGTTATGGGGAGGAGTTTTTTTAGGGATATGTAGGGGTTTGGGTATTTGATAGGGTATGTTTTTGGGGTGTTATGTTGACAAATAAGAGGAGGGGAAAGAGAATAGGGTTTGGTAGTGTTTTAGGGTAGGGATAATAGGAAAAATGAGAAAGGGAGGATAGGGAAAAATGGTAGGTGAGAATGGAACCTTGGCCTCAATATCACAATTATGCAACCCTAGCAACAATGGCCTTTGGTGTTTTCTTGAGGTTGATTTTATGAGTTTTTTTTCATTCAAACATAGCCATAAACCACCATATCATTTATAAACTTTGATGAACAAGTCATGTCATAGAGCTTACCTTTCAATTTGATGGGGTTCACAAAAAAATTGAGGAAATTTGGCATGGTTTTGGCCCTCTGTGGGTGTGCACTGTGCGCAAAACCCAGTGCATCGCGCCCTGGGTGTGCGCCGCGCCCGTTGAAAATTTGAACTGAGGGGTGGCTCTGTGTGCGCCTCGCCCCTGTGTATATGCGTCGCCCCCTAAAAACTGCCTCCAACCTTGCTCCAAACACGCACGATGCACACTCAAACACTTTGCAATGTTTCCCTATGCACTTGATTTACGCAATGACTTTGATTTTGGTGGAAACTTGTATATAAAGACTTGGGAGTCATGGGTTAAATTTTTTCTTCTCCAAAAACCCATTTTTCTAATGTTATGTTTTGACACCTTTTCATTGACTTAAAGCAACACTGATTTTCACTTTCCCTTTGAAATTTTAGCTCAAATGATGAAATTTTCGGCGCTTTTTGTAGGGATTTCACGACAGGACATTTGGCCATAGAAACCATGCCTGCATCTGAAGAAATCAATTAGCGACCTTTTGAAAATTTTATCACAAATGACGCTGTTTGACTTTTCTTCAAAACAGAGTTTTGAAGAACAGTTGAAGTTTATCAACATGACGATGAACCTCTCTGAATCATTACTTTATAAGGGCCTCACTCTGGCCTGCATGGCTTTACTAGACATATTTAAAGACCAAATTGATTAATCCCGAGACCTAATGATCGAAAATGACTTTTGTCCATTAAAGGACCAGACCTTGACTGTCGTGGACTTTGGCGATCATTGACAAAAGACCTAAGCCAGCAGGAGCCAGACATGAGGGGAAATGACTAGCATGACCTTTTCTGTCGGATTATGGCATGCCCCTAGTGGAATGTAGCTGAGTGAATGGAGCGGGACTCCTAAAAAATGAAATGCATAAAGAGTTTTGATCCCTGACGGAGGACTGACTAGACTGACTCTAACAGACGTAATAGATATTCTAACAAAAATGTTTATCTTCAACCCTCTTAATGTCACAAAGTAAATACTTTCTGGCGAATTAGGATTTTTTGTGAGATCTGGTCCACCAAACATTCAATTGTGCCTGCCAACTGGTGCTAAAGATGCCATAAGGTGTATCTACTCAAATAAGGCACCCCTTTAGTTGCGGTAACTCAGTTGCGTTATCCTATTTTTCACCATTGATGTGGTCTTTATCTCTTGCTGACTTATCTCTTGCTATTATGAAGGGAGAAAGGGCATCCCTTTTCTTTTGGGTAAATTACCTAAAAAGTCCTAGTTCATAAAGAAGAAATCCACTTTCATGTGGTGTTGATGATAGGCAGCTACGCCCAGTAAAGCATCCCGTGAAATATAAAAAGTCTCTTAAAGGGCAAAATTTGTAAAGAAAAACTGCATTTGAGTCACCATGATGAGTTGTCTCATATGGGGCATTGGCCACCTGAAAAATAGATTGATAATAATGGAAAATGTGATGTGACGTTTTTTCTAGATCTAATCAAATCGAATTTGTTTGCCCGATAATCAATAGCTAAATCTAGGGCAAAGAGCTGGCCTTCAGCCCTGAATCAAAGAATAATGATGTTTTAAGAATTGTCCAATGCCATGCTTCGCACTAGGGCTCCTAAGAGTTTGTTATTTGTTTATTTGTGGTTCACAAACCCCGAAGATCGATGACCACTATATCCATGGAATATTTGTACAAGGAAGATCCATCTCAAGGGATCACTTCCTTCTAGCTCAACCACAAAGTCTCACCCTCAGAGTGTCAAGAGAATTGAACCTATGACCTCTGAATATAAAATATGCTTTAACGACTAGGACTCGACCAATTAAGCTAACCCTCACAGCTGTTGTGAGAATTTGTTATTATTTTAACAATGCCAACTTTCTTTTTATGCTACTTAAAACAAAAAGATATTTTTTATAGGATATATTAATCTTGATCACTTCCTTATAGTATCTTAATTTTATTTTAACCTCTAACTATTTATAATATAATAATTTATTATTAAATTTAAATGAGTAGCATTTTATTGTTATCATTATTATAAATAGTGAACTTCTATTGTATTCCCCAATTATTTAGAAATGTGTCATCTTGTTTGGAGTTTGAATAAATATTAGGAAGCCTCTTGCTCTCCATATTCATTATGTTATTTTTGTATGTTACATAACTATTGATAGCCCTCCTCTAAGAAAGGGAAATGTCTACTAATTTGAGCAAGATAAGGTATAGTCTATTGCCTTTAATTTCTAGTGTATAGGTTATAAAATACTCCTGAATTTATTTTATGTTTCCCAACAATTATATGGGATGTTATCGCACCAAACTTCACAATTGTATAAGATAATATGAGTGATGAAAGTTTCAAAGGTGAGACCCCTCTTACCCTGCATCCAAAGGCCCAATGTTTTACAATTGTTTTCAAGTCCATAATAATCTTCCCACCCTTCTTTTATCATTTTCTCAAAACTATAATTATGGTTAATGTTGTGATGGAGATCGCTTTTGAGATATTTGAATGCAATTAATGCCTCAAAATAATTGTTTGCATACACAGAATTCACATAAATAGTCTTGTAAATTTAATTATGATGATCCATAATAACTTTCCCATATTTTTGTTCAGTTATAAGGTTAGGAAGCTTGGTAATGTGACAAATCATTTGAAATTGAAATATATTCTAGGTATATTTTGGAAATTTTAAGAGAAATCATTATTCATCTTAATTCCTCTTAGTATCACAAAGCTGATATATTTTTGCATCCTACATCTTGAGAATTATCCAACACATGGTTTCTTTTTAGAGCTCTCGAGAATCATTTATTAGTTTAGGAATGTTAATTTCTTCTTTTCACATAGTTAATATGAAAATGAAATTTTGATATTATATATTGTGGTTGATCATATCATTATAATATATTAATTTTCTTTTTCCTTTATTCCTTCACCACACAACAATTTTTTGTTAAATTTAAATATAGTAATATTTTTAGAATTATCCTTAATTTACAATATGATTTCCTCCTTTATACCCTACACATTGTGAAAAAATTAGGCATATTTATGCCATTATTACTTGACATAAAAGTTGTTTTGGCTATAATATAAAGTAATTTTAGGAATCCCCTCATTATCCATTTTGTTTAACAAGTTCTTATACACTAGGTACCTAGTCATAGTCATGTTCTAAATTTGGAAAGAGATTTTTTATTGTTTGGATAAATAGGTATTCCATAGAATATGAAAACCTTTAATAACTACTCACAAAACTAAATAAAAGATCAAAGTGCAAATATTTTTAAGTGGTTAAAACCCTCTAAGAAAGAAACAACCAATGGGCCTAGTCAATGTAGCCAATTGAGTTATCAAAATTGATCATCATCCATGACCCTCCATGCCCTTTGAATAAATATCATGCATCAATCAGGTGTTAAACCACATATTAATAGCATTTAGTATTGAGGCAAATATTCGATGTGATACCACTCTAAGTCTAGAACATATTGTGACCATCAGATTACAATGCAACTAATATATACTAAAGAAACACACTTTTACCTAATAGACACATTAGACAATGGTGAAATCAACTAACTCTTAAGTGTCTAGATATCCTAGAACTTATGAGAGAAAGATAAGATACAGGGTATTACATATAACTTTCATACTATAGCCTATAAAATTATTTTGGACAAGTTATATCTTTGTCCATGACCCTCTAGATATGTAGTATCCCCAAACATCTCATTCATATAAATGTAATGAGAGTAACAAGAGTCTCAAAGAGGAGGATTTTATTGTGCCATGTCCAAAAGTGTATTGATTTACAGTTATTTTTAAGTTCGTTAATATTTTCATTGTCAATTTATCTTTCTCTCAATGCTATAGTTCCCCTTGAGTTCATATTCAATATTGATTCTAAAATATTATTATAAAAATGTTTCTTCCAAATTTCATATAAATTTAAAATCAAATAAATTTATTTTAAATTGATTTTATGATCTTTTTATTTAAGCTTGCTAGTACCTTTCTATTAATTTTCGAAAATATAGTAGGTTACATCTATATGTCTAAGTGTTAGGTGGTCTTAACCTACCCAGAGGGAAACCAAGTCTTTTGGCCACCTAACTAAAAAATATGTCGTCCAAAAACAAAAAATAATAAGTCTAACCATCCATGCTATGTAAGCCTAAGAGTATTTATTCCTCCTATTTTCTAAACATCTATAAACATAACTACTAATAAGCCTATAAATATGAAATTCTATCATGCAAAACTAGAAGGAAAGATGCATTGTCGCTACTCATCATCAACTCAATCCACTAGTGTAGAGTCCTCGACATTGTAACGTGATAGCATCATGTGGGGTATACAGGGGATATGCTACTCTATTCAATAGAGCCGACCATTCTGCTGCTGTAATTGAAACTATATTTTTTTTAAATTCTTTGGTGTAATCAGGGTGTCCATGAGGGGGGAAATGTATATCAAGAGTAAAATGCTCTAAATATTTAGCCAGAATTCTCTTCATCATCCAAAACAAATGGATTGTCTGCTTGTATTGAGATGATCTTCGACAAGTGTCGCCTGAGTCTGGGAGCACAATTTTCCACTCATCCATATCTAGTTCAAAATCCTCCTAGGTCTATCAAATCTCAGCCTCCCAATTTGCAATAAGTTGTTTGGCTGGCTTAGAGCTACTAGCATGGTATGCTTGAGGTTCTTCCTAAATTATATGAGAGGTTAGCTTATGTCCCTATCTCGTCTCCTCGGATGGACTTGGTTGACTAATCTGAGAAGGGGAGGCCTTCCTCTACTTCCCACAACCACAACCCCCACACAATTCTTACTCTTACAAGCTACCCTGACCATGATTTTACTATTTCTTGACAGAGACTACCCTGTGTCTATCCCTAGATGTCGACCCAAACAAGGTTCAAAATTAGATGCCTATTGCTACCAAGGGTAGATGCAATGCTACAAACCTATTAAAACAATTTCAAACGAAACCAACCAACTAAGGAACCTACTCCGAATCTTATATTGAATCAACTGCCAACATAATTTAATGGTTTCACTTTTGCCATTTTTCCACTTTTTCCCACTAATGTCCCTAAATTGACTAACAATACCATCCACATTCAATACCCCTGGATTACCGAGGCTCATCTCATAATTTGACGTTACACAAAGAAAAGTAGAGGAATTTTTGCCAACGGCTACCCTAAGCCAAAAACCCACAAAACCCCTTCGATCGACACCCCATACAAAGAACCCGGGCTGTAGAAAATAAAACTTCTTGCCTAGAAGCAAGCCTATGATGACAGGAATTAAGCCAAGAGTGTCCCCAAGACTGAGATTGTAGCACCACTAGAAAAGAGTGCCAAACTCGACATACCCTAACCAACAGGTCTAAGTATACCCTAAAAAGGGCCAACAGGGCTCTCTTAACCTCAAATATATAAAAATGGAGGTCACGATGGTGTTATATACATCCAAGGTTCGAATTCGATCTCACCCAAAGCCTGAATACCTTAGAACCAAACAAAATTTACGAGAGACAGAAACCCTTTTTACTTTACTTTTACATGAGTTGGGAATACCACCTCATACAAAACCTTCTACCATCCAAACTCTCTAGGATCTAATGCAAGACAACCAAATCCCATACACTATAGACACCAGGACACACAAAACTAAATACTTAACCCAAAACAGAAAACCCTGCGAGACCATGCTCTAAGCAATTTGAATTCAAGTCCCACCAAACCACAAAACCATGTAGCTCATAGTTCGAAGGGAAAATATACTTATCTATACATGGAGAGGAAGCTAAACTAAGGATGGAAACATACCAGTGACCACTTCCAAGAGGTTGAGTAAATGGCAACCACAAGCTTCCCAGAATGACCAGCTCAAACCAAATCCACAAAAGCCTATGGTCATAGAAAACATTACCCATAAAGCCAGAGGGAAAACTCACCTTAACGTTTTTCATAATAATGTTTCCACCCTCATGGAGGGAAATTAAACTATGCATGTGCATTGCCACATATCCAAGTGCATCTTGCATGGAGAGGGTGGCTAGAAAATTCTCGTAGATATGCACTAAAAAATCTGCCAATAAAAACCCAATGGGGCCAGCTCACACCCCGATTGGGGGAGATTTTATGATCTTTTTAACACTAATTATAAATTGCATATTAATTCTTTCATTGTAATAGGATATTTGGTCTTTTATCTATATATATATATATATATATATATATATATATATATATATATATATATATATATATATATATATATCACTACAACACAAAGGGGGGTTTTAAGACAATATTTATGACAATTTTTGGGTAAATTGTCTTAACTTGAGACAAAAGAAAACTTGTGTATTATCTTAAATATTGTCTTTAAGCATGTGTCTCAAATTAAATTGTCTTAAAATATGGTTTGTAAAGACAATATATAACATAAGAATCTTTGTCTCCCCAAAGATAATTTCATTTTTGTCTCTCTAGAGACAATAAAAAATTACATTCAAAGATAATATAACATCACTTTTGTCTCCTTAGAGACAATATAAAATAATGAATATAGCAAAATATCTCACCATTGAAATAGACCAATATTAAAAGTATTTGATTAATAAATTATAATACCATTGACTAATTCATATTAGGACACAGTGGAACCGAACCACCAACCCCCCATGTATAAAGGAGGCGCTCTTCCAATGAGGTAGCACCCTTTAACAAATTATGTGAGAGTTATGGTAGTCCTTGAAATTGCATATATAGGCATTGATTTTAAAAAATGCTTAGGGACATGATGGTGTAATCTTTGTAAAATCTAAAATCTGTAGAAATTCTACAAATTCTCTACAAATCTCGCTCTAAGACTTATGTAGAAAATCTGATTGCAGATTAACCCGATAATGCAATATAAATCAAAGAAGAATACTATAACCTACTTCTACTATAAAACTTGTGGAAGCTTAAAGATCAAGTTGAATCGAGCTGAACACATATAACTAGAAGAAGAAGAATCAATGCACAATACACATGAAAATACTTTTGGGAAAGCCTCAACTAAAAAACCTCACTATCTGTATTATCATACAAGAAGGAAATACATAGGAATTATACAAAGCCTTAGCTCTCACAGCTAGCCACCTCTCAGTACAATCCTCCTGGATGCTCACAGGAAAACCTGGCTTCTCACAAGCCTTCTCCTCTACCCTCCAAGCTCTTATTTCCTTGCAATGTTCGTAGTGGATGAGTCTCACCTCACCAAGTGGAACACTGCTCTCACACACTGCCAAAATTGCACATTCCTTAAGGAACCTTACCTTGATTACATCCATAAGTTTCCTTTACAGGAAAACACATGCAACTGATAGTACGATGTCCTTGACATTTAGCTCAACTAGGTCTTTCTCAGAATAGGCATGCATGAGATTCTGATGAGGGAATCTTTAGTTATCTGGAGTACACTGGTTGAGTGCATGCATGCATCAACAAATTGATAACTCACAATTAGTTCATCAAAAAATTTGGAACTAATTTAACTGGACTTAACTCAATAAACTGAGCTAACTAATTACAACTCAAATATAACTCAATCTTATCTCCTTAATTAATGGATAATCTCCTTAATTTAAAGGATAACTATTGCATGACGTCAGAAAGACTTCTAACTTGAATTTATACAACTAATTAATCCATAATGAATTAATTAATTATTTCCAAGCAACTGGTGAGACTAAATTCGTTTTTAATTCAAGGACAAATTAAAATTGGAATATCTGGATTTTATTTTTATCATTTCTTGTTGTTATTTTCAACGCTCCCTCTCAACAAGAAAAATAATTCAACTTGATCCTAATCATGAACCTTTGGAATGTTATTTATGCAACACTTCTCTCTAGTTTTGTTGCTTTAGAAACTCCAGAAACAAAAAAAAATATCAAACTTGAATCAGTATGATGCATCTGTCATCAAAGTCTTTGACTGTTATTGTCTCTCTCAACTGAAAACTTTGCGCTTCTGCTAACTCTGCCTTTCTACACTATTGTCAATCATGCTCTGCGCTCTTCAATATCTAATTGTTCTAGCCTCTATCACTTTTATCTTTGACTGCATCAATCCCACTGATTCCTCCCACTACCATGTACTATGGGCTCCCGTAGCAAGGTATGATCTATGAGATAAAACCTCTCAATGGACCCTACGCAATTTTAGCCTTCTTGGGACTATTACTTCACATAAGCCCACCTCCCTCTGCCCACTTGGATCAAAATCCCTATTAATGGAGGTATCTGCATGAGCAGATCTCTTCACTCAGTATCCTCTCTGCTTCTCCAATTCTAGCTCCTCCACAATTTTCTAGGACTTCTTTTGGGGCTACATGTTGAGAGGTAATTTACTCTCCCTCTCAACCACCAAGTCTCTAACATTTGCCTTGCTCCTCAAGGCTTTGCATGCATCTTGAACCTTAAGATCATACAGGTTCTTAACTCGTGAACCAATCTGTTTCACCTGTCTCATGGTGATGTGTCTAAGGAAAACCTTTCCCTTACTAAAAAACACATCATAGCCATGGTCTTCCAATACCGCAACCGATACCAAGTCCTTATTCAGCCTAGGCACATACATCACATCTGTCAAGATGATAGGAGCTCCATGCTCCCTATTAAAAGCAATTGTGCCCACTTCTAAAACATTATACTTTCCATCATCACCCATCTCTATGTGCATCTTGAGGTCTTTCTCCTCCAAGGTACTAAATAAACGTTTTTCGCCAATCATGTGGAATGAGGCTCCACTGTCAAGATACAAAACACAACCCATCATCAATGACACCATGCATGTGATGACGGTAAATTCCATGTCAAACTAAGAGGCTAATGCCTCACCTTCCAATCCTTCTGAGGATTCCTTCTAGGACTTCTTCGATGGGCAATTAGTTGCATAATGTCCCATATCAATTGAAATATTATATGAATTCTCTTTTCACCTGCAACCCCGAACTTCAAACTTCGAATTCTCTTCTCAGTATATTGTTCACAACTCTGATAAACTTAGCTCTGATACCATGTAGAAATTCTACAAATTCTCTACAAATCTTTCTCTAAGACTTATGTAGAAAATATGACTGTAGATTAAACCAATAATGCAATATAAATCAAAGTAGAATACTATAACCTACTTCTACTATCAAACTTGCGGAAGTTTAAAGATTGAGTTGAATCGAGCTAAACACATATAACCAAAAGAAGAAGAATCAATGCACAATACACAAGAAAATACTTAGGGGAAAGCCTCAACTAAAAAACCCCACTATCTGTATTATCATACAAGGTGTAAATACATAGGAATTATACATAATGTGAGCATAGTGAGCAGATGGCCATCCTAGTAAAGCCGCACAGTAAGCAGATGCCCATCCTAATTTAAGGGGGAGAGTATGTAACACCCCTCCCTTGTGTACTAAATTATTGTAAACCTAAGCTGAGTTAAAGCTAGGTGTGACACCCTCCTTTGTGGGTTAAACTATTCTAAACCTAATTTGAGGAAATCTAGGTGATATGTAATATGAAAAGAAAATGTGTTATTAAATAAATTAATAAAATAAATCACTTGAAGGGTGGAGCAACAAGAGAGAGGACATTCTTGCCAAATCCTGTGAGGAATGGGATAGAGATGAATCTTTCATGATAAAGCTTCTAGATGTGATTCTAGATAAGCTAGGATGGATTGGAGATCCATCAGATGGATGGGAGATAAAGATCCATCGAACATAAAGGATTTGTGGGAGATAAAGGCAAGCTTTTGTGAAGAAACGATTTGTGGGAGATAAAGACGATCTTTTCCAAAAAAGACCTAGGAAAATGGAAAAATCCATAAAAGTGGGACACTATTAATGGTAACTAAATCATGAAAGAGGTTATTAAATACCTAGTGCATTGACCAATTGAGGATAGTTGATCCTTAGAAAGATCTTCGGCTTCCAAGTGAGGTTTTAGTTGGTGTGAGATGTGTGGAATGTTTTGTATGATGATTTTTACTCTCTCCCTATTTTAGTTCCAGTTTGGTTATGAGAAGTTTTCTTAAGTTTCTTCGCCATGAGAATGTTGTGTGAATTACATATGCTTATGTATTAATAGATTTACTTGTGTTTCCCTCTATTATGATGAGATTCACTTGCATGGTATGGTTTTTATTTTAATCCTTACTTGTTATGAAATTAAATCATTTAGCTCAGATATGCTCATGGTTTATTTCTTATCTCTATATTTATTTCCTATTGTTAGAATGGTTAAATCATTGAGCTAGAGAGTATAGAAGTTGTGTTGTCAATGATTGTATGCATGTAACTTTTATTTTACTATAGATAGTGATGAAGTAGTTGTTGAATCTAATCTTGGCCCTTATTAAAGGTGCTAAGTAAAATAGTGTCTCTAACTTATGTGATATTATTTATATATTAAGAGTTTGGTGCATGCGAACAATTATGGATTAATGTTGTTAGCAGTATAAAGATGTAGTATTGTCTATGCCATGCATGAGCTATATCAATAATTTCCTTCATAAGTATATTAGATGCAATAGACCCAAAGCAATATCCTATTATGTGTTAGGGAGGGGGTTGTAAAAAAGTTTAATGGTTGTATGTTATGATTTGTATGTAAAGAGTTAATTTGAATTATAAACTCTACAACTGGATCTAAATGTTATCACAGTCATACAGGTTGGGGAACAATGTAGGTATTCTTGCATGTGCATAATAGATAGTAGTAGCTTTGCATGCCCATGCTAGTAGAAAATGTTCTATTATTGTTGCATGGAATATTGCATGAAGACATTAAAGTTATTGTAAGGGTTGCATGTCAAGAGAGCATGTGATATTACATCCAGAGTATATGTCTCTCCACCTTGATCTTTCAAGGTAGTTATGATCCTTGGTTCACTGAACTCTTGACCACTATGAAATCTTATCTGTATCTAATACAAAAAAAAATTAAATTTATGGGGTCTAAAGGTTATTTTCCTAAGAGATTCATTAGAGTAAAGGAATAGTAAATATGAAATCTAAGACCAAGGAAAAAGTTAGTAAAGGAATAGTAAATATGAAATCTAAGACCAAGGAAAAAGTGAGTAGGCAAGTTACTGTCATAATTTCGATTTGAATGTAAAAAAACACTAATATCCCGACTTCAAGTTAGTCAACCAATTGGACCTTTTCAAAGCGGTTACTATTCAAAGGACAAAACTTCTATAATCAGATGTGTCATTGCATTTCACGTTTCAACTCCAACATAGCCTGTTTGGATTTTCTGGTATCGCAGTTTTATATATTCTGGTATCTAATCTACCCTAGAACAATACGGGTTCGTTTCAGTGTATCACCCACATAAATTCTCTGCTTTCTGTCTATTACGACTACATTATTATGCCGCCTAATCAATTAAGTATATACATTCTTATGCAGGTTAATTATTGTTTCTTTAAAAATATATACAGATAACTGTAGACCATAAATAAAATTTGCAATTAAATGTAAACTTCTTTAGCTACATATAAAATAGTTTTTAAACTATGAATTTTAAGATGAATTTTAATAATATAAAACAAATCAACTGAAAAAGGCAATAGTACAGAACTGATTGACTTTCTTTTTATATACTTGGCATAGGCCTTTACTTTATTGAATGAATTTATGCCTGAAATCTACAATAAAGAGTGAAAAAACAGGACTGAGAACCACCTGCAAAAGAGCGAACTACTACCTGTAAAAGATTTCCCGTAAAATATATGCACTAGTTAACTAAAACTACTGTAAAAAACGGCGTTTCGGTCTGGTCTCGTTTCTTACACGTTTTTTACGAGGAATTCTGGTAACATGGGGTAACTCATATGTGTAGTAACTTGAAAGGAAATGAACAAAACTAATTATTTATTACAACTATAGAATATGACTGTGGTATAACCGATCTTAGATAAAGAATGGGAATTAGATAAAGAATGGGAATGAGCTAAACTACGGAAAAGTTAGTTGAAAGGAAAACATTTTAATCTTAATCTCAGCCTCAAGATACATGAACAAGAACTAATGTATTTATATCTATGTCATAAAAGTGAATGACGACCCTTTTCCTGAGACTGTAATTGTTTCTTCGTATATTTGTCGTAGATTAAACTAAGGCGTTCCAATTTTGTTTCAAAATGTAAAGATATTATGATGCTGCCTTGATTTGACTGGCAGGTGATCGCATTACCAGATCTACAAAGCACTGAATGCTTCAGCCAAGGCGCGCTGCTTGCTCGGATCAGGAATCCACCAGAGCGACCTTTCTCGTCTCTCCTCCGATTCAGCTTCTTTTTCACTGTCTCGCTTCTCTAATCCCCTTAGAGAAGGAACACAGACTTGTGCAGGCACTGGAAAAATATCCTCCTGTTCAAATAAAATGAACACCCATTTCAAAAACACGTCGTGTAACGTCTGACATTAACATGTGAAATGCAAGAATATGTATCAATTTAGGAAAGGTAAGGGAATATGTAAGGGAATTTCGTTTGGGTTTGACTCTGCATCGTCAACGTTTAGGTCATCCATAAAATTCTGCTCATCATCCGAGAATTCCGCAAGAAAAGCCTTCCACTCGTCTGTAAATTATTTACATCAACAGCGTTAATATTTATTTCAAAATCACTAAAAAAAACCCACAATAAAGTTGTCCATTACAAAAAAGTATACCTTCCCTTGTCATTTTCAGCCACAATAATAATAACAGCCTGCAACCTGTTCCGATCTTTCAACCAAAACAAAACACAGGGAGTTTATGCGGGTGATACAATGGACGTCACAGCGAAACGAACCCTAACTGTTGCGGGGAAGAGTAGATCCAACGAAATAAACTGGATCATACACTGGAAAGAACCCTAATTGTTACGAGGAAGAATAGCTTCAGGGAAATATATAAGGATGTGATAAGAAAGAAACCAAACAGACGATGCTGGAGGTGAAATGCGGAAGGAAGTGACACATACGATTAAGTTATCAATTATATATTGAAGTAGAACAACCAAAACGGAAATCTGTTTTTTCAAACGGTCATATTTACGTTGGCTACAAGAGTGCTGTCATCTCCATAGGAACTGCGTTCAAACGGTCGAATTTATGTTGGGGTTAACAATTTGAAGCTTTCTTACATTCAAATCGACATCATGCCCCAAATTTCCGTATTGACTATTTAAAATGGTATTCCCTGTCATTTTAACGATTTCATGTCATAGTAACTATTCCTTCCCTAGCTTGAACATGGACTTTGTTCGAAGTTCACTTTACTAGGATACATCAATACAAAATTACTTGAGCTAAAAAGTTAATCTAAATAAAATTAAAAGAGAGGGAGGTTTATTTTAATTTTAAAAGATTATATTTATATTTATTTAATTATTAAAAAAATTGATTATAAAGAAAGGCTTTTGATAAAAGTAGGTAAATGGTGTGATTGTGTTGGTTGATTTTATTAGGATACATCAATACAAAATTACTTAAGAGAAGGATGTTAATTTAAATTGTAGAAGATTATATTTTTATTTATTTAATTATTAAAAAAATTGATTATAAAAAAAAGTTTTTGATAAAGGTAGGTAAATGGTGTGATTGTGTGGGTTGATATGTTAAATATTTCCAGTTCATATTTCACCTATTTTCACGATAACTTTTTTTACTTTTTCTATATTTAATTAATTAACCTATTTAAAATAATTGAAATTCAATTTTAACAATATTTTATTTCCCTATTTCTTTAATTATTTATTTAATTATTTAATAATATCAATTTTCTCATCATTTCCCTACCCTAATGGCCATATTTTAACTTTACCCCTCTATTTATATGGGTCTTTACTTGTTGTGTTCAGTGAACCTCACGCAACGCAACGGACACAAATTACAACATACATTTTACCATAACCTTTCATCAATTATAAAATAAAATAAGAAAAAAAAAAGAGTGTTTATAACGGTTATATTAAAAATTAACTATATTTTCTTTTTTGTTTTTTTTCTTTTAATTTCAAAAATATAATATTTTTTTAATTCCAAAAATAGATTAAGCTTTCAAAATTTTAAAAATTGAATATTTTAAAGAATTTTAACTCAAAAAAAAAAAAAGATTTAACTAAAATGATTTTATCCAGTTTTATAAACCAATCTTTAATGACTAAAATTGAGGATTTTAATCACTTAAAATTATTTAATTTCCAATTTCTTAAGTCCTAAGAAGAACCTAAAAGAAGAATGAGATGCAAACATTGGCCTTAAAAGAAATTAAGATAGATTTATCATTTTGTCCTTACTATAAATCTACGATATTTCTTTTATCTTAATATATGTGTGTGGTGAACATGGAATTGGTGATTAACATTAAGACCAAATTCTGTTTACAATAAATTAAGAAATGTAAGGATTTACTTGTTTTACTTTTTAAGTTTAGTTCTTGTGATAGGTAAGATTTAATAGATGCTTTCCTAAATCATCATAGTTTTTATAAGTTGGAATGTTAAGAAAGTGATTATTATAGCAAATTTTTAAATTATGATTTAATGTAGATGTTGTTAGCACCTAAATCTGCCTTAGGCTGAAGGAAGGTGAAATTCAGGGTAACCACAAACCACGCTCAGTCTGGTAGCTAGCCCTACCAGAACAGGAGAGGGCTCTCTCCGAGTCACGCTCAGTAAATAGATAAAGAAACGGTCTGAGATGACTTACAGTGAATATTGATCTTAGGCTAGTAAGTGAATATGGATACAAAAAAACATTTTTTTATGAATGACTGAGTTTCTGGGATGGTATGGGACCAATGGACAGCAATGAACAAAAAATTTAATACAAAGGCACAGATTATTTCGTGAGGCAAGACCGGCGGAAAGTATAGCAATTTAGTTCGAAATAATGTGGAATGGAGAGATTGCTTAGGAGAGTGAAAAGGACATAAGTACATCAATCATTTTCAACAGAAGAAGAAAACTGAACATGAAATTTTCCCACAGGCAAAGCAATATAAATGAATTCTACCTTATCTAACTTAGAAAATTTCACTGGAAATGAATATGAAATGAACTGTGAAACATAACGAAATACATATGAAACATAAGAGACACATTTGCTACACTCACAACCACATGAATCTCATGAAACAGAGCCGCTGCCTTTCATTAATCCTCTATCAAAATATACAATGAAGAAACATAGTTTCTTTCCACAGTCTCCCAGAAGTTACAAGCCAACCAACCCTTTGCAAATAGTTTGCATACAATATATAGAATGTGCCATGAAGAGATTTAACGCCCAAGGGTTGGGGAGTTACTCGAATCATTACAAAATGGAGGTGGAAAGCCAACCATTAGCTACAGGTGCAGCATTACAAACATGACAAATGTCTTGGGTGATTGTTGGCCGTCCTTTTCCACTTGGATAGAAGCCAATCTGGAGTGAAAATACTTTAAATGGCGTCTTAGGTGCCGAAAAAGTGAAGTGTAGATGAGAGGGCCCTCTTGTGAAAATTTGCGAATCGAAATTTCGCGAAATGAAGGTGAAATTAGCCTTTTTTCCTATATGTGCCATGCCAATTTACAGGCTATTTTGAGGTACCTGCAGGAGTCCAAATTGTGCCCAAGTGTTCTTGTTGGAAAGCCTGGCCTGTCTACTTTCCAACCCAAGAGGAATTTCTGAATTTAGTGCTCATTTTCCCCTCCAAATCTTCATTCTCCCAAGATTTCTTCCTGTGTGTCAAAATAGGGGTAGAGAGGTCATTTTTTGAGTGTTTTTGACCTCCTGGAGACTCAAATCATGCCCAAATTTCTTGTCCAAGCACTAGTAGTCGTGATTTTGCAAGCTGAATCCAAAAATGCAAACCATTTGTGATTTGGAGCTCCCAATCCTAAGCGTCACGCCACAAGGAATAAAAAACCTTTGTTGTGCCCAAAAATTTGTCATGTGACCAAAATTGTCCCAAATTTCTTGAAATTTGGGCTGGGTATCCTCTATGAAGTGATATGCTGGGCCAAAGAGGCTTCGGCCAATATCTAAAGTCGATTGAGCTCCCTTTTCCTCTTTTGCTTCTTGATTGCCTTCCTTAATTTAGCCTTCAAATTCCTTATTCAGGCCTTGCATACTTTGTTTCGCGCCATGTAGTGGAAAGCCATGTGTCTCAGCAGTGCATGGTCCTTTTTAGCCTTGTCCAACAGCCTCTCCAAGTGCATGTTAACTATCTCGAGGTTTTCCTCCCGATCCCCATTAATCTCTTGCTCCAATGATGTGAGCTCAACTCCTCTCCTTTGCGCAGCTTGGCGATGCTCACGAATGTTTTGTAGCTCCATGATCACTTGTTGATCCTCCAGCTGTTTGTTCCTCTGCTATAGATATTTCATGTTCCAATTAGCCCTCTCCAAATCAAGGGACAAGTCTTCGATCTCTAATTGCTGCTCCTAGATGATCTCTTTGAGTTATGCACTCGTCGGCTCTATATCTATATCATCATCATGAAGGAGAACAAATTCGATCTCTCATTCACCTAATGGCTCACCTAAAGGCCCCTCATCATGCATTGGATCCTTACCTCTACCCTGTACCTATAGTGTTGATGTTGGAAGCGAGGACCCTTTCACCCCGGGCGGAGATAACACTCGCTTTACTGCTGCAAACAGATGTCTAGCACCCCTCTGATATGTGATGAATACTGGCTTAGTAGTTGTCTCATGGCACTCATACTGATCAGAAGGACCACCTATCTCATGTTCAACCTTTAACTCTACCTGTGAAGTGTTGAAGAGGTCACGGGAGATGAAATCATCCCAAGTAATGCCCTGCAATCCCAACTGATGATCCACCAAAATCCTAATAAGAGAAAAGTGATAGACAGTGTTAAGTTGCTGCTGAGGGGTCTTGTGCTGCATGAACATGTTCATCCTCTTTATGTTCCTGCAAATGAAAAATGGGATGTTCATCATCCGTACCCTGTAAAGTGCATGAGCAACCTGATGTGATAGGCATATAGACAAGAGAACCTCCCCTCACAGCTGAAGTACTTCATGATCAACTTCATGAGTGGAGCATATTCATCTTTCAAATATCTCAATGGAAAGAATCTTGTGAGGTGCCTCAAGCAACTGGCCTTAATGTAAGGCTCATAATGCTGCCAATCAACTTTCTGTTTTTTGTTCCATGGTTCTCAAACATTTGGGATGCCAGTTGATAATGAGACAGTTTCAGGTGTCAGTGTGAAGGTGACCCCGGCAAAAATAGAGTGATCTCCATGGAGGTGAAGCACAAAAAGATGGGCCAACTCATGATGAACTCTAACATTAGCCACCCTTTGACAAAATTAAAAACATGCTAGGTGCTAGAAACATGACATAACAAGAGGACATGCCTGCAATTCTGTGAGGGTAGTGGGCTCCTCCCTAACATGTTTTCCACTCTTGTGATGTCTACTGGGAGCCTGCTCTTCCGAGGATGAGTCACTTTGTGTCTCCATCTCATACTCTGATGAATGTTGTGATGCCATGATTGCTGTGTGTACCGTATTTAGGCTGCCCTTTGATGATGATGTGAATTTGGGTGCTTTTGTGATATCTGCCATCATGGGGAACAATGAAACAAAATGGAGTATTAGGAGGGGAGTAATGTGATGGGAATAGGGGTTATGGGGAGGAGTTTGTTTAGCGATATGTAGGGGGTTTGGGTATTTGATATGGTATGTTTTTGGGGTGTTATGTTGACAAATAAGAGGAGGGGAAAGAGAATAGGGTTTGGTATTGTTTTAGGGTAGGGATAATAGGAAAAATGAGAAAGGGAGGATAGGGAAAAATGGTAGGTGAGAATGGAACCTTGGCCTCAATACCACAATTATGCAACCCTAGCAACAATGGCCTTTGGTGTTTCCTTGAGGTTGATTTTATGAGTTTTGTTGCATTCAAACATAGCCATAAACCACCATATCATTTATAAACTTTGATGAACAAGTCATGTCATAGAGTTTACCTTTCAATTTGATGGGGTTCACAAAAAATTTGAGGAAATTTGGCAAGGTTTTGGCCCTCTGTGGGTGTGCGCTGTGCGCAAAACCCAGTGCACCGTGCCCTGGGTGTGCACTGCACCCGTTGAAAATTTGAACTAAGGGGTGGCTCTGTGTGCGTCGCACCCCTGTGTATATGCGCCGCACCCTGAAAACTACCTCCAACCTTGCTCCAAACACACACGATGCACACTCAAACACTTTGCAATGTTTCCCTATGCACTTGATTTACACAATGACTTTAATTTTGGTGGAAAATTGTATATAAAGACTTGGAAGCCATGGGTTAAATTTTTTCTTCTCCAAAAACCCATTTTTCTAATGTTATGTTTTGACACCTTTTCATTGACTTAAACCAACACTGATTTTCACTTTCCCTTTGAAATTTTAGCTCAAATGACGAAATTTTCGGCACTTTTTGCAGGGATTGCACGAGAGGACATTTGGCCATCGAAACCATGCCTGCATCTGAAGAAATCAATTTGCGACCTTTTGAAAATTTTATCACAAATGACATTGTTTGACTTTTATTCAAAACAGAGTTTTGAAGAACAGTCGAAGTTTATCAATATGACGATGAAACTCTCTGAATCATTACTTTATAAGGGCCTCACTCTAGCTTGCATGACTTTACTGGACATATTTAAAGACCAAATTGATTAATCCCTAGACCTAATGATCGAAAATGACTTTTGTCCATTAAAGGACCAGACCTTGACTGTCGTGGACTTTGGTGATCAGTGACAAAAGACCTAAGCCACCAGGAGCTAGAGATGAGGGGAAATGACTAGCATGACCTTTTCCGTAGGATTATGGCATGCCCCTAGCGGAATGCAGCTGAGTGAATGGAGCGGGACTCCTAAAAAATGAAATGCATAAAGAGTTTTGATCTCTGATGGAGGACTGACCACACCGACTCTAACAGATGTAATAGATATTCTAACAAAAAATGTTTATCTTCAACCCTCTTAATGTCACAAGGTAAATACTTTCTGAGGAATTAGGAGTTTTTGTGAGATCTGGTCCATCGAACATTCAATTGTGCCTGCCAAGTGGTTCTGAAGATTCCATAAGGTGTATCTACTCAAATAAGGCGCCCCTTTAGTTGCGGTAACTGAGTTGCGTTATCCTATTTTTCACCCTTGATGTGGTCTTTATCTCTTGCTGACTTATCTCTTGCTGATATGAAGGGAGAAAGGGAATCCCTTTTATTTTGGGTAAACTATCTGAAAAGCCCTAGTTCATAAAGAAGAAATCCACCTTCATGTGTTGCTGATGATAGGCAACTACGCCCAGTAAAGCATCCCGTGAAATATAGAAAGTCTCACAAACAAGCATAAGCATGAATTCTCTGGTATGTACTCTGTAGACTTCTTAGCATCTCCCTATTGCTATGTTGGTGCTATGATATGTAGACTCATTGAAGTCTCTGATTCAGCTAGGTTTTCAATAGAAATGGTGCCTTTAATGAAAGCAACAATTAATTTTTATATCATGGATTGGACAACCATTTTATCAGATAAAATGGCCAACCAAATCCTTGATTATAGAAGAAATAGATTTGTAACTACCTAAACAATACCCCCATTTTATATGAGCGCCTACATCATGGATACCATCTATTTCAATTCTGACTACCACATTCTAGGTTGGAAATGGATGCCTCAAGACCCAAACCCTATTCATAGTATTTTTAAAAGGCCCATTACAAGGATCATATATATAGAATTTTCCATGGTTTTGTTTTACCCATCCATCGGGGCATATTCAAGAAACCTACACCTCAGTTATCCAATGAGGCTCGCATTGACCTAACATCAATTGACAATTGGTTCGATGAAGAAATGTTCACCTATGGCAGACTTTTTGGTAGCACCACAGACCCACATGTTCTCCCCTTGTACATTCCTGATAAGCTATTGGCCAGAGAAATAGCTTACCAGAATAACAAAAAAAGGAATGTCCAGGAACCTCAAAGAGTCCAAGAAACAAATCTGGCTTCATTTCCCCTCCATTGTGGTACTTACACAATGCATGATTTCAAACATGTAGAGAAAGAAATAGAGAAGATAAAAATTCTGAAGTTAGCAGTCATTCCTAAGAGACAGTATGATCCAAGAGCAGTGGCTTACAACTTTAACACTCAGGTGAAACTTGCCAAATTTGAACATGAGATAGATGAATATGATGACTTGTTCACTTCAGCTGAGTTATTTTCACAGGTAAAACATCTAGCAAAGATGAAATTGAGAGCAGGGGGGAGAAATAAGTTTATGCAGTTCAAGACACAAAGGTTACAAACACTACCTCTGGATTTATTGGCCACTACCCCTATGGTGCAGCAAGAAGGCCACATTGAAGAAAAAACTACTAAGAACAGTCCTGAAAAGGAGAAGAGTCCCGAAAAGGAGTAAAGTCTTGAAAAGGAGAAGACAAATGAAAAGACCAGCGAGCTCTTAGATACTGATGTAAATATTCATTCCATATTAATCAAGGAATGGGAGCAATTTGATCAAATGATCAAGAACCATAATGACTCCCAAAACATCGTTACACCAAAATTGCCCGCAACACAGGAGCCTATTGTTACCAGTACTACAATTGAAGGGGCAGTCGACACAGTGAACACTTAGCAGGGCATTGAAATAATTCCAAAGAATAATTTTGAAGAGATTGTATTGAAGGTAGAGGAAATACCACCCCTGGATGTATTTTACAGTCCAAAGCATAGGGTTGTGGTTAAAAGACAAAGCAAAAGGAGGAAAATTGACCAAGGAACATTCTCAACTCCTCAAGCTGAACTGATGAATGTGGTATTGAGAGACTCCTAAGTCAACCCTTCTGAGGATTTAACTAAGTTGTCTCAGTATGCAGGTGCCTATACAGCTACTACAATGGACAAGGCTTCTGAAGTTAGCCAACTAATCAAGGAAAAGGATCTAAGGATCACCCAACTTGAAGAACAAACCAGAAAAGTGCAAAACTTAACTTGTGATGCACTTTGGCTTTTCCTAGTAAAGTCACACAATCAGCAGATGGCCATCAAATGCCTTACTGAAAATGTCAATCTCATGGTTCCCAAACTTTCAGATGCTATGTGCACAACTCAACTGCATTATAGGCTGAGTCATCCTCCAGAAATTTAGCAAATTCTCTCAATTTGTCAGCTACAAGTGTAAGAGAAGAAGTAGATACAATGAATCAGTTAAAAGGTGATCGCACTGATATTTTCATAAATCAAATCCCATATTTTCATGTTTGCAGTTTCAACGGCTCAAAGTGATTTTTATTGACAGCTAGTTTTTATTTTATTATTTAAACCCTTTCATGTCTTTGAAGAAAGGGTCCTCAATTTGTATAAGATTTGATTTGAGAAGTTGCACTTTCTTACTTCTCAATATCTTTTTATCAGTAGTGGACCAAGGTTCTACATTTTTGTGAAGGAACTTTTTCAAGACTTGCACTTTTGTATCTCCTGGAAGTTTTCTCAAATAATAAAGTGAAATCAGAGTGTTATTTGCAGTGGCAAGACTCAAATGCATGCGGTATTTTTATCAGTGTTCTTTTGTCTTGTTTCCTTATGTGATGAAACATTCCTTTTAAAAGTTGTTATTGTTGATATATGTATCTTGTTCAAATAATTCTTTATTGCATCATTTCTCAACATTTAGAATTGTTTTACTTTAAAGATATATGTCAGCGATATACATTGTTATGAATGTGATATGTTTTATTAATAATTACTTTGTTTAATTTCTTAAACAAAGTAGTCATTATCTATGAACGCATCTTTCTATCGATCAGTAATTCATCTATATGATTATTTGTCTACTAGAAATAATCAGAAATTGCATTGTTAGTACATTACCCGAGTTAAATAAGTATATTTGTATATTTTTGAGTTATAAGTTAAAACACTTATCATGCATATTATATATTATAAACCAATCATCCATCAAACCATTCATTATATGGGAAACTGGTCCCATAATGTCTAGTTGGGGCCATCACACCAAACAGAAAAGGAGTTGTACTAAGGTCTCGACTGGGTGGTTATCCCCGATGTTGGTGCTGAGGTTTTAGAGGCATCAACGGAACCTTACCTTGACTACATGCATGAGTTTCCTTTATAGGAAAACACTTGCAACTGATACTATATTGTCCTTGACATTTAGCTCAACTGGGTCTTTCTCAAAATAGACATGCATGAGTTTCTGATGAGGGAATCTTTAGTTATCTGGAGTACACTAGTTGAGTGCATGCATGCATCAACAAACTGATAACTCACAATTAGTTATATTGTCACTCTAATAATTCCTTTGAAGTAAAAAGAAATAAAAAACAAAGGTAACCACAAACCGCTTTTGGAGATCAGGACCTAGCCTTCCTAATAATCACAAAGGGCTCTCCCTTTAAAATTTAAATTTGTTTTAGTTAAGATGTTTTTTGGCTATTTATGATTGTTCAAGGTGTTTTTGATTTGTATTTGAGATTGGGTGGTGGGATCTGCTTAGACAAGTCGATAAAATGATGTCTTTTAGACCATTGGTCTATGGATTCAAACAATAAGGAAGCAAAACTGGATTAAGTCAGTAAAGTAAATGTTCCAAGGACGACCGTGTATATATATGCGATGTAAAATATATGAAAGCCGACATGTTAATGAAGACAAATGGGCGTGTGTTATTGGTTTTGGGGGTCGGCCATGGAGCTGCACACCCCATGTAAACCCACGTAGACATGGTATAAGTAAAAGGAGCTTGAGCTCATTTGTTCATCATCGAATCATCGCTTCTACGCATAAGTGAGGGGTAAAACTGCGCAAGAGAAAGAGGAGCTGCGCATGCTAGTTAAGTGCAGTTTTGGTTATTCTTGTCCCGGGTGAGGTGTAGGCAAGGGTGCCGGGGTTCGGTTTGGATGCAGATTTGTGCAGGACTTGGTAGAGAGGAATAAGTGGCTTGGGTGAGCACTTCTCTTTGTGCAAGGGTGCACATGATTGTAAAAGCAGGTTGCTTATCTTTGTAAATTTGTCTAAGTGTGAGACTTGGTTCGGCCAAGACACACTTGTGTTGTAAATCTGATATTCTTAATAAAATTGTCGGGCAAACTCACATTACAAGGAGTTGCCCCTCCGCTTTATACTTGTTTCAATTGTTATTGTTCTCGGTATAATTGCATGATGATAATGAATGAGTATGGGCTTCATTAAGTATAAACGATAATTGCATTTTACTTAGTTGCGAAACACAAGCTAAGTATGTTAATGTGAAATTAGGCGTAGTCCACGAATGTTAGTATTGGTGAAAAGAAAGCGTTCGGTGTTGCCGCACCTTGCTACAAGCGGTTGGAAGACTACCGCAGGTGTAGGGGCGTGAAAGTTGGTATCAGAGCAAGGTTTGCTGATGAAGGTTTGAAGTTGATGACAGTAGGTATTTTCAGAGCTCTGTCTAGAGCCGGTGAGTAGGGTTTCTCGTGACAGAGCGACAGTGGAAGCAAGTACTTGCAGGTGAAGGAAGCTGGTTTCACATACAAGTGGAACAATGGCTGGTTCAGGGTTGCAGGAAACTTGGTGAAGCTGGAGAACGGTTTAGGAGGGGTAAAGCTTAGTATTTGGGCCAAGCTGAACGACAAGGCATGGAAAGTTTGGGAGAAGGTGAAGGGAAGCTCTTGCTTACCTTATACAGGTTGAAGCGGTTGAAAGAAGAGAATCCCCAGATTAGAGAGAAGCTTGCAGTCTTGGAAAAGAATGTTGAAGATGAACTTCTTCAACTTGGTTGGACAATGGAGCAAGATGAAGTTGCAGATTGTGCTATCAAGGAAGAGGAAGTCGTGATGTTTGAGGATGTTGCAAACATGACCATGATGGAGGATGAACTTGAGGATGATCAAGTTGGACCAGGATCGTGTGGTTTCCAGACATGGATGAATGAGGAAGAGCCTCGTGATGATGAAGTAAGTATTGATACTTGTGTTTCATTTGGGCATTTGGTAGATGGACCGTATGCAGTGGAAGGCAAAGCCAGTTTGCTAATGCTAGGGAGGATCTTTCCATGGATGTCTACGATGGGACCTTGTATGGAGGAACAAGGATTGTTGGTTGTTGCAGGACTTGTTGGGGTTGTTTGTGACCTTATGGTAGAAGGTGCAAAGGCCCTTGACAAGGGTGGAACTTGATGATCATTGTGGAGGATCGGGTCATGCTTTAGCCACATGGAGAATTGGCTAAGTGCCCGGCATGACTCATGGACAGGTTGAGGAGGGCACACACTTGTGATGATGCTTGGGTGGACTTCTCATGGACGAGACCAAGAGATAGTCTTGGTGGACACTTTGGTGGAGGAGCTGCGATGGAGGGACTCATGACATGATGATATGGCTGAGTGACCGAGTTCACTAAACCGAAGATTGAAGACTTGGATGAGGGTGACCGATTGTTGTGATGGGTCTACTTGGTTGGACTACATGGGAAACTTAGTCATGGACATCAGGTTGAAGACATGGAGCATGGCAATCTTATGCGGGGACATTGTGTGGGAGAACTTGTAGAGGTGTCATGGACATCCAATGAGGAGTGTCAAGGCAGAGATGTTGTGCAGATGGATTTGCTGATGTGACATGGAGACTTATTACTTATGAGTTGATGGAGAGGTTGTGCACCCTTGTAAAATAATGCAATGGACTTGGTTAGATTTGTGAGCTGATTATGGAGCATTCCTACTACATGGAGATGTTGGTTGGAGATGACTTATGGAGCTCATGATGACATGAGAGTGTTGTGACTTTTAGGGACTTCATATATGGTGGACTTAGAGGATTTGATGCATTGAGGAGCTGAGGTCAAGGGACTTTGATGTAGTATGGGATGCATACTTTCAAAGTACATGTATAGGCATGGCTTGGAAGAGTGACTTGATGTGGAGGATCGATATGAGGCACTTTGGAGTGATGGAGTTACAATGATGATGATGATCCCTTGACTTGGGCATGGGTTGAGCCGAGACTCAACTACTTTTGGCACATGGATAGATGAGACAAGTGCCTACTTGTTTCTATGGCAGACTTGAGGGATGGCACATTATAGATATGATGAAGGGGTGCTTCATGGACCTAGATGTGGCACATCAAGAGTCGGGTTGAGGAGATGATCTCTTCACGTGGAGAAGACACACATGATGATGTTGGGATAGATGCAGATGATTTCTTGTAGCACATTGACACCAAACATCATGGACAGCATGTTGCAGATGAGATGGATGAAGTTCCATGGACCTGAGCATAGATTATGGAGATAGATTCTTGATGAGTCAAGGATGTGGCAGATGTTTGAGGAACAACTGATGGTGGCATGAGGATGTTCACTCTCATGATTTGAGCGTGGCAATTGGACTAGCCATCCGACTAGTTCAAGCATGAGGGCATGCAGTGGGCAGAAATGTGTTAGCATTATGTCGGAGTATCATGGCAGCAGTTCACATGGGGACGCATGATGAAGACAGGAGGTCAGTAATCGTGGATCGAGATGACATCTGATGGAGAGCATACCGTGGAGGTGCATACCTTGGTATGCTGAGCTTAGTGGCAGTTGGTCACTAAGGCGAGGCGTGATGGAGATGAGGCTCTACATATGTTGCAAGGATGTTTGCTTTGTGTGGAGGAGTCAACATCATGGATGATGATGATCTTGGTGGATGGCTACCGGGATGGTACGTTGTCGAGGACGACAACGATTTCAGTTGGAGGAGGATGTAAGGCCTTCAGGAGAAGAGTGCGACGGGCACCGGCGAGTTGTGCACGAGAGAGGGCACGCGGGTGGACGCACGGGCGCGTGGAGGAAATGTGCGACGGGTGCGACACCTTGTGCAAAGGAAATGCGACGATATATGCGACATTGGGGAAACACTTATGCGACTAAGTGTTGGACGATCGTGTATATATATGCGATGTAAAACATATGAAAGCCGACATGTTAATGAAGACAGACGGGCGTGTGTTAGTGGTTTTGGGGGTTGGCCATGGGCCGGCACACCCCATGTAAACCCACGTAGACATGGTATAAGTAAAAGGAGCTTGAGCTCATTTTTTCATCATCGAATCATCACTTCTACGCACAAGTGAGGGGTAAAACTGTGCAAGAGAAAGAGGAGCTGCGCATAACTCATGTGCATGCTAGTTAAGTGCAGTTTTGGTTATTCTTGTGCCGGGTGAGGTGTAGGCAAGGGTGCCAAGGTTCGGTTTGGATGCAGATTTGTGCAGGACTTGGTAGAGAGGAATAAGTGGCTCAGGTGAGCACTTCTCTTTGTGCAAGGGTGCACATGATTGTAAAAGCAGGTTGCTTATCTTTGTAAATTTGTCTAAGTGTGAGACTTGGTTCGGCCAAGATACACTTGTGTTGTAAATCTGATATTCTTAATAAAATTGTCGGGCAGACTCACATTACGGGGAGTTGCCCCTCCCCTTTATACTTGTTGCAATTGTTATTGTTCTCGGTATAACTGCATGATGATAATGAATGAGTATGGGCTTCATTAAGTATAAAGGATAACTGCATTTTACGTAGTTGCAAAACACAAGCTACGTATGTTAATGTGATAGTAGGCGTAGTCCACGAATGTTAGTATTGGTGAAAAGAAAGTGTTCGGTGGTGCCGCACCTTGCTACAAGTGGTTGGAAGACTACCCCAAGTGTAGGGGTGTGACAATTGTTAATTGGCTCGGGTGAGCACTTCTCTTTGTGCAAGGGTGCACATGATTGTAAAAGCAGGTTGCTTATCTTTGTGAATTTGTCTAAGTGTGAGACTTGGTTCGGCCAAGACACACTTGTGTTGTAAATCTGATATTTTAATAAAATTGTCGGGCAGACTCACGTTACGGGGAGTTTCCTCTCCCCTTTATACTTGTTGCAATTGTTATTGTTCTCGGTATAATTGCATGATGATAATGAATGAGTATGGGCTTCATTAAGTATAAAGGATAATTTCATTTTACGTAGTTGCGAAACACAAGCTAAGTATGTTAATGTGAAAGTAGGCATAGTCCACGAATGTTAATATTGATGAAAAGAACGCGTTCGATGGTGCCGCACCTTGCTACAAGCGGTTGGAAGACTACCGCAGGTGTAGGGGCGTGACAGGTGGTATCAAAGCAAGGTTTCCTCATGAAAGGTTTGAAGTTGATGACAGATGATATTGAGGCTTGAACAAGGTTCAGGTGTTGAAGCATTTGAAGGTAGTTTCAAGACTCGGTTTGAGCAGGGTTGCTCGTGACGAAGTGCAAGTGTGGGTACACTTGGAAACTTGACAGTTGATGACAGTGGAAGCAGGTTTAGCAGAGGTGAAGCTTAGTGCTTGGACCAAGTTGAACGACAAGGCATGGCAAGTTTGAAAGAAGGTGAAGGGAAGCTCTTGCTTACCTTATACAGGTTGAAGAGGTTGAAAGAGGAGAAGCCCCAGATCCGAAAGGAACTTGAAGTCTTGGAAAGGAATGTTGAAGACGAGCTTCTTCAACTTGGTTAGACAGTGGAGCAAGGTGAAGTTGCAGATTGTGCTGACCAGGAAGAGGAATCCGTGATGTTTGAAGATGTTGCAGACATGACCATGATGGAGGATGAACTTGAGGATGATCAAGTTGGACCAGGATTGTGCGGTTTGCAGACATGGATGAATGAGGAAGAGCCTCATGATGATGATGATGTAAGTACCATTGATACTTGTGTTTCATTTGGGCATTTGGTAGATGGACCGTATGCAGGGAAGGGCAAAGCCAGTTTGCCGATGCTATGGAGGATCTTACCATGGATGACTATGATGGAACCTTGTATGGAGAAGCAAGGATTGTTGATTGCTGCAGGACTTGTTGGGGTTGTTTGTGACCTTATGATAGAAGGTACAAAGGCCCTTGACAACGGAGGAACATGATGATCATTGTGGATGAAGGGGTCATGCTTTAGCCACATGGCTAAGTGCCCGGCATGACTCATGGACAGATTGGAGGGCACACTCTTGGGTGGAATTCTCATTGCCGAGACCAAGAGATAGTCTTGGTGGACACTTTGGTGGAGGAGCTATGATGAAGGGACTCATGACATGATGATATGGTTGGGTGACCGAGTTCACTAAACCGAAGATTGTAGACTTGGATGAGGATGACTGATTGTTGTGATGGGCCTACTTGGTTGGACTACATGGGCAAATTAGTCATGGACATCAGGTTGGAGGCATGGAGCATGGCAGTCTTATGCAAGGACATTGTGTGGGAGCACTTATAGAGGTGTCATCGACATCCAATGAGGAGTGCTAAGGCAAGGATGTTGTGCGGATGGATTTTCTAGTGTGACATGGAGACTTATTACTTATGAGTTGATGGAGAGGTTGTGCACTCTTGTACAACAAGGCCATGGACTTGGTTGGATTTATGAGCAGACTATGGAGAATTCCTACTACATGGAGAGCTGAGGCATCTTGCAGAGACCTTTGGGCCGAGACTTGTATGCTTGTTGGATGTTGGTTGGGGATGACTTATGGAGCTCATGATGACATGAGATTGTTGTGACTTTTAGGGACTTCATACATGGTGGACTTAGAGGATTTGATGCATTGAGGAGCTTAGGTCAGAGACTTTGATGCAGTATGGGATGCATACTTTCAAAGTACATGTATGGGCATGGCTTGAAAGAGTGACTTGATGTGGAGGATCGATATGAGACACTTTGGAGTGATGGATTTACAATGATGATGATGATGCCTTGACTTGGGCATGGGTTGAGCCAAGACTCAACTACTTTTGGCACATGGGAGTTGATTGAGCAGCACATGGATAGATGAGACAAGTGCATACTTGTTTCGATGGCAGACTTGAGGGATGGCACATTGTAGATATGATGGAGATTGCTTCATTGACCTAGATGTGTCACATCGAGAGTCGGTTTGAGGAGATGATCTCTTCATATGGAGGACACACACACACACACATGATGTTGGGATAGATGTGGCTGATTTCATGTAGCACATTGACACCAAACATCATGGACAACATGTTGCAGATGAGGTGGATGGAGTTCCATGGACCTGAGCATGGATTATGGAGATAGATTCTTGATGAGTCAAGGATGTGGCAGGATGTTTTGAGAAACGACTAATGGTGGCATGAGGATGTTCACTCTCATGGATTGAGCGTGGCAGTTGGACTAGCCATCCGACTAGTTCATACATGAGATCCGGAAGTGTGCAGAGATGTGTTGGCATTATGTTGGAGTATCATGGCAGCAGTTCACATGAGGACACATGATGAAGACAGGAGGTCAGTAATCATGGATCGAGATGACGTCTAATGGAGAGCATACCGTTAAGGTGCATACCTTGGTATGGTGAACTTGGTGGTAGCTGGTCAGTAAGTCGAGGCATGATGGAGATAAGGCTCTACATATGTTGCAAGGATGTTTGCTTTGTGTGGAGGAGTCAACATCATGGATGATGATGATCTCGGTGGATGGCTACCGGGATGGTATGTTGTCGAGGACAACAACGATTTCAGGTGGAGGAGGATGTAAGGCCTTCGTGAGTGAAGTGCGATGGGCACCGGCGACTCGTGCACGAGAGCGAGCGCGCGGGCAGGTGCACGGGCGCGCGGAGGAAATGTGAGACGGGAACGCGACAAACGCATGTGACGAAATGTTACAAAATGAAGAACACTTATGCGACTAAGTGTTGAGCTTGAGCTTTTATATGCAATGTGAAAAGCATATGAAAGCTGACTTGTAAACATGGTGCATATGGGCATAAGATGATGGTTGTGGGGTCGGCCATGGGGCTGCACACCCCATGTAAACCCACGTAGGTTTCATATATATGTGAAGAGCTTGAGCTCATTTGAACAAGCGAATTGGATCATCACTTCCACGCATAAGAGAGGGGTAAAACCTGCGCAAGGGAGAGATAGAACTGCGCATATCTCATGCGCTCTATCAAGGTGTAGTTTTGGTGTATTCTTGTGCCGGTTGAGGTGTAGGCAAGTGTGTCGGGGTTCGGTTTGTATGCAGATTTGTGCAAGACTTGGTAGAGAGGAATAAGTGGCTCGGGTGAGCACTTCTCTTTGTGCAAGGGTGAACATGATTGTAAAAGCAAGTTGCTTATCTTTGTGAATTTGTCTAAGTGTGAGACTTGGTTCAGCCAAGACACACTTGTGTTGTAAATTTGATATTTGGGGCCACCACACCAAACAGAAAAGGAGTTGTACTAAGGTCTCGACTGAGTGGTTATCCCCGATGTTGGTGCTGAGATTTTAGAGGCATCAACAGAACCTTACCTTGACTACATGCATGAGTTTCCTTTATAGGAAAACACATCTAGCTGATAGTATATTGTCCTTGACACTTAGCTCAACTGGGTCTTTCTCAGAATAGACATGCATGAGTTTCTGATGAGGGAATCTTCAGATATCTCGAGTACACTAGTTGAGTGCATGCATGCATCAAGAAACTGATAACTCACAATTAGTTATATTATCACTCTAATAATACCTTTGAAGTAAAAAGAAATAAAAACCAAAGGTAACCACAAACCGCTTTTGGAGATCAGGACCTAGCGTTCCTAATAATCACAAAGGGCTCTCCCTTTAAAATTTAAATTTGTTTTAGTTAAGATGTTTTTAGGATAGTTATGATTGTTCAAGGTGTTTTTGATTTGTATTTGAGATTGGGTGGTGGGATCTGCTTAGACAAATGGATAAAATGATGTCTTTTAGACCATTGGTCTATGGATTCAAACAATAAGGAAGCAAAACTAGATTAAGTCACTAAAGGAAAGGTTCCAATGGCTAGATAGTGGAGATTTTTTCAGATCTTTGAGACAATGGTTGAAAGGGTTTAACTCGGGGTAAGAGAGAAATTAAGGGTTCTCAAACCCAGAAAATGAATGAGGAATGAAGGGGTAATCAAAGATCAAAGGGAAATTAAGAATCCTTTAACCTGGATATTCAAGAAATCAATCTAAACCAAAGAGAAATTAAGAATTATTTAATTTAAATATCAGAAGAAAACATTTAAATCCATAATTGTTAAGACATAGTGTAATTAAACAAGTTCTAAAGTAGTATTCCAATTATAACATTTAGATTGAAACACACATTAAATATTATGAATAACTTTGAAAAAAATGACAATAACACATGAAAATACTTGTCTGAAATTCGCTCAACACATGAATCCTTGGAAACAACTGATCTTTATTTATCAATCTAGCTTCTTGGCTCAGCAAATGATACAATAAACTTCTGGGTCTTCTAATCAAAATCTCTATAGAAATGTCCAATAGAATCCACACTACATACTTTGAATTGTGAAGTATTTATACAAAAGTTTATGTCAAAATATCTCAAACTAATTTGAGATTTAATCTGGGAAAGAAAAATATCTTTTGGCAAGAAGATAGAGACAGTTATTGAACTATTTCATGTTGTCCCTTTTATTTTGCTTCTGTTGGCTTTGATATTTTGCTCTTTAATCTTCTTTGTTTTTTTATCTTTCACGTTGGATGCTTCATTTATTTTAGCCTTTCATCTGATACACTTTGACTCTGCTCATCTGTCAACATCCTTTTACCATGCTGATTTATTTTTACTATACATTAACCTTTTTACTTCATTTTACTGTGGTAAATTAGTTAATTTCTCCCTTGTTTCAGCATTAGGTAGTTGTATTTTCAACATCTTTCTATATGTTCCATCTACCTTTGTGTATTTGGCAAAAGTAGGCCTATTGATAAACAAGTGTTTTACCTCATGCTGGAGGTAAAACAAGTTTTCAAATGTTTGGTAGAGTACTCTACCTATTGGCAATGCCTTCATTGATGATGCATTTACTTGATCTCTTGCTACCTCTCTAGTTTTCTTGTTGTAATCCTCCTGATTCATCAGCTTATCATTTATTACTAAGGGATTGGGTAATCCATTTTCTATCAAAATCTAGAACTTAGTCATAAATCTGTCAACAGCTAGCTGCATATTCTAACACTTATCGTCCATGTTTTACATCAAGTTCCTCTTAGAGAAGAACCTTTTGACCTCCAAAATTGTCTATGTTTTGTCCTCTATTTCCAATTCCTGAAGCTCATATTGGATAATTCTGTTAGTCTCTTTTGGCATTTGTCCTAATTCTGCTTTTACTTTCTGGATGGCCTCTGTAGCGAGCTTTATCAAATCTATTTGCTCGAAAATCACCTGAATAGATGGCAAAATATCATTGACATAGTCAATGATATTGCCCCATAGTTGTTCCTTAGCCTACCCAAGGGGATCTTTTAGTGTTAAGTCCTTTTCCAGGGCTTTAAATATTTCACTCATCCTAGCAGCCTTTTGCACTTCTTGTTTGTGGGTGATCTTAGCAAGCTTGTAATCAATTTCCAAGCTTGTCAATTTCTCTTTGAGCTTATTCATATATATGGTTTGTATGGACATTTCTTCCATAGTTGTAACCAGCTTTGTTGCTTCATCACCTAACGTACCTATTGCTGATGTAGATTCTACAAAAACTGGTTGTGCTATGGCCATTGGAGCTGTTGGAGCCAATGAGAGTGTCAGTGTGGAAGGAACAGTCGTGGTAACTGCTAGGATGACATTTACTGAGGTAGTGCCAAGATCAGTTTTCTTTAATTGGATCAAGTTATCCAATTCCTTTTTTGTCTCCCTCAATTGATCATTTAGTTTAAGGACTAAGTCCATCAACTTTTCATGTCTTTGTTTGGTTTTCCAAGGCTTCCTGTGTCTGGGAGTGCTACAGTTGAGGTACCTTCAATTGTTTCTTGAGTGCTACAATGTCATCGTTCTTCTTTTTGATTAATGGTTCAGTATCCTTGATGTCTTTGGGATCATGTCCCAATTCAATTATCAAGTCTTCCAAAGACTTGATTATGCTATATTTGGCCTGTGATGAGGCCTTTTCCAACTAATACTCGGCCAAAATATTACTTAGTGAATTCTACAATTGATGAGCAGCCACGGCCATTCCTGTAAGGGTGGGGTAACTCATTTCTCAAGCCTATTTATGAAATTCAATCTGGTCAATGCGATGAATATCCCTTGCCAATACCTCTAAGTCTATCTTCTTGAAATCTATTTATGTCCTCAGTTGTTGTACAGTTGTCTTTATGAAGGACATTTGCATCTTTCCTTCCTTGATGTCAAAAGCTGACATCAAACTACTCTGATTAGGAGGTGTAAGTTTAAAATACTATGCATAGGATTCTACTTTCAGTTTCTCATTTTAATCTCCTTAAACCTCTCCTTAATGTCCCTCTCTCTATTAATAGGCTTATGGGATGAGGAAACTTATACACTAAGTTGCCTTTCTAAAATTTGAGTTTTTGATGTAGTTGGCTCCTAAATTTCTCTAGATGGAGCTTTGCCCTTACTCATGTCCAACTCAGTATTAGTTATTTCTACTAAGCCTTCTGTGTCTTCCTGTTCTAAAACAGGATTGACCTTAGGCCTTTTACTTTGGCTAGCTTTATATTTTACATTGGATGTGTCCATACCTGAGCTGGAGGCTCCCTCTCTGCTCATTTTGGGATTCTTTTCCTCATTCTAAGGAGTGTGAAAAATAGTAGGGGTACTCATGGTTCCTTCTTGCTCTGGTACCTGCAGGAATGAGCTTTCATCAAGCTATCTCTCTAAATCAAACAAGGTATTTTCAACATCTACCTTTGTACTATCCCTGTCTATGAGAGTGTTTTCCAACTACTCAGATTGATTGGAATATCTCTCTATTTCTGGCATGGGGTGATGAATGTAAGGTCTCAATTTGACCTTTTGTCTTAGTTTGGTTTTAAACCCTTGAGGGTCATACCTCCACATGAAACTGTTCTTAAACTTCATTTGTTGCGGAATTTGATCTGCTTCCTCTCCTACCTCTCTAGAATTGCAAATGAAAGGGCATAACTAGTTCATGATCTTGAAATGAGACCTTTTCTTGGCTGACAAAAAATTGATATCATCAGAGTTCATTATCTGCCTATAATATTCCAGAGCAAATAACCTCATGGGGAGGTATTTGGGCAGTTTGTATGGGGCAAGATCGCAACCATAGATTCTTATTTCAGTGTGATTTTAGTAAATGTACCAATCTCCCACCTTACTTTGTTTGGACAACTAGAGCACTCTTTTGATTTCTTGGCTTATTATAGGTGGAGGGCTTCCTGTCAGCATGGTCATGACTGGATGGACAAAAGAGTCAATGAAGTCTATATAGGTGTATGGTGATGAATACTTGTGGAATAGTGGTGTCCAAAATATAACAAACCTGGGGTGGCCTTTAGTATCCAACTTCTAGATGGTGAAGGGAAATTTGTCTGACTCATAATACAAACACATGTGGTAAAGTATAGATGAGTACTTGAATACTCTCTCATTGTGCATTCTGGTAAATTGTTCATGCATTCTTGCAGCTATGAACCGGGCATAATTGTACAAACTAGTAGGAGGCTTTCCTGGGGTGACAATGGACATCAAAGCCAGGATGAGCTCATCAATGAATTCATCTATGGTATAGCCCAGAATACATGATATCATGGTTACAATTTGCTTTCCCCTTTCAGAGAAAATGGCAAAAGCATATGGAGGGGCATCTGTAGGAATGTGCTGTTGTTCTACAATGAAAGTTTGGAATATTTGGGCCAGTCTTGATGGACTCAATTTGGTGTACTAGTCTAACAAATCCCCAATAGAGAGTGGAGTCAGATTTGGACCTGGTTGGACTTGCAAAATTTCATTAATTGACTCAGTTGTAATAGTGAACAAGACTTTTTGGTTTGGGGACATTATAGCTCTGTGGCTGGGAATGTAACAGGCATGACACATATGGACAATCTGAGGAAAGACATGTACTTGTGGAACTAGTATTTGGGAGAATTTGAGTCCCTAAGGCCAATGTCATGAGTATGGTTTAGATATGTTTCCTTGCTCAAACAATGAATTTTGAGAAGGAGTATATAAACACTTGTGTCTTTGATTTAAAAACCTTTGTCCACTAGGGAAAGGTGGTCAATTCCAAATGGGGGGTTGTGACTGGCCTAACATCCATGGCGACGGGGGCAGCCATAATTCAGTTCTTGTGGATTTGAATTTGACTTTATACATGTTTATATCAGGGGTTTTAAGGTAATTTGGATAATTTTAGAAGGGTTTGGGTATTCTACTCAGGCACACACTTTATTTTTAAAGTAATTTCAATTAATTTTACTTAATTAAAACACTTTAAAGGCTGAACATTTTCAAATTGAAAGGGTGTCTGGTAATTTCTCTTCAAATACGTGGAATTTGGGTGAATTAACTTCAATTTGTGTTCTTGGTGACTGCAGAAGGTTGAATGGCTCTGGTACAGACTGAGACCTTGATTGGGGTCTTTGCGACTTCTTCAGGAGTAAAATTGAGGTCAATTGGTGATTTAGGAATTTGAAGGTGTCACAATGGCTTGCAGAGGTTTTACATATAAATTGATCGAAACTAGTTCGAATAGGGATTCTCGGCCTTTTTATTGAATAACGGTCAATTTTTTGCGGGTAAGTTACAAATGAACAATGGGCGGTTTTTCAAGTTGGGCGGGGAGGTGGTTTCCCAAGCCATCGCACTGCTTTTTGGAGGTGGCGATATTTTGGAGAGGTCACCTGATCTACCTTAATGCTTGACACGTAGCAGATGGGGGCTCGAGGAATACCACTTTATCAGGTGGGTAAAGTTCAGCTATTGGGTGAACCCGATATGGCTGTGAACCATTGAATTTGGGTGTTGACGATTGGATGGCAATCAGGTGACAAAATAGCACGGATGAAATGGCAAAAGGTTTCGAGGGGACTGGGGCTTTAATCCATGGTGGTTTGCAATTATTTAGGAGTTAAACATGGATTAAATCATCGGATGAGGTTTAATGAAGGGGTTATCTTAACTTTTCCGAGAATTGATGAGTTAATATGGTGTTGTCAGGGGCATGGGATAAACTTAATATAGTATATAGTTAAACTAAGAGTTGGGGTATTATATAAGGGATTTATTTATATATGGGAAAAGGTATATCGGGAGCTCTATTATTAGGTTATAAATTAATATGAACTTAAATGAGCGGAGTGGAAATACTACTAATCATAATGTAACAATTTGTGTATTTTCTTCACATACACTTATAATTAGGATAAAAAAAATTTATGGGTATTTTGAGTGAAATGGAATTTGTCATGAGATTTTTTTACTATTATAGGCAAATGGAGTTTAACCTTAGGAAAATGGGTTTTATTAGGGTAATGAAGGGAAATGACTTTTTTGAAGCGAATTCTAACACTTGATGTCCATAAGTCATTAAACTGGGAGTCTGGTCCCACCAAAATTCAAAGAAATGCTTAGACATTTTATGACTTGAAGCATTTTTAGTACTAGAACTTACTTGTGGATGGGGAAATTAGTAAGTATAGGGATGAAATGAATGAGGGGGAGTTAATTAAATCAACTTGTGAATCACTGTTTTTTCTTTAGTAATTGCTCATGCACATTGAAACTTATAATTAATCATGATAAATGTGCTTTTGCCCAATCAACTTTATACCTCAGCAACCTTTCTTCTACTTACCCATTAATTACCCTAAAAAAATTTCTTCATTTTGGTCGGTGCACTTAAGCTAACAAACCCTTATCATTCTTTTTTCTTTTGAAAAGTAAACTATCTAATTCTAGCGTTATATCTTCCAAGGGCTCAGATTAAGCTGATGAGCTCCTTTTATTTTCTCTACCTATCTAATGATCTACCAAGATTAAGTTGTTTGGTCAGATTTTATTCTCTAACTATAAACATAAAATTCAAAGCATGAAGTAGTCAAGATTAAGCAATTTCACTAACATGGGTTGTGCCATGTATGACAAGTTGCACACAACAATTACTTGCAGAAGAAGTAAAAATAGTAGTGACACTTAGACTTGCACACTTTCATGATCTGTTTTTGTTTTTTGGGTTCATATATTTTTTATTTTTTTATTTTTTCTTATTCTTTTTGTCCTTTGATATTTATTTTAGTACATACCCTCTTTACATTTTTTAATTTTTAATATGGAAAACATTTGTAGAAAGAAAAGGTATGTACAATATCACAAGGCTTAGCCTTAGCCAGTTCAAAATTATGAATCCTATGAGGGGGAGTTAACTAAATCAACTTGTGACCACGGCAACTACGACAGCAACTACAGTATCTTTGACCACGGCAACTACGACAACTTCGACCATGACAACTACAGCAGTTTCAACCAAGATTTTATCCCCAAACAGAATTATCCTTTTGCGGTCCTAAACAATAGTATCCTTGGTCTCCTTGGCCTTCTATCTTCTCCTATACTTTGGATCTCTAAATTATTGCTCGAATTGTTGTTCAATATGAAGTGTTTAGATGTTTAGTTATAGATATTTTGTTTATAACTGAAGGGACACATCAAGTGAGACCGACTTGTATGACTGAGTGTAGGTCAGCTAACTGCTAGGAATATTTTCCTTAACTTAAAAAATCAATATCTCACAAACTATTGGGAGTTTCAGGACAAATAAGGGCTTGTTAGAAAGAGGAAAAAATCCTCTTTAAAAGGTGATCTAGGATCAATTTTGAAAGGATGCCTCCAATATTTTCAAAATAATTTTTCCCTGTGACTGTCCTTAAATTTTATGCATAAAAAGTTTGGGACAACATGAGGAATGTTTGGAACAATGTGGCTTCTTCATAATTTGGATTTTTCATTGTTATCAATGTCATCATAGGATCATAGAGTCATTATGTAGGAGTGCAACATCAATGTAGCATGATGCAAGAAAAATGTCATCATATACTAGTGCAGTCATAGTGCAACATCATTAGGAGAACTCCAAAATAATCTTCCAACCATGTTATCAAGACCTCATCAAGTGCCATCATCAATTGTGGTCATTTATCAAGAATATGACATCATCAAATGAGGTCCTCCATATGTCATCAAGGGCTTCTAAATACTTGACACTTCTTAAGACTTCTTCATTAGTGACTTGACATATTAATTGATGACATTATTATGAAACAAGAGTTATGACATCATCATTTGGAACCAAGCATCTCAACAATATTTGCCATCTCTTCTAGTGCCATATTGACATCAATGATAATTTAGATTAACAATTTGGTTATGAGAAGTTTTCTTAAGTTTCTTCGCCATGAGAACGTTACATGAATTACATATGCTTATGTCTGAATAGATTTAAGGGTTTTTCACTCTATTTTGATGAGATTCACTTGCACGGTATTGTTTTTATATTAATCCTTACTTGTTATGAAGATAAATCATTTAGCTCAGATATGCTGATGGTTGAATTCTTATCTCTATATTTATCTCCTATTGTTAGAATGGTTAAATCATTTAGCTTGAGAGTATAGAAGTTGTGTTGTCCATGATTTTATGCATGTAACTTTTATTTCACTCTAGATAGTGATGAAGTGGTTCTTGAATCTAATCTTGGACCTTATTAAAGCTCCTAAGGGAAAATAGAGTGTCTCTAACTTATGTGATATTATTTATATATTAATACTTTGGTGCATCCAAACAATTATGGAGTAATGTTGTTCATGGTATAACAATGTAGTATTGTCTATGCCCTTCATGAGATATATGAATAATATCCTTCATAAGTATATTAGACGCAATAGACCCAAAGCCATATCCTATTATGTGTTAGTGAGGGGGTTTTCAAAGAGTTTAATGGTTGTATGTTATGGTTTGTCTTTTTCCTACCAAATGTAAAGGGTTAATTTGAATTATAAACTCAGACAATTGGATCTAAATGTTCTCACCCTGGTACTAGTTGGGGAAAACTATAGGTATTCTTTCATATGCATAATAGACAGTAGTATATTTTCATGCCCATGCTAGCAGAAATAGATATAAGAAAATTTTCTATTATTGTTGCAAGGAATATTGGATGAAGACATTAAAGTTATTGTAAGGGTTGCATGTCAAGAGAGCATGTGATATTACATCGAGGGTATATGACTCTCCACCTTGATCTTTCAAGGTAGTTATGATCCTTGGTTCACTGAACTCGTGACCACTATGAATATTAACTGTAACTAAGACAAAAATTATAAATTTATGCGGTGTAAAGGCTATTTCCCTGGGTAGGTTAAGGAGGTTCGTTACAAGTGGTATTAGAGCAACAAGTTCAAACCTTACAGCCTATGGACTCATCCACCACAAATTCCTATCTGCAATAACTCTAGATATGCAGACATGTTTGATTATAAAAAATTCCTATAAGAGCTATAACCCAAAAATTTATCTGGGAAATTTAAGCATATGATGTTCGTAATGATATCTCTCCACCAAGGGAAATTAAGACTCTTCATTGAAGAATCCAAGCACAACCATGGTTATTAAGGGATCAATAAATAATATAAATTTAACTTGTATATAATTTTTTTAATGAATATGGACCTTATAAAATAAAGATGTTAATTGTTAATTTGTGGCATAATTGTGAATAATAAATTATGCATAAGGACGAATTGAAATATTAAAATATTTGAATAAAAGGAGGAAGATCCAAACTATGTGTGAAGGCAGAGAGCCACTTAGAAAAGAGAATAATATACATACTTTCATATGCCATGTAAATTATTATGGTGGTAATTAAGTGCAAGTGTATGTAAATAAATATTATCCTTGGGCCAATCTCCACACCAAAACAATAAGTCAACTAGTTAGTATATGGTCACATCTATGGTAGAAATGGTTAGTTGGTGTCATAATTTTGTTCATTTGAAGGTAAAATATCTTCTGATGACAAGGTATGTGTCAATAAATGCTATCTGGTCACGATTATTTAGTTACTTATTGTGTCGATTTATCTGTTGCAAACCACTTGTGAAAAAGGAAGAATCTTATCACAAGAAGCCATTCTCTCCCCAGTGAAATTGCCTTACATTAGTTTGTTACATTGTAGACCGTAGAGGAACATAAGAGGAGGTTCAATTCATTGCATTTGGATGACCTCCATAATGAATTGGGTGAACAAATCAACATCAGAGAAACTAACTTTGGCTGTATAAAAACTAGTAATAAAATAATATCCGCCAGTCGATAAATTCACTGACTGATATCATAACGACAAGAGATACTAAAATGTTTACAATTCAATATCCTCTGATAGGGTAAATGTGAATTCATGGATTCTCATGTCCAGCAGTGCATTCAATAGATCCTTTGGATTGTCTCTTACATTGATGGCTTGCCTTTTATGGCTAGGCGGTCCTCTATGAATTTATCAAAAATGCTATATATATCCTTTTCATGTAGATTCATGTGATACATGCCATGCCCTGAGGATACAACTACTGAAGAAAGGGAAGTAGTTCGCTAAATAAGGAGATCCTCCTACCATCATCAGTTCCTCTAAATTGTTTTGAACTATTGGAATTTAGGGATTCGAACATAGGTTAGCTTGACTAGACATTAGCCATTACCATGTGCTAGAGAAAAACCTAGTTAATTAAAGTAAATATATATATATATATATATATATATATATACCATTACAGGATGAATGGTTGTATAAGGACGAGATCCATAACTATATCAGTGATTAACTATAACTGCCATCAGTGATTAATGGTCATTATCATGTTGAAGTGAAGGAAGGAATGTGAAAATTATGGGTTGTTTGTCATGGAAACAAATGAACTAGGAAAATGATGCTTTATGGATTAGTCATAACTTTTAGAAACAACACAAAAAAGTTCCAGATCAATGTTTCCATTTTAGTTATAGCCTTCGTATCTGACTTATACCAGAAAGGAATTAGGTGAGTTAGCAAAACTCTTCAATCCGAGAAAGTTGAAATTTTGGCTTACGGTTATAGGAACAACGTGTCCCCATATGGGATAAGATCACTGTTTTTTTTGTTTTCTTCCAAGTTGTTAAATCATGGATCTATGCTATTTTCCAAGAAGGGATCGACAAAAGAATGAATAAAAGTTGAAGCAAGTTGTTTCCACTGTGCGTTACGAATAAGAGTTACCATCAACGTGTCCATATGGATGTGTTTTGAATGCTTTTATTTTTTATGATAATGTTGCATGAAGGATCCCGAAAAGTGTAAGCATTGTTTCCCTCATAAGACTATTGTTTTAATTTAAAGCAGAAGAATAAGGGTTATCCTAACCTTCCGTGTCAATGTAGAAGAATAAGGGTTATCCTAACCTTCCGTGTCAATGTATTTTCCTATATAGGGGAGGCAACTAAGAGATGGGATCGATAGATCCTGTTAAGTTGCCCAAACCCAAGCGCAGAAGAATGCACACTATCTTAGGAAGTGCAGAAGCAGAATGGCCTGAGAAGATGAAGGCAATGGATAGAGAACCCTAGGATCTTCAATTCCTCTACATCGTAGGGATCGTTGGATAAGTTTTCAAGATCCTTCACTCCTGCGCTAAATTTCTAAGAGTTCTCATCCTCACACTTATCTTGCTCTTTCTTTCACAATTCATGGAAATTAAATGATTTATCAGATAGAGTTGGCTAGTTGGTTGGAAATATCACAGTTGTTTTTGAGTTTTTTGAGAGGGAGCACAATGCAACAACTCATTGTGCTCTCAACTATGCCCTCAGATTGTCTATGTAAGAAAAAAAACACTTACCTAGTGGTGGGAAAGTGGAGCAAAGACACTCTACACATAGTTATGCATAGAGTCAACCATCACTCTCGGATGAGTTAAAGTAACAAGAAGACAATGATCGAATAAATCGATCCGTCCATTCAAGATTGAACAATATTATTGATTCCCAACCCCATTCCTCACCAGAATTTTCTTTAGGCCATGTGCTCGCATGTGATGCTTTTGCTTACTATTCCCTGCCAGCTTTTAATGAAAAAATAGTATATACTTGAATCTGTTTCTTGATTGGTGTTTAAAATGCATATCAGTTTATTGATTTTTAACTAGTTTTTGAATCATGATTTACATTCTCAGATGTAAAGGGTGTCGGCATCCTTTGTGATCCTTGCAAGGGAAAAGGATGGGTGACTTATGTACAAGCGTAGAGCAAGTGAGTTTATTGTGATTATCTCTTGTAGAGTTGTGAGTTTGTTCACATGAATATGCATCTCTATCTGAATAAGACCGGTTTTAGATATATAGATTAATGAACTTTCTTTTGAAAGCCTCTTTTTGTTATGGATATACGCATTTTGTTGTCTTCAGAATGGTATTTAATGTGCCTTTCTTGAAAAATTGTTTTCTTTATTCCTTCCATGAGGAGAATTTGTAATGTTTAATTCAATTATAAATAATGTTTGGACAATTATAATTTCCATGTAAATAGTGATGCTCAATTGTCTTCATATTTTCTATTGAGATTGTCTGTAAAGTCATTCTATGTGGGGAATTTGTAGAGCAAGGAAAGACCACTTATTAAAAAAAAAAAAATTGCAAAATATGGATGCTCAGAAGCACTCGACGTTTCAAAGTGAAGGAATCAATACTGAAAACCTATTTAAGATGGTGAAAGTTTTCAAAAAAAATATGCTCATGTTTAAAAATGTTGTGTGGTATTCCTTGGCATTTTTGGAGAGAAAAACTAGTGCAAGCTCCATTTCCCATGTCTTGTTGAATTGTGTGTCCCAAGTCAGTGAACAAAGAAAACTATTCGTGCTTAAGTTATTTTTTTTTCTTTCTTTCCAAAGAAATGGACTTTGAAATCAAGATCTAGGCAACTTTGGGAAGTGAAATGATAACAAAGCAGTTATTGTATTCTGGAATATGGTCTAGACATGCGAATGCCCCGTATGTAATAATATTACACACTAGAGGAGGTGTAGGTAGTATGTGTTTTGTCAACACATGTGATGTATAGTTTGTGGATGAAAGCTATTTAAGTTCTTAGCTCAAAATATCGTAGAATTTAAGACCGACATATGATAAATTCTTTGACTCTTGAAGATGGAACTTTCACTAACATTTATAGCAACATTGTAGTGTTTCATATCAAGGGAAGAAAAATGCTATGGTTCAAAGGTTTAGGGAATGGTGGATATTGCAGAGAGAAATTTGTAAACATGAAAATATGAGCCTCGACCCACATTGGGAGGGACAAAATAACATGGCATAATTTGTGTCAGTGAATTTGTAGTATAGCCAACTCCTACTTAAAAGTCTGCAAATTTTAAATAACAAAGAAGTTTTGAGCTTTGGTAGCTGCGTATCATTCATCTGAGTTGGAATCAAATCAAGTTCTGTAAATTAGCCAAATATGGCTTAACATGCTTCTCACATATTTGTCCATAATGGGAAATTCTGGAAAAGTACACAAACAAATAAAGGGAAAAATGTCTTGAAACTTATTGAATTTGGTACCTTTTTTATCATATTGAATTGATATGTTGAAAAGATAGTTAATAATTACTACTACAAAAAAAATTTCGAAAAAAAATTACAATGGTAACTTGTAACTTCATGGTGGGGTTCAGATAAGATAAGATAAAATACAATAATTGATGTTCTTAAATGAAAAAATAATAGTTCAACGGGACTATAAGATGTAGCCAATTAACATCATAATGGGGGATTGTCATCATCACTTTAAATGCTAAAATTTGAAAAGATACAAATGAAAGTGCAATAAGCAAATAGAAATACTTGAGAAAGGTTGAACTGAAAATGTAAATATAAGAGGGTTAATGGTTTTTATGAGTTAACTTTATATAGATACCTGTAACAGTTATGGCTCATTATTATCATTCAAGTTAAATTTAACTTATGATGAAAAACTATGCATGAGATAGTATAGAACTATAGTTTTGATTTAACGCTTGGAACCTATGAGTATCCTTGGGTACAAACCATAGTAATTGATGAAGTAGCACAAATGATATAAACCACTAGGTCAATTAAATGGTAGATTGATTTCATATCAATTGAAATACATAATTTGTATCAAGAAATTTTGAGAGGTCCTCTTAGCAGATTGCATTCATAATGTGTCTAGACAACATAAAAAATTGTTGCATAATTCAAACACGAATTCATAAAATAGATAACTCATCTTTGGGTCAAGGGTGATGCAATGTTAATGATGAGCTAACATGTAAACACCCTCAGGTCATAATCACTTACAACAAAAAGGGGTGTAGGATTGAAAGTAGTAAAAAAACAAAATAATAAAACCTTTCATGTATGACTACAGTGAACTATGCATGACCAACAAGTTTTTGGGGCATACAAGGGGAAATAGAAAATCATACGGGATGAATTATCAGTTGATAATTATTAGACTTCAAAATCTGTGAGTTAATAGTCTCCTTTAGAACATTAAGCAGAAGGTATGATTAAGATGAAAAAAATCATGGATACAATACTATGCGACTCATATTGTAACCAAATGAAATCTAGAATTGATTTACACTTGACATAAAACTTTCTTAATTACATAGATGAACCATGATCATAAAAATTCCTTGAAAATTGAACACAGTTAAGGATAAAGGAATGCCGGTATGATACTAAGATGGTGGAAAAATATGTGGATAAAGTTTATGTCATGCAGATGATACCATGAGGATGGTATTATAGCCTATACCATAGATGGACTATGTACAACAGTACATATGGGACCGTAAGACTACATATGCTACAAGGTTTAAAAATGAAATGTGCATTGGTGTGTGTAACATACCTTGTGTCTAGACTTGAAGGTTACCCGGAAGGAAGAAAGTAAGTTCGGTATAAGTAACTATGGTTAATCGCAGTTTGGCATATATAAAATTACAATGAATATATATGATGAACATATATTTTTATGTGAACTAATCTCTTATGACCTTGTAGGCATATTAATGTGGAAAATATGCTAACTGATGTATTGTATACAAAGAGATTGCAAGAAACAGGTGTTCGATAAGAACACAAGGCTTGAAAGAATGCAGGCAAAGAACATCATTCTCCAGATAAAATAAATGATAAGATATAGTTGCTTTAATAATCTTAAGTAACAGATTATGATATTTATCATAGTTGAACTTTTTCAGCTATAAATTCTCTCAAATGTTTTGAAAAAAAATGTTATAGGTAGTTATGAAAGGAGAGAACTTCTTGAGACCAATGTAGCTATGGAAGGAGAGGTGCTCGGAGCACTCCTTGTGACCGATGTACATCAAAAAAACTGCATCAAATGGTAAATCCATGAGAGTTGTTGATTCAGAAAACCACTACCTGTGAACAAGGACATGACGCAGTGATACACAGAGGACAGTGTAAAATTTAAGGGGGAGAGTATGTAACACCCCTCCCTTGTGTACTAAATTATTGTAAACCTAAGCTGAGTTAAAGCTAGGTGTGACACCCTCCTTTGTGGGTTAAACTATTCTAAACCTAATTTGAGGAAAGCTAGGTGATATGTAATATGAAAATAAAATGTGTTATTAAATAAATTAATAAAATAAAACACTTGAAGGGTGGAGCACCAAGGGAGAGGACATTCTTGCCAAATCCCATGAGGAATGGGATAGAGATGAATCTTTCATGATAAAGCTTCTAGATGTGATTCTAGATAAGCTTGGATGGATTGGAGATCCATCAGATGGATGGGAGATAAAGATCCATCGGACATAAAGGATTTGTGGGAGATAAAGGCAAGCTTTTGTGAAGAAACGATTTGTGGGAGATAAAGACGATCTTTTCCGAAAAAGACCTAGGAAAATGGAATAATCCATAAAAGTGGGACATTATTAATGGTAACTAAATAATGAAAGAGGTTATTAAATACCTAGTGCATTGATCAATTGAGGATAGTTGATCCTTGGAAAGATCTTCGGCTTCCAAGTGAGGTTTTAGTTGGTGTGAGATGTGTGGAATGTTTTGTATGATGATTCTTACTCTCTCCCTGTTTTAGTTCCAGTTTGGTTATGAGAAGTTTTCTTAAGTTTCTTCGCCATGAGAATGTTGTGTGAATTACATATGCTTATGTATTAATAGATTTACTTGTGTTTCCCTCTATTATGATGAGATTCACTTGCATGGTATGGTTTTTATTTTAATCCTTACTTGTTATGAAATTAAATCATTTAGCTCAAATATGCTCATGGTTTATTTCTTATCCCTATATTTATTTCCTATTGTTAGAATGGTTAAATCATCGAGCTAGAGAGTATAGAAGTTGTGTTGTCAATGATTGTATGCATGTAACTTTTATTTTACTCTAGATAGCGATGAAGTAGTTGTTGAATCTAATCTTGGCCCTTATTAAAGGTGCTAAGTAAAATAGTGTCTCTAACTTATGTGATATTATTTATATATTAAGAGTTTGGTGCATGCGAACAATTATGGATTAATGTTGTTAGCAGTATAAAGATGTAGTATTGTCTATCCCATGCATGAGCTATATCAATAATTTCCTTCATAAGTATATTAGATGCAATAGACCCAAAGCAATATCCTATTATGTGTTAGGGAGGGGGTTGTAAGAAAGTTTAATGGTTGTATGTTATGATTTGTATGTAAAGAATTAATTTGAATTGTAAACTCTACAACTGGATCTAAATGTTATCACACTCATACAGGTTGGGGAACAATGTAGGTATTCTTGCATGTGCATAATAGAGAGGAGTAGCTTTGCATGCCCATGCTATAGATATAAGAAAATGCTCGATTATTCTTGCCTGGAATATTGCATGAAGACATGAAAGTTATTGTAAGGGTTGCATGTCAAGAGAGCATGTGATATTACATCCAGGGTATATGTCTCTCCACCTTGATCTTTCAAGGTAGTTATGATCCTTGGTTCACTGAACTCTTGACCACTATGAAATCTTACCTGTATCTAATAAAAAAAACTAAATTTATGGGGTCTAAAGGCTATTTTCCTAGGAGGTTCATTAGAGTAAAGGAATAGTAAATATGAAATCTAAGACCAAGGAAAAAGTAAGTAGGCAAGTTAATGTCATAATTTCGATTTGAATGTAAAAAAACACTAATATCCCGACTTCAAGTTAGTCAACCAATTGGACCTTTTCAAAGCGGTTCCTATTCAAAGGACAAAACTTCTATACTCAGATGTCTCATTGCATTTCACATTTCAACTCCAACATAGCCTGTTTGGATTTTCTGGTATCGCAGTTTTATATATTCCGGTATCTACTCTACCCTAGAACAATACGGGTTCGTTTCAGTGTATCACCCACATAAATTCTCTGCTTTCTGTCTATTACGATTTAGTTAGGCCTGATTATTTGATTTGGTACGTCCCCGGAAAAGTTTTCTGAAGGCCCATCTCTATAACTGATATTAGGTAACTTCTATGTAACCAGAAACGGAAACGAAATGAGAAACCACAACGGTACTAGAAACTGATATTAGGTAACTTCTATGTAACCAGAACCGGAAACGAAATGAGAAACGACAACGGTACTAGAAACTGGGTTTGGAAGTTTCGCATTCAAGAAAGCTAGGAGAGATAAAATGAAAATAAAAATGAAAAATGTAAAGATAGTTTCAATTTTCAATATAGTTTCAACTAAATTTCCAGCCCAAATTTTATTAAAAAAGTAAATAATTTGAATACCAAACTGATGATTAGCAAATTGATTATTAAATATATACATTATTATTATTATGCACCCTAATCAATTAAGGGCATACATTCTTATACATTTTGTACCTTAAGTTAATTATTGTTTCTTTAAAAATATATATATATATAGATAACTGTAGACCATAAATAGAATTTGCAATTAAATGTAAACTTATTGAACTACATATAGAATAGTTTTTAAACTATGAATTTTAACATGAATTTTAATAATATAAAACAAATCAACTAAAAAAAGGCAATAGTACAGAAATGATTGACTTTCTTTCTGTATACTTCGCATAGGCCTCTACTTTATTGAATGAATTTATGCATGAAATCTACAATAAAGAGTGAAAATACAGAGAACCACCCGCAAAAGAGCTAACTACTACCTGTAAAAGATTTCCCATAAAATATATGCACTAGTTAACTAAAACGACTGTAAAAAACGGCGTTTCGGTCTCGTCTCGTTTCTTACACGTTTTTTACGAGGAATTCTGGTAACATGGCTTAACTCATATTAGGTGTAGAAACTTGAAAGGAAATGAACAAAACTAATTATTTATTACAACTATAGAATATCACTGTGGTATAACCGATCTTAGATAAAGAATGGGAATGAGCTAAACTGCTTTTTTATTAAAATGGTACATAAGGCCAAAATCTCATTGTGGCAGAACACGGAAAAGTTAGTTGAAAGGAAAACATTTTAATCTTAATCTCAGCCTCAAGATACATGAACAAGAACTAATGTATTTATATCTATGTCATAAAAGTGAATGACGACCCTTTTACTGAGACTGTAATTGTTTCTTCGTATATTTGTCGTAGATTAAACTAAGGCGGTCCAATTTTGTTTCAAAATGTAAAGATATTATGATGCTGCCTTGATTTGACTGGCAGGTGATCGCATTACCAGATCTACAAAGCACTGAATGCTTCAGCCAAGGCGCGCTGCTTGCTCGGATCAGGAATCCACCAGAGCGACCTTTCTCGTCTCTCCTCCGATTCAGCTTCTTTTTCACTGTCTCGCTTCTCTAATTCCCTTAGAGAAGGAACACAGACTTGTGCAGGCACTGGAAATATATCCTCCTGTTCAAATAAAATGAACACCCATTTCAAAAACACGTGGTGTAACGTCTGACATTAACATGTGAAATGCAAGAATATGTATCAATTTAGGAAAGGTAAGGGAATTTTGAGTGTGTACGTCTTCGTTTTGGTTTGACTCTGCATCGTCAACGTTTAGGTCATCCATCAAATTATGCTCATCATCCGAGAATTCCGCAAGAAAAGCCTTCCACTCTTCTGTAAATTATGTACATCAACAGCGTTAATATTTATTTCAAATTAACTAGAAAACCCACAATAAAGTTGTCCATTACAAAAAAGTATACCTTCCCTTGTCATTTTCAGCAACAATAATAATAACAACCTGCAACCTGTTCCGATCTTTCAACCAAAACAAAACACAGGGAGTTGATGCGGGTGATACAATGGACCTCACAACGAAACGAACCCTAACTGTTGAGGGGAAGAGTAGATCCAACGAAATAAACTGGATCATACACTGGAAAGAACCCTAATTGTTACGAGGAAGAATAGCTTCAGGGAAATATATAAGGATGTGATAAGAAAGAAACCAAACAGACGATGCTGGAGGTGAAATGCGGAAGGAAGTGATACATACGATTAAGTTATCAATTATATATTGAAGTAGAACAACGAAAACGGAAATCTGTTGTATTTTCAAACGGTCATATTTACCTTGGCTACAATAGTGCTGTCATCTCCATAGGAACTGCTTTCAAACGGTCAAATTTATGTTGGGGTTAACAATTTGAAGCTTTCTTACATTCAAATCGACATCATGCCCCAAATTTCCGTATTGACTGTTTAAAACGGTCTTCCCTGTCATTTTAACGATTTCATGTCATAGTAACTATTCCTTCCCTAACTTTGAACATGGACTTTGTTCAAAGTTCACTTTACTAGGATTTAGTGGGGCAGCTCCTAGTATTAATTCAATGGTGAAGTCAATATCCCTTTTTGGGGGTAATCCAGGGATTTCCTCCGGAAACACGTCCACGAATCCTTATATTACCGGAAGGTGGTCCAGCGCGGTCGTTTTATCCTTGGTTTCTACATAACCCACCTGAATGGCGTACACGTCCACGAATCCTTATATTACCGGAAGGTGGTCCAGCGCGGTCGTTTTATCCTTGGTTTCTACATAACCCACCTGAATGGCATACACCTGGCATCTTTTCTGGATGCATTTCGCTAGCTGGGACTAGATCTCATTACGGTAAAAGACTAAATCAAAAATGAAATTGCAACACTATTTTATTGATTGTTAAAAGAAAATCTTAAGAGTATTTCTTTTATTTTATGAATGCGTTTAAATGTTTAAAAAAAAAAAAGAATACTCATGATAGTATTGGCAACTCTTGGGAGGGAGTTGGTAAGAAAAGTTAGTTATTGGAACTGACTTTAACCACCCTCCCTAACTGGAAGTTCCCAGGGGAAAAGGGAGGGGGGATGACAAAAATTCTGCGCTGTAGAGACAGGCAGAGAAAAAAGAGAATTGAAAGAAAAAAGAAAGTGAATGAAGGACTAAGTCTGGTAAGGACCAGATAGTCGAGCACACAGTGCACCCTTGCTGAGGATAGAGATCCGGCAAGAGGAAGCTAGGGGGGAGGCTCTGGTCTCGAAAGACGAGTCTCACGGATGGGCGGCTAAAAAGATATGCATGAGCTTGCAGGTGATCTACTGAGGACTTAAGGGCTGGCAGCAACCAGGTAAGTAAGACTGAACCCTTACTTTTCTGCAAGTGTCTACAAGTCATTCTAGTTAAACACCATAGATACCTGTAAGACAAACGATTAAGTTGTTGAAATTACCGCTGTTACTTGGGTGATGCAATAGTTGAACAGTACAAGTTAGCATACACGTTTAGGAATCTGCGTCCTGAATTGTGGACAGAAATCCGAGCTCATAAGCATAGGGACTTGCATCCGAATTCTGGGCAGATACCGAACAGACCAGTTAGGGTCTCGCTGTTAGGACAACAGGCACCAGGGTAAGTAAAATGAGTAGCAGAGCTGATAGTGGCATTACCTTCCTGAGTCGCAAAACGGGAAAGAATCGGTCAAATTTAAGAAATGACAGGGTTATGCAACGAAGCAAAAAGAAACATCAACGACGGCTTAATGTCGGACTAGCACAGTTAATCTTGAGTTAGCTTTGCATTCACGAAATAGATTATATACACAGAAGATAAAGAAGAAATATAACCCCTGCGGTGCAGGTTACCCTGTAACACGAATACATCCCAAGAACAGATACATATGGTGAACATCTGGGTATCACGATAGCATGCATTCTCATAGAAGAAGCGCCGATACCTGCGAATCATTTATATCTAACATGCAATCTTATAGATTGAATATCGGCATCTAACATATACAACTTAGAAATAAACCAAGCGGTATTAGATTACCGTCACGGAGTTGATGCACAGAACCACCGAGTTATGAAACCCGGGAAACCATACTTTGGCTCTTGATACGAGCAAAATATCAGACCAGTTTCCTTATACAGAGCGGACATATGGTCGGGTAACCGAGCCGTCTACTCTGCCTATGGAACAGTCATGGTACAACCATACAAACAGTAACAGGAGTTACATTGGTTTGCCAAAATATATACATAAAACCCTTACAATAAATTAAATACCACAGCACAATGTTGAACAGAGCTCGTATTGCTAGATTACGCCGCGTCCGGGTCGACAGAACCCAAACCTTTAATATAAAGAAAAACTGGTATTCTAAACATGAGACAGTAATACAAAGAAAACTGGAACTCAAACATGAAATAGTAAATAAGTTAAATTGCCAAAATGGCAGAAGCCGCAAGGCTGTAACAACTTTTAAAAAGAAAACATAAGGGGTCGGTGCCCAATATAGTATCCAGCAGGGCCGTGGCCGAAATGCCCTCAAACATGCAAATAAAATAACAGTTCAATTTTCAAATTAACAATTATGTGAACCCAGTTCCTTCTTCCCAGAAAATTCCCCAGTCTCAGCACTGGAAGCGCTAGGGTTTGATAGGACCCATAGCCGGCATGGACTAGGCACAGAATGAAACAGTGGGAAGCCTTCCGTAGCCACCTGCGATCAACCACAGTGGGGTTAAGGGTGGGCTACGGCTAGGCGCAGGGGAAACCCTCTGCCAGAAGATCAAACAGAGAACAATAACAATCTTAACCAAACCGCGCACCAAGAATCTGCGAGAGACACACCTGTGGTAAGGCCGAAAGCACCAGGGTCTCGTAGGTGGACCTCCTTATCCGCAGCGAACCAGAGCTAAAATCTGCTGCATGCACACACCCACAGTAAGACAACCATTAGTTTCATTCATGAAAAGATACATTCAACGATTCGAAGAACGAAGGAATCAGAATGAAACGGAGCAACGAAACAGAGAAAGGAACCGGCGGTATGACCACTGTGTCTCACCTCAACACTTGCGGTGGAATGTATAAGCTGAACGGAGCAGCAGCTCGGCGCCAGCAGGCTCACTCAGCGGAGGAAGAAGCGCTCGGCGCAGGAAAATTCCAGCAGCGCTCCGACTGAAACGTAATGGCGCGGAGAATGGAAGAACAATAACTGGAACAGTCGAGAATGGCGACCCTTATACCTTCAACGCTTCGGGAGGGACATCTGGAGGCGTCTCCGCCCTTAGATCCTCCTCGAAACATCTCCACCCTTGATTAAGGTGGTAAGGGTTGGACAGAAATTTAATGACCGCCATCTGCCTTCACGTGATCGGATCGGTGGAGTGAATGCCGCGTACGCCTGTCACCATGAATAATGCCGGCGGCAGCTCTCGGGTGGCTCAATTAGCAAGGCCGAGGTTCATTCCATAATCAACCAAAAATTATCCATAGACTTTATCGATTCTAAAGTGCCAAACCATAATGACTCACGGATACAATAACAAGTCAACCGTTAGCAGAAGGGTTGTGCCATAGTATATATATATATATATATATATATATATATATATATATATATATATATATATATATATATATATATCTGTGTGTGTGTGTGTGCGCTCCAGTTATAATCGCATAGGTAAAACATTATATCTATCTAGGCATAACTTAAGTCAGCGGAAAGTCTTCAATGTATAATTATATGTAATCAAAATATATAACCATGCATAATCAAGCCAGCGAATGGTGAGATATTTTTACCATGAGTTTTGACATATATATAAAAAAAAAAATTATTATTGATGCGGGCACGGGTATGTGACACAATCTTTAATGACTAAAATTGAGGATTTTAATCACTTAAAATTATTTAACTTCCAATTTCTTAATTCCTAAGAAGAATCTAAAATAAAGAATGAGATGCAAACTTTGGCCTTAAAGAAATTAATATAGATTTATCATTTTGTCCTTAGGATAAATCTATGATATTTCTTTTATCTTAATATATGTGTGTGGGGTGAAGATGGAATTGGTGATTAACATTAAGACCAAATTTGGTTTACAATAAATTAAGAAATGTAAGGATTTACTTGTTTTACTTTTTAAGTTTTGTTCTTGTGATAGGTAAGATTTAATAGATGCTTTCCTAAGTCATAATAGTTTTTATAAGTTGGAATGTTAAGAAAGTGATTATTATAGAAAATTTTGAAATTATGATTTAATGTAGATGTAATATATATTCTAACAAAAATGTTTATCTTTAACCCTCTTAATGTCACAAAGTAAATACTTTCTGGTGAATTAGGAGTTTTTGTGAGATCTGGTCCACCAAACATTCAATTGTGCCTGCCAAGTGGTGCTGAAGATGCCATAAGGTGTATCTACTCAAATAAGGCGCCCCTTTAGTTGCGGTAACTGAGTTGCATTATCCTATTTTCAGCCATTGATGTGGTCTTTATCTCTTGCTGACTTATCTCTTGCTGATATGAAGGGAGAAAGGGCATCCCTTTTCTTTTGGGTAAACTATCTGAAAAGGCCTAGTTCATAAAGAAGAAATCCACTTTCATGTGCCGCTGATGATAGGCAACTACGCCCAGTAAAGCATCCCGTGAAATCTAGAAAGTATCTTAAAGGGCAAAATTTGTAAAGAAAAACTGCATTTGAGTCGCCATGATGAGTCGTCTCATATGGGGCATTGGCCCCCTGAAAAATAGATTGATAATAATGGAAAATGTGATGTGATGTTTTTGCTAGATCTAATCAAAGCGAAGTTGCCTGCCGGACAATCAATAGCTAAATCTAGGGCAACCCTGAATCAAAGAATAATGAAGTTTTAAGAATTGTCCAATGCCATGCTTCGCACTAGGGCTCCTAAGAGTTTGTTATTTTGACCACTATATCCATGGAATATTTGCACAAGAAAGATCCATCTCAAGGAATCACTTCCTTCTACCTCAACTACAAAGCCATATTTGCACAAGGAAGATCCATCTCAAGGGATCACTTCCTTCTTTTTCAACTACAAAGCCTCACCCTTAGAGTGTCAGGAGAATTGAATCTGTGACCTCTGAATATAAAATATGCTTTAACGACTAGGACTCGACCAATTGAGCTAACCCTCACGGCTATCCTGAGAATTTGTTATTATTTTAACAATTTGTAAAGAAAAACTGCATTTGAGTCGCCATGATGAGTCGTCTCATATGGGGCATTGGCCCCCTGAAAAATAGATTGATAGTAATGGAAAATGTGATGTGATGTTTTTGCTAGATCTAATCAAAGCGAAGTTGCATGCCGGACAATCAATAGCTAAATCTAGGGCAAAGAGCGGACAATCAATAGCTAAATCTAGGGCAAAGAGTTGGCCTACAACCCTGAATCAAAGAATAATGAAGTTTTAAGAATTGTCCAATGCCATGCTTCGCACTAGGGCTCCTAAGAGTTTGTTATTTTGACCACTATATCCATGGAATATTTGCACAAGGAAGATCCATCTCAAGGAATCACTTCCGTCTACCTCAACTACAAAGCCATATTTGCACAAGGAAGATCCATCTCAAGGGATCACTTCCTTCTATTTCAACTACAAAGCCTCACCCTTAGAGTGTTAGGAGAATTGAATCTGTGACGTCTGAATATAAAATATGCTTTAACGACTAGGACTCGACCAATTGAGCTAACCCTCACGGCTATCTTTTTATGCTACTTAAAACAAAAAGATATTTTTATAGGATATATTAATCTTGATCACTTCCTTATAGTATCTTAATTTTATTTTAACCTCTAACTATTTACAATATCATAATTTATTATTAAATTTAAATGAGTAGCATTTTATTGTTATCATTATTATAAATAGTGAACTTCTCTTTTATTCCCCAATTATTTAGAAATGTGTCATCTTGTTTGGAGTTTGAATAAATATTAGGAAGCCTCTTTTTCTCCATCTTCATTATGTTATTTTTGTATATTACATAGCTATTGATTAGCCCTCCTCTAAAAAAGGGAAATGTCTACTGATTTGAGCAAGATAAGGTACAGTCTATTGCCTTTAATTTCCAGAGTATAGGTTATAAAATACTCTTGAATTTATTTTATGTTTCCCAACAATTATATGGGATGTTATCACACCAAACTTCACAATTGTATAAGAGAACATGAGTGATGAAAGTTTCAAAGGTGAGACCCCTCTTACCCGGTTTAGAAGTTTTGCACTCAAGAAAGAAATGAGAGATAAAATGAAAATAAAAATAAAAAATGTAAAGTTAGTTTCAATTTTCAATATAGTTTCAACTAAATTTACAGCCCAAATTTTATTAAAAAATAAATAATTTGAATACCAAACTGACGCTTCACAAATTGACTATTAAATATATACATAATTATGCCTTCTAATCAATTAAGTGTATACATTCTTATGCATTCTACACCTTAGGCTAATTATTGTTTCTTTAAAAATATATATATAGATAATTGTAAACCATAAATAAAATTTACAATTAAATGTAAACTTCTTGAGCTACATAGAATAGTGTTTAAAATATAAATTTTAACATGAATTTTAACAAGATACATATTAAAGTAAAACAAATCAACTTAAAAAAGGCAATAGTACAGAAATGATAGATTTTCTTTCTGTATACTTGGCATACGCCTCTACTTTATTGAATGAATTTATCCATGAAATCTACCATAAAGGATGAAAATACAGGACTGAGAACCACTTGCAAAAGAGCGAACTACTACCTATAAAAGATTTCCCATAAAATATATGCACCAGTTAACTAAAACGACGGTAAAAAACGGCGTTTCGGTCCGGTCTTGTTTCTTTTTTACGGGGAATTCTGGTAACATGGGGTAACTCATATTAGGTGCAGAAACTCGAAAGCAAATGAACAAAACTAATTATTTATTACAACTATAGAATATCACTGTGGTATAACCGATCTTAGATAAAGAATGGGAATGAGCTAAACTGCATTTTTATTAAAATGGTACATAAGGCCAAAATCTCATTGTGGCAGAACACGGAAAAGTTCGTTGAAAGGAAAACATTTTAATCTTAATCTCAGCCTCAAGACACATGAACAAGAACTAATGTATTTATATTTATGTCATAAAAGTGAATGACGACCATTTTCCTGAGACTGTAATTGTTTCTTCGTATATTTGTCGTAGATTAAACTAAGGCGGTCCAATTTTGTTTCAAAATGTAAAGATGTTATGATGCTGCCTTGATTTGACTGGCAGGTGATCGCATTACCAGATCTACAAAGCACTGAATGCTTCAGCCAAGGCGCGCTGCTTGCTCGGATCAGGAATCCACCAGAGCGACCTTTCTCGTCTCTCCTCCGATTCAGCTTCTTTTTCACTGTCTGGCTTCTCTAATTCCCTTAGAGAAGGAACACAGACTTGTGCAGGCACTGGAAAAATATCCTCCTGTTCAAATAAAATGAACACCCATTTCAAAAACACGTCGTGTAACGTCTGACATTAACATGTGAAATGCAAGAATATGTATCAATTTAGGAAAGGTAAGGGAATATGTAAGGGAATTTTGAGTGTGTACGTCTTCGTTTTGGTTTGACTCTGCATCGTCAACGTTTAGGTCATCCATAAAATTCTGCTCATCATCCGAGAATTCCGCAAGAAAAGCCTTCCACTCGTCTGCAAATTATGTACATCAACAGCGTTAATGTTTATTTCAAATTAACTAAAAAACCCACAATAAAGTTGTCCATTACAAAAAAGTATACCTTCCCATGTCATTTTCAGCAACAATAATAATAACAACCTGCAACCTGTTCCGATCTTTCAACCAAAACAAAACACAGTGAGTTTATGCGGGTGATACAATGGACCTCACAACGAAACGAACCCTAACTGTTGCGGGGAAGAGTAGATCCAACGAAATAAACTGGATCATACACTGGAAAGAACCCTAATTGTTACGAGGAAGAATAGCTTCGGGGAAATATATAAGGATGTGATAAGAAAGAAACCAAGCAGACGATGGTGGAGGTGAAATGCGGAAGGAAGTGACACATACGATTAAGTTATCAATTATATATTGAAGTAGAACAACCAAAACGGAAATCTGTTGTATTTTCAAACGGTCATATTTACCTTGGCTACAATAGTGCTATCATCTCCATAGGAACTGCGTTCAAACGGTCGAATTTATGTTGGGGTTAACAATTTGAAGCTTTCTTACATTCAAATCGACATCATGCCCCAAATTTCCGTATTGACTGTTTAAAACGGTCTTCCTTGTCATTTTAACGATAACGATTTCATGTCATAGTAACTATTCCTTCCCTAACTTGAACATGGACTTTGTTCGAAGTTCACTTTACTAGGATACATCAATACAAAATTACTTAACCTAAAAAGTTAATTTAAATAAAATTAAAAAAGAGGGATGTTTATTTTAATTTTAAAAAAAATATATTTATATTTATTTAATTATTAAAAAAATTGATTATAAAGAAAGGTTTTCGATAAAGGTAGGTAAATGGTGTGACTGTGTTGGTTGATTTTATTAGGATACATCAACACTTAAGAAAGGGATGTTAATTTTAATTTTAAAAGATTATATTTTAATTTATTTAATTATTAAAAAAATTGATTATAAAAAAAGTTTTTGATAAAGGTAGGTAAATGGTGTGATTGTGTGGGTTGATATGTTAAATATTTCCAATTCATATTTCACCTATTTTCACGATAACTTTTTTTTACTTTTTCTATATTTAATTAATTAACCTATTTAAAATAATTGGAATTCAATTTTAACAATATTTTATTTCCTTATTTCTTTAATTATTTAATAATATCAATTTTCTCATCATTCCCCTACCCTAATGGCCATATTTTAACTTTACCCCCTCTATTTATATTGTTCTTTACTTTTTGTGTTCAGTGAACCTCACGCAATGCAACGAACACAAATTACAACATACAATTTACCATAACCTTTCATCAATTATAAAATAAAATAAGAAAAAAAAACAGAGTGTTTATAAGGGTTATATTAAAAATTAACTATATTTTCTTTTTAGTTTTTTTTTTTTTTAATTTCAAAATATAATATTTTTTTAATTCCAAAAATAGATTAAGCTTTCAAAATTTTAAAAATTAAATACTTTAAAGAATTTTAACTTAAAAAAAAAATAGATTTAACTAAAATGATTTTATCCAGTTTTATAAACCAATCTTTAATGACTAAAATTGAGGATTTTAATCACTTAAAATTATTTAACTTCCAATTTCTCAAGTCCTAAGAAGAACCTAAAAGAAGAATGAGATGCAAACTTTGGCTTTAAAAGAAATTAAGATAGATTTATCATTTTGTCCTTAGGATAAATCTACGATATTTCTTTTATCTTAATATGTGTGTGTGTGTGGTGAAGATGGAATTGGTGATTAACATTAAGACCAAATTTGGTTTACAATAAATTAAGAAATGTAAGGATTTACTTGTTTTACTTTTTAAGTTTAGTTCTTGTGATAAGTAAGATTTAATAGATGCTTTCCTAAATCATCATAGTTTTTATAAGTTGGAATGTTAAGAAAGTGATTATTATAGCAAATTTTTAAATTATGATTTAATGTAGATGTTGTTAGCACCTAAATCTGCCTTAGGCTGAAGGAAGGCGAAATTCAGGGTAACCACAAACTATGCTCAGTCTGGTAGCTAGCGCTACCAGAACAGGAGAGGGCTCTCTCCGAGTCACGCTCAATAAATAGATAAAGAAACGGTCTGAGATGACTTACAGTGAAATATTGATCTTAGGCTAGTAAGTGAATATGGATACAAGAAAACAATTTTTTATGAATGACTGAGTTTCTGGGATGGTATGGGACCAACGGATTCTAATATCTGTCGACTATGCATCTCATCTCTATTTAATTGGAAAAATGAGAACAGTCTTTCAATAATATTACACATCCTGAAGATGAACCACCGTTGTTGGTTCGAAACGTCGATCAGAAAAGAAACCTAACGCGATGTATCCAGAAGATTATCTACATAATGAACAGAGAATTTAATACAAAGGCACAGATTATTTCGTGAGGCAAGACCGGCGGAAAGTATAGCAATTTAGTTTGAAATAATATGGAAAGGAGAGATTGCTTAGGAGAGTGAAAAGGGCATAAGTACATGATCCTTTCAACAGAAGAAGAACACTGAACATGAATTTTTCCCACAGGCAGAGCAATATAAAAGAATTCTACCTTATCTAACTAAGAAAATTTCATTGGAAATGAATATGAAATGAACTGTGAGACATAACGAAATACATATGAAACATAAGAGACACATTTGCTACACTCACAACCACATGAATCTCATGAAACAGAGCTGCTGCCTTTCATTAATCCTCTGTCAAAATATACAATGAAGAAACATAGTTTCTTTCCACAGTCTCCCAGAAGTTACAAGCCAACCAACCCTTTGCAAATAGTTTGCATACAATATATAGAATGTGCCATGAAGAGATTTAATGCCCAAGGGTTGGGGAGTTACTCGAATCATTACAAAATGGAGGTGGAAATCCAACCATTAGCTACAGGTACAACGTTACAAACATGACAAATGGCTTGGGTGATTGTTTGCCTTCCTTTGCCACTTGGAAAGAAGCCAATCTGGAGTGAAAATAATTTAAATGCCACCTTGGGTGCTGAAAAAGTGAACTGTAGATGAGAGGGCCCACTTGTGAAAATTCGCGAATCGAAATTTCGCGAAACGGAGGTGAAATTGGCCTTTTTTCCTATATGCGTCGTGCCACTTTATAGGTTGTTTTGAGGTACCTGTAGGAGTCCAAATTGTGCCCAAGTGTTCTTGTTGGAAAGCCTGGCCTGTCTACTTTCCAACCGAAGTGGAATTTCTGAATTTGTGCTCATTTGCCCCTCCAAATATTCATTCTCCCAAGATTTCTTCCTGTGTGTCAAAATAGGGGTAGAGAGGTCATTTTTTGAGTGTTTTTGACCTCCTGGAGACTCAAATCATGCCCAAATTTCTTGTCCAAGCACTAGTAGTCGTGATTTTGCATGCTGAATCCAAAAATGCAAACCATTTGTGATTTGGAGTTCCCAATCCTAAGCGCCGCGCCACAAGGAGAAAAAACCTGTGTTGTGCCCAAAAATTTGTCATGTGACCAAAATTGTCCCAAATTTCTTGAAATGTGGGCTGGGTATCCTCTATGAATTGATATGCTGGGCCGAAGAGGCTTCGGCCAATATCTGAAGTCGATCGAGCTCCCTTTGCCTCTTTTTCTTCTTGATTGCCTTCCTCAATTTAGCCTTCAAATTCCTGATTCAGGCCTTGCATACTTTTTTTCGCGCCATGTAGTGGAAAGCCATGTATCTCAGCAGTGCATGGTCATTTTTGGCCTTGTCCAAGAGCCTCTCCAAGTGCATGTTAACTATCTCGAGGTTTGCCTCCCTATCCTCATTAATCTCTTGCTCCAATGATGTGAGCTCAACTCTTCTCCTTTACGCAGCTTGGCGATGCTCACGAATGTTTTGTAACTCCATGATCACTTGTTGATCCTCCAGCTGTTTCTTCCTCTGCTCTAGATATTTCATGTTCCAATTAGCCCTCTCCAAATCAAGGGACAAGTCTTTGATCTCTAATTGCTGCTCCTAGATGATCTCTTTGAGTTGTGCACTGGTCGGTTCTGTATCTATATCATCATCATGAAGGAGAACGAATTTTGTCTCTCGTTCACTTGATGGATCACCTGAAGGCCCCTCATCATGCATTGGCTCCTTACCTCTACCCTGTACCTGTAGTGTTGATGTCGGAAGCGAGGCCCCTTCCACCCCGGGTGGAGATAACATTGGCTTTACTGCTGCAAACAGACGTCTAGCACCCCTCTAATATGTGATGAATACTGGCTTAGTAGTGGTCTCATGGCACTCATACTGATCAGAAGGACCACCTATCTCATGTTCAACCTTTGACTCTACCTGTGAAGTGTTGAAGAGGTCACGGGAGATGAAGTCATCCCAAGTAATGCCCTGCAATCCCAACTGATGATCCACCAAAATCCTAATAAGAGCAAAGTGATAGACATTGTTAAGTTGCTGCTGAGGGGTCTTGTGCTGCATAAACGTGTTCATCCTCTCTATGTTCCTGCAAATGAAAAATGGGATGTTCATCATCCGTACCCTGTAAAGTGCATGAGCAACCTGATGTGATAGGCATATAGACGAGAGAACCTCCGCTCACAGCTGAAGTACTTCATGATCAACTTCATGAGTGGAGCATATTCATATTTTAAATATCTGAATGGAAAGACTCTTGTGAGGTGCCTCAAGCAACTATCCTTAAAGTAAGGCTCATAATGCTGCCAATCAACTTTCTGTTTCTTGTTCCATGGTTCTCAAACATTCGGTATGCCGGTTGATAATGAGACAGTTTTAGGTGTCAGTGTGAAGGTGACCCCGACAAAAATAGAGTGATCTCCATGGAGGTGAAGCACAAAAATATGGGCCAACTCATGATGAACTCTAACATTAGCCACCCTTTGACAAAATTAAAAACATGCTAGGTGCTGGAAACATGACATAGCAAGAGGACATGCCTGCAATTCTGTGAGGGTAGTGGGCTCATGCCTAACATGTTTGCCACTCTTGTGATGTCTCCTGGGAGCCTCCTCTTCCGAGGATGAGTCACTTTGTGTCTCCATCTCATACTCTGATGAATGTTGTGATGCCATGACTGTTGTGTGTACTGTATTTAGGCTGCCCTTTGATGATGGTGTGAATTTGGGTGCTTTTGTGATATCTGCCATCAAGGAAAACAATGAAACAAAATGGAGTATTAGGAGGGGAGTAATGTGATGGGAATAGGGGTTATGGGGAGGAGTTTGTTTAGGGATATGTAGGGGGTTTGGGTATTTGATAGGGTATGTTTTTGGGGTGTTATGTTAACAAATAAGAGGAGGGGAAAGAGAATAGGGTTTGGTATTGTTTTAGGGTAGGGATAATAGGAAAAATGAGAAAGGGAGGATAGGGAAAAATGGTAGGTGAGAATGGAACCTTGGCCTCAATACCACAATTATGCAACCCTAGCAACAATGGCCTTTGTTGTTTTCTTGAGGTTGATTTTATGAGTTTTGTTGCATTCAAACATAGCCATAAACCACCATATCATTTATAAACTTTGATGAACAAGTCATGTCATAGAGCTTACCTTTCAATTTGATGGGGTTCACAAAAAAATTGAGGAAATTTGGCAAGGTTTTGGCCCTCTGTGGGTGTGCGCTGCGCGCAAAACCCAGTCCGCCATGCCCTGGGTGTGCACCGCGCCCGTTAAAAATTTGAACTGAGGGGTGGCTCTGTGTGCGTCGCGCCCCTGTGTATATGCATCACGCCCTGAAAATTGCCTCCAACCTTGCTCCAAACACACACGATGCACACTCAAACACTTTGAAATGTTTCCCTATGCACTTGATTTACACAATGACATTGATTTTGGTGGAAACTTGTATATAAAGACTTGGAAGTCATGGGTTAAATTTTTGCTTCTCCAAAAACCCATTTTTCTAATGTTATGTTTTGACACCTTTTCATTAACTTAAAGCAACACTGATTTTCACTTTCCCTTTGAAATTTTAGCTCAAATGATGAAATTTTCGGCAATTTTTGTAGGGATTGCATGACAGGACATTTGGCCACGAAAACCATGCCTGCATCTGAAGAAATCAATTGGTGACCTTTTGAAATTTTTTTCACAAGTGACACTGTTTGACTTTTCTTCAAAACAGAGTTTTGAAGAACAGTCGAAGTTTATCAATATGACGATGAAACTCTCTGAATCATTACTTTATAAGGGCCTCACTCTGGCCTGCATGACTTTACTAGACATATTTAAAGACCAAATTGATTAATCCCTAGACCTAATGATCAAAAATGACTTTTGTCCATTAAAGGACCAGACCTTGACTGTCGTGGACTTTGGTGATCAGTGACAAAAGACCTAAGCCACTAGGAGCCAGACATGAGGGGAAATGACTAGCATGACCTTTTCCATCGGATTATGGCATGCCCTTAGCGGAATGCAGCTGAGTGAATGGAGCGGGACTCCTAAAATATGAAATGAATAAAGAGTTTTGATCCCTGACAGAGGACTGACCAGACCGAATCTAACAGATGTAATAGATATTCGAACAAAAAATATGTATCTTCAACCCTCTTAATGTCACAAGGTAAATACTTTCTGGTGAATTAGGAGTTTGTGTAAGATCGGTCCATCGAACATTCAATTGTGCCTGCCAAGTGGTGCTGAAGATGCCATAAGGTGTATCTACTCAAATAAGGCGCCCCTTTAGTTGCGGTAACTGAGTTGTGTTATCCTACTTTTCACCCTTGATGTGGTCTTTATCTCTTGATGACTTATCTCTTGCTGATATGAAGGGAGAAAGGGCATCCCTTTTATTTTGGGTAAACTATCTGAAAAGCCCTAGTTCATAAAGAAGAAATCCACTTTCATGTGTTGCTGATGATAGGCAACTACGCCCAGTAAAACATCCCGTCAAATATAGAAAGTCTCACAAACAAGCATAAGCATGAATCCTTTGGTATGTACTCCGTAGACTTCTTAGCATCTCCCTATTGCTATATTGGTGCTATGATATGTAGAGTCATTGAAGTCTCTGATTCAGCTAGGTTTTCCATAGAAATGGTGCCTTTAATGAAAGCAACAATTAACTCTTATATCATGGATTGGACAACCATTTTATCATATAAAATAGCCAACCAAATCCTTGATTATAGAAGAAATAGGTTTGTAACTACCTAAACAATACCCCCATTTTATATGAGCGCCTACATCATGGATACCATCTGTTTCAATTCTGACTACCACATTCTAGGTTGGAAATGGATGCCTCAAGACCCAAACCCTATTCATATTTATCATAAGTATTTTTGCAAGGCCCATTATAAGGATCATATATATAGAATTTGCCATGGTTTTGTTTTACCCATCCATCGGAGCATATTCAAGAAACCTACACCTCAATGATCCGATGAGGCCAGCATTGACCTAACATCAATTGACAATTGGTTCGGTGAAGAAATGTTCACCTATGGCAGACTTTTTGGTAGCACCACAGATCCACATGTTCTCCCCTTGTACATTCCTGATAAGCTATTGGCCAGAGAAATAGCTTACCAAAATAACAGAAACAAGAATGTCCAGGAACCTCAAAGAGTCCAAGAAACAAATATGGCCTTCATTTCCCCTCCGTTGTGGTACTTACACACTACATGATTTCAAACATGTAGAGAAAGAAATAGAGAAGATAAAAATTCTGAAGTTAGCAGTCATTCCTAAGAGACAGTATGATCCAAGAGTAGTGGCTTACATCTTTAACACTCAGGTGAAACTTGCCAAATTTGAACATGAGATAGATGAATATGATGACTTGTTCACTTCAGCTGAGTTATTTTCACAAGTAAAACATCTAGCAAAGATAAAATTGAGAGCAGGGGGGAGAAATAAGTTTATGCAGTTCAAGACACAAAGGTTACAAACACTACCTCTGGATTTATTGGCCACTACCCCTATGGTGCAGCAAGAAGGCCACATTGAAGAAAAAACTACTAAGAACAGTCCTGAAAAGGAGAAGAGTCCCGAAAAGGAGCAAAGTCTTGAAAAGGAGAAGACAAATGAAAAGACCAACGAGCTCTTAGATACTGATGTAAATATTCATTCCATATTAATCAAGGAATGGGAGCAATTTGATCAAATGATCAAGAACCAGAATGACTCCCAAAACATCGTTACACCAAAATTGTCCGCAACAAAGGAGCCTATTGTTACCAGTACTACAATTGAAGGGGCAGTCGACACAGTGAACACTTATCAGGACATTCAAATAATTCCAAAGAATCATTTTGAAGAGATTGTATTGAAGGTAGAGGAAATACCACCCCTGGATGTATTTTACAATCCAAAGCATAGGGTTGTGGTTAAAAGAGAAAGCAAAAGGAGGAAAATTGACCAAGGAACATTCTCAACTCCTCAAGCTGAACTGATGAATGTGGTATTGAGAGACTCATAAGTCAACCCTTCTGAGGATTTAACTAAGTTGTCTCAGTATGCAGGTGCCTATACAGCTGCTACAATGGACAAGGCTTCTGAAGTTAGCCAACTGATCAAGGAAAAGGATCTAAGGATCACCCAACTTGAAGAACAAACTAGCAAAGTGCAAAACTTGACTTGGGATGCATTTGGCTTTTACTAGTAAAGTCGCACAGTCAACATATGGCCATCAAATGCCTTACCGAAAATGTCAATCTCATGGTTCCCAAACTTTCAGATGTTATGTGCATAGCTCAATTGCATTCTAGGTTGAGTCATCCTCCAGAAATTTAGCAAATTCTCTCAATTTTTCAGCTACAAGTGTAAGAGAAGAAGTAGATACAATGAATCAGTTAAAAGGCGATCACACTGATATTTTCATAAATCAAATCCCATATTTTCATGTTTGCAGTTTCAATGGCTCAAAGTGATTTTTATTGACAATTAGTTTTTATTTTATTATTTAAACCCTTTCATGTCTTTGAAGAAAGGGTCCTCAATTTGTATAAGATTTGATTTGAGAAGTTTCACTTTTGTACTTCTGAATATCTTTTTATCAGTAGTGGACCAAGGTTCTACATTTTTGTGAAGAAACGTTTTCAAGACCTGCACTTTTGTATCTCCTGGAAGTTTTCTCAAATAATAAAGTGAAATCAAAGTGTTATTTGCAGTGGCAAGACTCAAATGCATGCGGTATTTTTATCACTGTTCTTTTGTCTTGTTTCCTTATGTGATGAAACATTCCTTTTAAAAGTTGTTATTGTTGATATATGTATGTTGTTCAAATAATTCTTTATTGCATCATTTCTCAACATTTAGAATTGTTTTACTTTAAAGATATATGTCAGCGATATACATTGTTATGAATGTGATATGTTTTATTAATAATTACTTTGTTTAATTCTTAAACAAAGTAGTCATTATCTGTGAATGCATCTTTCTATCGATCAGTAATTCATCTATATGATTATTTGTCTAACAGAAATAATCAGAAATCGCATTGTTATTACATTACCCGAGTTAAATAAGTATATTTGTATATTTTTGAGTTATAAGTTAAAACACTTATCATGCATATTATATATTATAAACCAATCATCCATCAAACCATTCATTATATGGGAAACTAGTCCCATAATGTCTAGTTGGGGCCACCACACCAAACGGAAAAGGAGTTGTACTAAGGTCTCGACTGGGTGGTTATCCCCAATGTTGGTGCTGAGATTTTAGAGGCATCAACAGAACCTTACCTTGACTACATGCATGAGTTCCCTTTATAGGAAAACACATGCAACTGATAGTATATTGTCCTTGACATTTAGCTAAACTGGGTCTTTCTCAGAATAGACATGCATGAGTTTCTGATGAGGGAATCTTCAGTTATCTGGAGTACACTGGTTGAGTGCATGCATGCATCAACAAACTAATAACTCACAATTAGTTATATTATCACTCTAATAATTCCTTTGAAGTAAAAAGAAATAAAAACCAAAGGTAACCACAAACCACTTTTGGAGATCAAGACCTAGCCTTCCTAATAATCATAAAGGGCTCTCCCTTTAAAATTTAAATTTGTTTTAGTTAATATGTTTTTAGGCTAGTTATGATTGTTCAAGGTGTTTTTGATTTGTATTTGAGATTGGGTGGTGGGATCTGCTTAGACAAATGGATAAAATGATGTCTTTTAGACCATTGGTCTATGGATTCAAACAATAAGGAAGCAAAAATGGATTAAGTCACTAAAGGAAATGTTCCAAGGATGATCGTGTATATATATGCGATGTAAAATATATGAAAGCCGACATGTTAATGAAGACACATGGGCGTGTGTTAGTGGTTTTGGGGGTCGGCCATGGGGCTGCAAACCCCATGTAAACCCACGTAGACATGGTATAAGTAAAAGGAGCTTGAGCTCATTTGTTCATCATCAAATCATCACTTCTACGCACAAGTGAGGGGTAAAACTGCGCAAGAGAAAGAGGAGCTGCGTATAACTCATGCGCATGCTAGTTAAGTGCAGTTTTGGTTTTTCTTGTGCCGGGTGAGGTGTAGGCAAGGGTGCCGGGGTTCGGTTTGGATGCAGATTTGTGCAGGACTTGGTAGAGAGGAATAAGTGGCTCGGGTGAGCACTTCTCTTTGTGCAAGGTTGCACATGATTGTAAAAGCAGGTTGCTTATCTTTGTAAATTTGTCTAAGTGTGAGACTTGGTTCAGCCAAGACACACTTGTGTTGTAAATCTAATATTCTTAATAAAATTGTCGGGCAGACTCACGTTACAGGGAGTTGCCCCTCCCCTTTATACCTGTTGCAATTGTTATTGTTCTCGGTATAATTGCATGATGATAATGAATGAGTATGGGCTTCATTAAGTATAAAGGATAATTGCATTTTACTTAGTTTCGAAAAACAAGCTAAGTATGTTAATGCGAAATTAGGCATAGTCCACAAATGTTAGTATTGGTGAAAAGAAAGCGTTCGGTAGTGCCGCACCTTGCTACAAGCGGTTGGAAGACTAACGCAGGTGTAGGGGCGTGACAGTTGGTATCAGAGCAAGGTTTGCTCGTGAATGTTTGAAGTTGATGACAGTGGGTAGTTTCAGAGCTCGATCTAGAGCCGGTGAGCAGGGTTGCTCATGACGAAGTGACAGTGGAAGCAGGTACTTGCAGGTGAAGGAAGCTGGTTTCACATACAAGTGGAACAAGGGCTGGTTCAGTTTGCAGGAAACTTGGTGAAGCTGGTGAACGGTTTAGCAGGGGTAAAGCTTAGTGCTTGGGCCAAGCTGAACGACAAGGCATGGCAAGTTTGGGAGAAGGTGAAGGGAAGCTCTTACTTACCTTATACAGGTTGAAGCGGTTGAAAGAAGAGAATCCCCAGATTCGAGAGAAGCTTGCAGTCTTGGAAAAGAATATTGAAGATGAACTTCTTCAACTTGGTTGGACAATGGAGCAAGATGAAGTTGCAGATTGTGCTATCAAGGAAGAGGAAGTCGTGATGTTTGAGGATGTTGCAGACATGACCATGATGGAGGATGAACTTGAGGATGATCAAGTTGGACCAGGATCGTGCGGTTTGCAGACATGGATGAATGAGGAAGAGCCTCATGATGATGAAATTATTGATACTTGTGTTTCATTTGGGCATTTGGTAGATGGACCGTATGCAGTGGAAGGCAAAGCCAGTTTTCCAATGCAAGGGAGGATCTTGCCATGGATGTCTACGATGGGACCTTGTATGGAGGAACAAGGATTATTCTTTGTTGCAGGACTTGTTGGGGTTGCTTGTGACCTTATGGTAGAAGGTGCAAAGGCCCTTGACAAGGGTGGAACTTGATGATCATTGTGGAGGATTGGGTCATGCTTTAGCCACATGGAGAATTGGCTAAGTGCCCGACATGACTCATGGACAGGTTGAGGAGGGCACACACTTGTGATGATGCTTGGGTGGACTTCTCATGGCCGAGACCAAGAGATAGTCTTGGTGGACACTTTGGTGGAGAAGATGTGATGGAGGGACTGATGACATGATGATATGGTTGAGTGACCGAGTTCACTAAACCGAAGATTGAAGTCTTGGATGAGGGTGACCGATTGTTGTGATGGGTCTACTTGGTTGGACTACATGGGCAACTTAGTCATGGACATCAGGTTGAAGACATGGAGCATGGCAGTCTTATGCAGGGACATTGTGTGGGAGCACTTGTAGAGGTGTCATGGACATCCAATGAGGAGTGACAAGGCAGAGATGTTGTGCAGATGGATTTTCATATGTGACATGGAGACTTATTACTTATGAGTTGATGGAGAGGTTGTGCACTCTGGTACAACAAGGCCATGGACTTGGTTAGATTTGTGAGTTGATTATGGAGCATTCCTACTACATGGAGATGTTGGTTGGAGATGACTTATGGAGCTCATGATGACATGAGATTGTTGTGACTTTTAGGGACTTCATATATGGTGGACTTAGAGGATTTGATGCATTGAGGAGCTGAGGTCAAGGGACTTTGATGCAGTATGGGATGCATACTTTCAAAGTACATGTATGGGCATGGCTTGGAAGAGTGACTTGATGTGGAGGATCGGTATGAGGCACTTTGGAGTGATGGAGTTACAATGATGATGATGATGCCTTGACTTGGGCATGGGTTGAGCCGAGACTCAACTACTTTTGGCACATGGATAGATGAGACAAGTGCATACTTGTTTCTATGGCAGACTTGAGGGATGGCACATTGTAGATATGATGAAGGGGTGCTTCATGGTCCTAGATGTGGCACATCAAGAGTCGGGTTGAGGAGATATCTCTTCACATGGAGAAGACACACATGATGATGTTGGGATAGATGTGGCTGATTTCTTGTAGCACATTGACACCAAACATCATGGACAGCATGTTGCAGATGAGATGGATGAAGTTCCATGGACCTGAGCATGGATTATGGAGATAGATTCTTGATGAGTCAAGGATGTGGTAGATGTTTGAGGAACAACTGATGGTGGCATGAGGATGTTCACTCTCATGATTTGAGCGTGGCAGTTGGACTGGCCATCCGACTAGTTTAGGCATGAGGGCATGCAGTGGGCAGAAATGTGTTAGCATTATGTTGGAGTATCATGGCAGCAGTTCACATGGGGACACATGATGAAGACAGGAGGTCAGTAATCATGGATCGAGATGACATCTGATGGAGAGCATATTGTGGAGGTGCATACCTTGGTATGGTGAGCTTGGTGGCAATTGGTCACTAAGGCGAGGCGTGATGGAGATGAGGCTCTACATATGTTGCAATGATGTTTGCTTTGTGTGGAGGAGTCAACATCATGGATGATGATGATATTGGTGGATGGCTACCGGGATGGTATGTTGTCGAGGACGACAACGATTTCAGGTGGAGGAGGATGTAAGGTCTTCAGGAGAAGAGTGCGACGGGCATCGGCGAGTCATGCACGAGAGCGGGCGCGCGGGTGGGCACACGGGTGCACGGAGGAAATGTGCGATGGGTGTGACACTTTGTGTGGAGGAAATGCGACAATATATGCGATGTTGGGGAAACACTTATGCGACTAAGTGTTGGACGACCATGTATATATATGCGATGTAAAATATATGAAAGCCAACATGTTAATGAAGACACATGGGTGTGTGTTAGTGGTTTTGGGGATCGGCCATGGGGCTGCACACCCCATGTAAACCCACGTAGACATGGTATAAGTAAAAGGAGCTTGAGCTCATTTGTTCATCATCGAATCATCACTTCTACGCACAAGTGAGGGGTAAAACTGCATAAGAGAAAGAGGTGTAGGCAAGGGTGCCGGGGTTTGGTTTGGATGCAGATTTGTGCAGGACTTGGTAGAGAGGAATAAGTGGCTCGGGTGAGCACTTCTCTTTGTGCAAGGGTGCACATGATTGTAAAAGCAGGTTGCTTATCTTTGTAAATTTGTCTAAGTGTGAGACTTGGTTCGGCCAAGATACACTTGTGTTGTAAATCTGATATTCTTAATAAAATTGTCGGGCAGACTCACGTTACGGGGAGTTGCCCCTCCCCTTTATACTTGTTGCAATTGTTATTGTTCTCGGTATAATTGCATGATGATAATGAATGAGTATGGGCTTCATTAAGTATAAAGGATAATTGCATTTTACTTAGTTTCGAAACACAAGCTAGGTATGTTAATGTGAAAGTAGGTGTAGTCCACGAATGTTAGTATTGGTGAAAAGAAAGCATTCGGTGGTGCCGCACCTTGCTACAAGCGGTTGGAAGAGTACCGCAGGTGTAGGGGCGTGACAGTTGTTAAGTGGCTCGAGTGAGCACTTCTCTTTGTGCAAGGGTGCACATGATTGTAAAAGCAGGTTGCTTATCTTTGTGAATTTGTCTAAGTGTGAGACTTGGTTCGGCCAAGACACACTTGTGTTGTAAATCTGATATTTTAATAAAATTGTCGGGCAGACTCACGTTACGGGGAGTTGCCCGTCCCCTTTATACTTGTTGCAATTGTTATTTTTCTCAATATAATTGCATGATGATAATGAATGAGTCTGGGCTTCATTAAGTATAAAGGATAATTGCATTTTACTTAGTTGCGAAACACAAGCTAAGTATGTTAATGTGAAAGTAGGCGTAGTCCACGAATGTTAGTATTGGTGAAAATAACGCGTTCGGTGGTGCCGCACCTTGCTACAAGCGGTTGGAAGACTACCGCAGGTGTAGGGGCGTGACAGGTGGTATTAGAGCAAGGTTTGCTCGTGAAAGGTTTGAAGTTGATGACAGGTGATATTGAGGCTTGAACAAGGTTCAGGTGTTGAAGCATTTGAAGGTAGTTTCAAGACTCGGTTTGAGCAGGGTTGCTCATGATGAAGTGTAAGTGTGGGTACACTTGGAAACTTGATAGTTGATGACAGTGGAAGCAGGTTTAGCAGAGGTGAAGCTTAGTGCTTGGACCAAGCTGAACGACAAGGCATGGCAAGTTTGAAAGAAGGTGAAGGGAAGCTCTTGCTTACCTTATACAGGTTGAAGAGGTTGAAAGAGGAGAAGCCCCGGATCCGAAAGGAACTTGAAGTCTTGGAAAGGAATGTTGAAGACGAGCTTCTTCAACTTGGTTGGACAGTGGAGCAAGGTGAAGTTGCAGATTGTGCCGACCAGGAAGAGGAAGCCGTTATGTTTGAAGATGTTGCAGACATGACCATGATGGAGGATGAACTTGAGGATGATCAAGTTGGACCAGGATCGTGCGGTTTGCAGACATGGATGAATGAGGAAGAGCCTCATGATGATGATGATGTAATTACCGTTGATACTTGTGTTTCATTTGGGCATTTGGTAGATGGACCATATGCAGGGAAGGGCAAAACCAGTTTGTCGATGCTATGGATGATCTTACCATGGATGACTATGATGGAACCTTGTATGGAGAAGCAAGGATTGTTGATTGTTGCAGGACTTGTTGGGGTTGTTTATGACCTTATGATAGAAGGTACAAAGGCCCTTGACAATTGAGGAACATGATGATCATTGTGGATGAAGGGGTCATGCTTTAGCCACATGGCTAAGTGCCCGGCATGACTCATGGACAGATTGGAGGGCACACTCTTGGGTGGACTTCTCATGGCCGAGACCAAGGGATAGTCTTGGTGGACACTTTGGTGGAGGAGCTATGATGAAGCGACTCATGACATGATGATATGGTTGGGTGACCGAGTTCACTAAACCGAAGATTGTAGACTTGGATGAGGATGACCAATTGTTGTGATGGGCCTACTTGGTTGGACTACATGGGCAACTTAGTCATGGACATCAGGTTGGAGGCATGGATCATGGTAGTATTATGTAGGGACAGTATGTGGGAGCACTTGTAGAGGTGTCATGGACATCCAATGAGGACTGCCAAGGCAATGATGTTGTGCGGATGGATTTGCTAGTGTGACATGGAGACTTATTACTTATGAGTTGATGGAGAGGTTGTGCACTCTTGTACAACAAGGCCATGAACTTGGTTGGATTTATGAGCAGACTATGGAGCATTCCTACTACATGGAGAGCTGAGGCATCTTGCAGAGACCTTTGGGCCGAGAATTGTTTGCTTGCTGGATGTTGGTTGGGGATGACTTATGGAGCTCATGATGACATGAGATTGTTGTGACTTTTAGGGACTTCATACATGGTGGACTTAGAGGGTTTGATGCATTGAGGAGCTGAGGTGAGAGACTTTGATGCAGTATGGGATGCATACTTTCAAAGTACATGTATGGGAATGGCTTGAAAGAGTGACTTGATGTGGAGGATCGATATGAGACACTTTGGAGTGATGGAGTTACAATGATGATGATGATGCCTTGACTTGGGCATGGGTTGAGCCGAGACTCAACTACTTTTGGCACATGGGAGCTGATTGAGTAGCACATGGATAGATGAGACAAGTGCATACTTGTTTCGATGGCAGACATGAGGGATGGAACAGTGTAGATATGATGGAGATTGCTTCATGGACCTAGATGTGGCACATCAAGATTCGGTTTGAGGAGATGATCTCTTCATATGGAGGAGACAGACACACACATGATGATGTTGGGATAGATGTGGCTGATTTCATGTAGCACATTGACACCAAACATCATGGACAGCATGTTGCAGATGAGGTGGATGGAGTTCCATGGACCTGAGCATGGATTATGGAGATAGATTCTTGATGAGTCAAGGATGTGGCAGGATGTTTTGAGAAATGACTGATGGTGGCATGAGGATGTTCACTCTCATGGATTGAGCGTGGCAGTTGGACTGGCCATCCGACTAGTTCAGACATGAGGTCCGGAAGTGTGCAGAGATGTGTTGGCATTATGTTGGAGTATCATGGCAGTAGTTCACATGAGGACACATGATGAAGACAGGAGGTCAGTAATCATGGATCCAGATGACATCTGATGGAGAGCATACCGTTAAGGTGCACACCTTGGTGTGGTGAACTTGGTGGCAGTTGGTCACTAAGTCGAGGCATGATGGAGATAAGGCTCTACATATGTTGCAAGGATGTTTGCTTTGTGTGGAGGAGTCAACATCATGGATGATGATGATCTTGGTGGATGGCTACCGGGATGGTATGTTGTTGAGGACGACAACGATTTCAGGTGCAGTAGGATGTAAGGCCTTCGTGAGTGAAGTGCGATGGGCACCGGCGACTCGTGCATGAGAGCGGGCGCACGGGCGCACGAAGGAAATGTGCGACGGGAACGCGACAAACGCATGCGACGAAATGTGACAAAATGAAGAACACTTATGCGACTAAGTGTTGAGCGTGAGCTTTTATATGCGATGTGAAAAACATATGAAAGCCGACTTGTAAACATGGTTCATATGGGCATACGATGATGGTTGTGGGGTCGGCCATGGGGCTACACACCCCATATAAACCCACGTAGGTTTCATATATATGTAAAGAGCTTGAGCTCATTTGAACAAGCGAATTGGATCATCACTTCTACGCATAAGAGAGGGGTTAAACCTGCGCAAGGGAGAGATAGAACTGCGCATATCTCATGCGCTCTATGAAGGTGCAGTTTTGGTGTATTCTTGTGCCGGTTGAGGTGTAGGCAAGTGTGTCAGGGTTCGGTTTGTATGCAGATTTGTGTAGGACTTGGTAGAGAGGAATAAGTGGCTCGGGTGAGCACTTCTCTTTGTGCAAGGGTGCACATGATTGTAAAAGCAGGTTGCTTATCATTGTGAATTTGTCTAAGTGTGAGACTTGGTTCGGCCAAGACACACTTGTGCTGTAAATCTGATATTTGGGGCCACAACACGAAACAGAAAAGGAGTTGTACTAAGGTCTCGACTAGGTGGTTATCCCCGATGTTGGTGCTGAGATTTTAAAGGCATCAATGGAACCTTACCTTGACTACATGCATGAGTTTCCTTTATAGGAAAACACATGCAACTGATAGTATATTGTCCTTGACATTTAGCTCAACTGGGTCTTTCTCAGAATAGACATGCACGAGTTTCTGATGAGGGAATCTTCAGTTATCTGGAGTACACTAGTTGAGTGCATGCATGCATCAACAAACTGATAACTCACAATTAGTTATATTATCACTCTAATAATTCCTTTGAAGTAAAAAGAAATAAAAACCAAAGGTAACCACAAACCGCTTTTGGAGATCAGGACCTAGCCTTCCTAATAATCACAAAGGGCTCCCCCTTTAAAATTTAAATTTGTTTTAGTTAAGATGTTTTTAGGCTAGTTATGATTGTTCAAGGTGTTTTTTATTTGTATTTGAGATTGGGTGGTGGGATCTGCTTAGCCAAATGGATAAAATGATGTCTTTTAGACAATTGGTCTATGGATTCAAACAATAAGGAAGCAAAACTGGATTAAGTCACTAAAGGAAATGTTCCAAGGGCAAGATAGCGGAGTTTTTTTTCAGATCTTTGAGACAAAGGGTTGAAAGAGTTTCACTCGGGGTAAGAGATAAATTAAGGGTTCTCAAACCCAGAAAATGAATGAGGAATGAAGGGGTAATCAAAGATCAAAGTGAAATTAAGAATCCCTTAACCTGGATATTCAAGAAATCAATCTAAACTAAAGAGAAATTAAGAATTCTTTAATTTAAATATTAGAAGAAAACATTTAAATCCATAATTGTTAAGACAGAGTGTAATTGAACAAGTTCTAAAGTAGTATTCCAATTATAACATTTAGATTGAAACACACATTAAATATTATGAATAACTTTGAAGAAAATGACAATAACACATGAAAATACTTGTCTGAAATTCGCTCAACACATGAATCCTTGGAAATGACTAATCTTTGTTTATTAATCTAGCTTCTTGGCTCAGCAAATGATACAATAAACTTCTGGGTCTTCTAATCAAAATCTCTATAGAAATGTCTAATAGAATCCACACTACATACTTTGAATTGTGAAGTATTTATACAAAAGTTTATGTCAAAATATCTCAAACTAATTTGAGATTTAATTTGGGAAAGAAAAATATCTTTTGGCAAGAAGATAGAGACAGTTATTGAACTATTTCATGTTGTCCCTTTTATTTTGGTTCTGTTGGCTTTGATATTTTGCCCTTTAATCTTCTTTGTTTTTTTATCTTTCACGTTGGATGCTTCATTTATTTTAGCCTTTCATCTGATACACTTTGAATCTGCTGATCTATCAACATCCTTTTACCATGCTGATTTATTTTTACTATACATTAACCTTTTTACTTCATTTTACTATAGTAAATTAGTTAATTTCGCCCTTGTTTCAGCATCAGGTAGTTGTATTTTTAGCATCTTTCTATATGTTTCATCTACCTTTGTGTATTTGGCAAAAGTAGGCTTATTGATAAACAAGTGTCTTACCTCATGCTGGAGGTAAAACAAGTTTTCAAATGTTTGGTAGAGTACTCTACCTATTGGCAATGCCTTCATTGATGATGCATTTACTTGATCTCTTGCTACCTCTCTGGTTTTCTTGTTGTAATCCTCCTGATTCATCAGCTTATCATTTATTACTAAGGGATTGGGTAATCCATTTTCTATTAAAATCCAGAACTTAGTCATAAATCTGTCAACAACTAGCTGCATATTCTAACACTTGTCGTCCACGTTTTACATCTAGTTCCTCTTGGAGAAGAACCTTTTGACCTCCAAAATTATCTCTGTTTTGTCCTCTATTTCCAATTCCTGAAGCTCATATTAGATAATTCTGTTAGTCTCTTTTGGCATTTGTCCTAATTCTGCTTTTTCTTTCTGGATGGCCTCTGTAGCGAGCTTTATCAAATCTATTTGCTTGAAAATCACCTAAATAGATGGCAAAATATCATTGACATAGTCAACGATATGGGCCCATAGTTGTTCCTTACCCTGCCCAAGGGGATCTTTTAGTGTTAAGTTGTTTTCCAGGCTTTCAATATTTCACTCATCCCGGCAGCCTTTTGCACTTCTTGTTTGTGCATGATCTTAGCAAGCTTGTAATCAATTTCCAAGCTTGTCAATTTGTCTTTGAGCTTATTCATCTCTATGGTTTGTATGTAAATTTCTTCCATAGCTATAACCAACTTTGTTGCTTCATAACCTAATGTACCTATTGCTGATGTAGATTCTATAGAAATTGGTTGTGCTATGGCCATTGGAGCTGTTGGAGCCAATGAGACTGTCAGTGTGGAAGGAACAGTCGTTGGAACTGCTAGGATGACATTTACTGAGGTAGTGCCAAGATAAGTTTTCTTTAATTGGATCAAGTTGTCCAATTCCTTTTTTTTCTCCCTCAATTGATCATTTAGTTTAAGGACTAAGTCCATCAAATTTTCATGTCTTTGTTTGGTTTTCCAAGACTTCCTGTGTCTGGGGGTGCTACAGTTGAGGTACCTTCAATTGTTTCTTGAGTGCAGCAATGTCATCGTTCTTCTTTTTGATTAATTGTTTAGTAGCCTTGATGTCTTTGGGATCATGTCCCAATTCAATTATCAAGTCTTCCAAAGACTTGATTATGCTATCTTTGGCCTGTGATGAGGCCTTTTCCAACTAATACTGGGCCAAAATATTACTTAGTGAATTCTTCAACTGATGAGCAGCCACGGCCATTCCTGTAAGGGTGGGGTAAATCATTTCTCGAGCATGTTTGTGAAATTCAATTTGGTCAATGCGATGAATATCCCTTGCCAATACCTCTAAGTCTATCTTCTTGAAATATATTTATGTCCTCAGTTGTTGTACAGTTGGCTTTATGAAGGACATTTGCATCTTTCCCTCCTTGATGTCAAAAGCTAACATCAAACTACTCTGATTAGGAGGTGTAAGTTTAAAATACTATGCATAGGATTCTACTTTCAGTTTCTCATTTTAATCTCCTTAAACTTGTCCTTAATGTCCCTCTCTCTATCATTAGGCTTATGGAATGAGGAGACTTATACACTAAGCTGCCTTTCTAAAATTTGAGTTTTTGATGTAGTTGGCTCCTAAATTTCTCTAGATGGAGCTTTGCCCTTGCTCATGTCCAACACAGTATTAGTTATTTCTACTGAGCCTTCTATGTCTTCCTATTCTAAAACAGGATTGAGCTTAGGCCTTTTACTTTGGCTAGCTTTATATTTTACATTGGATGTGTCCATACCTGAGTTGGAGGCTCCCTTTCTGCTCATTTTTGGATTCTTTTCCTCATTCTAAGGAGTTTTCAAAATAGTAGGGTTACTCATGGTTCCTTCTTGCTCTGGTACCTATAGGAATGAGCTTTCAACAAGCTATCTCTCTAAATCAAACAAGGTATTTTCAACATCTACCTTTGTACTATCCCCGTCTATGAGAGTGTTTTCCAACTACTCAGATTGATTGGAATATCTCTCTATTTCTGGCATGGGGTGATGAATGTAAGGTCTCAATTTGACCTTTTGTCTTAGTTTGATTTTAAACCCTTGATGGTCATACCTCGACATGAAACTGTTCTTAAACTTCATTTGTTGTGGAATTTGATCTGCTTCCTCTCCTACCTCTCTAGAATTGCAAATGAAAGGGCAGAACTAGTTCATGATCTTGAAATGAGACCTTTTCTTGGCTGAGAAAAAATTGATATCATCAGAGTTCATTATCTGCCTATAATATTCCAGAGCAAATAACCTCATGGGGAGGTATTTGGGCAGTTTGTATGGGCAAGCTCGCAGCCATAGATTCTTATTTCGGTGTGATTTTGGTAAATGTACCAATATCCCACCTTACTTTGTTTGGACAACTGGAGCACTCTTTTGATTTCTTGGCTTATTCTAGGTGGAGGGCTTCCTATCAGCATGGTCATGACTGGATGGACAAAAGAGTCAATGAATTCTATATAGGTGTATGGTGATGAATATTTGTGGAATAGTGGTGTCCAAAATATAACAAACCTGGGGTGGCCTTTAGTATCCAACTTCTAGATGGTGAAGGGAAATCTGTCTGACTCATAATACAAACACATGTGGTAAAGTATAGATGAGTACTTGAATACTCTCTCATTGCGCATTCTGGTAAATTGTTCATGCATTCTTGCAGCTATGAACTGGGCATAATTGTACAAACTAGTAGGAGGCTTTCCTAGGGTGACAATGGACATCAAAGCCAGGATGAGCTCATCAATGAATTCATATATGGTATAGCCCAGAATACATGATATCATGGTTACAATTTTCTTTCCCCTTTCAGAGAAAATGGCAAAAGCATATGGAGGGGCATTTGTAGGAATGTGATGTTGTTCTACATTGAAAGTTTGGAATATTTGGGCCAGTCTTGATGGACTCAGTTTAGTGTACTAGTCTAAAAAATCCCCAACAGAGAGTGGGGTCAGGTTTGGACCTAGTTGGACTTGCAAAATTTCAATGATTGACTCAGTTGTAATAGTGAACAAGACTTTTTGGTTTGGGGATATTATAGCTCTGTGACTGGGAATGTAACAGGCATGGCACATATGGACAATCTGAGGAAAGACATGTACTTGTGGAACTAGTATTTGGGCAAATTTGAGTCCCTAAGGCCAATGTCATGAGTATGGTTTAGATATGTTTCCTTACTCAAACAATGAATTTTGAGCAGGAGTGTATAGACACTTGTGTCTTTGATTTCAAAACCTTTGTCCGCTAGGGAAAGGTGGTCAATTCCAAATGGGGGGTTGTGATTGGCCTAACATCCATGGCGACGGGGGCAGCCATAATTCAATTCATGTGGATTTGAATTTCACTTTATACATGTTTATATCAGGGATTTTAAGGTAATTTGGATAATTTTAGAAGGGTTTGGGTATTCTACTCAGGCACACACTTTATTTTTAAAGTAATTTCAATTAATTTTACTTAATTAAAACACTTTAAAGACTGAACATTTTGAAATTGAAAGGGTGTTTGGTAATTTCTCTTCAAATACATGGAATTTGGGTGAATTAACTTCAATTTGTGTTCTTGGTGACTGCAGAAGGTTGAATGGCTCTAGTATAGACTGAGACCTTGATTGGGGTCTCTGTGACTTCTTCAGGAGTAAAATTGAGGTCAATTGGTGATTTCAGAATTTGAAGGTGTCACAATGGCTTGCAGAGGTTTTACATATAAATTGATCGAAAATAGTTCTAATAGGGATTCTTGGCCTTTCTATTGAATAACGGTCAATTTTTTGCGGGTAAGTTACAAATGAACAATGGGCGGTTTTTCAGGTTGGGCGGGGAGGTGGTTTCCCAAGCCATCGGATTGCTTTTTGGAGGTGGCAGTATTTTGGCAAGGTCACCTGATCTACCTTAATGCTTGACACGTAGCAGATGGGGGCTTGGGGAATACCACTTTATCGAGCGGGTAAAGGTCGGCTATTGGGTGAACCCGATATGGCTGTGAACCATTGAATTTGGGTGTTGACGATTGGATGGAAATCGGGTGACAGAATAGCACGGATGAAATGGCAAAAGGTTTCGGGGGGACTGGGGCTTTAATCCATGGTGGTTTGTCATTATTTAGGAGTTAAACATGGGATTAAATCATCAGATGAGGTTTAATGAAGGGGTTATCTTAACTTTTCTGAGAATTGATGAGTTAATATGGTGTTGTCAGGGGCATGGGATAAACTTAATATAGTATATAGTTAAACTAAGAGTTGGGGTATTATATAAGGGATTTATTTATATATGGGAAAAGGTATATAGGGAGCTCTATTATTAGGTTATAAGTTAATATGAACTTAAATGAGCGGAGTGGAAATACTACTAATCATAATGTAACAATTTGTGTATTTACTTCACATACACTTATAATTAGGATAAAAAGTTTTTGTGGGTATTTTGAGTGAAATGGAATTTATCATGGGGTTTTTTACTATTATAGGCAAATGGATTTTAACCTTAGGAAAATGGGTTTTATTAGGGTAATGAAGGGAAATGACTTTTATGAAGCGAATTCTAACACTTGATGTCCATAAGTCATTAAGCTGGGAGTCTGGTCCCACCAAAATTCAAAGAAATGCTTTGACATTTTATGACTTGAAGCATTTTTAGTACTAGAACTTACTTGTGGATCGGGAAATTAGTAAGTATAGGGATGAAATGAATGAGGGGGAGTTAATTAAATCAACTTGTGAATCACTGTTTTTGCTTTAGTAATTTCTCATGCACATTGAAACATATAATTAATCATGATAAATGTGCTTTTGTCCAATCAACTTTATACCTCAGCAACCTTTCTTCTACTTACCCATTACTTACCCTCAAAATTTTTCTTCATTTTGGTGGGTGTACTTAAGCTAACAAACCCTTATCATTATTTTTTCTTTTGAAAAGTAAACTATCTAATTCTAGCATTATATCTTCCAAGGGTGCAGATTAAGCTGATGAGCTCCTTTTATTTTCTCTACCTATCTAATGATCTACCAAGATTAAGTTGTTTGGTCAGATTTTATTCTCTAACTATAAACATAAAATTCAAAGCATGAAGTAGTCAAGATTAAGCAGTTTGACTAACATGGGTTGTGCCATGTATGACAAGTTGTACACAACCATTACTTGCAGAAGAAGTAAAAATATTAGTGACACTTAGACTTGCACACTTTCATGATCTGTTTTTGTTTTTTAGGTTCATATATTTTTGATTTTTGATTTTTTCTTATTCTTTTTGTCCTTTGATATTTATTTTAGGACATACCCTATTTACATTTTTTAATTTTAAATATGGAAAACATTTGCAGAAAGAAAAGGTATGTACAATATTACAAGGCTTAACCTTAGCCAGTTCAAAATTATGAATCCTATGAAGGGGAGTTAACTAAATCAACTTGTGACCATGGCAACTACGGCAACAACTACAGTGTCTTTGACCACGGCAACTACGGTAGCTTTGACCATGACAACTACAGCAGCTTCAACCAAGATTTTATCCCCAAACAGAATTATCCTTTTTGCGGTCCTAAACAATAGTATCCTTGGTCTCCTTGGCCTTCTATCTTCTCCTGTACTTTGTATATCTAAATTCTTGCTCGAATTGTTGTTCAAGATGAAGTGTTTAGATGTCTAGTTATAGATATTTTTTTTATAACTGAAGCGACACATCAAGTGAGACCGACTTGTATGCCTGAGTGTAGGTCAGCTAACTACTAGGAATAATTTCCTTAACTTAAAAAATCAATATCTCACAAACTATTGGGAGTTTCAGGACAAATAAGGGCTTGTTAGAAAGAGGAAAAAATCCTCTTTGAAAGGTGATCTAGGATCAATTTTGAAAGGATGCCTCCAATATTTCCAAAATAAATTTTCCCTGTGACTATCCTTAAATTTTAGGCATAAAAAGTTTGGGACAGCATGAGGAATGTTTGGAACAATGTGGCTTCTTCATAATTTGGCTTTTTCATTGTTATTAATGTCATCATAAGATCATAGAGTCATTATGTAGGAGTGCAACATCAATGTAACATGATGCAAGAAAAATGTCATCATATACTAGTGCAGTCATAGTGCAACATCATTAGGAGAACTCCAAAATAATCTTCCAACCATGTTATCAAGACCTTATCAAGTGCCATCATCAATTGTGGTCATTTATCAAGAATATGACATCATCAAATGTAGTCCTCCATATGTCATCAAGGGCTTGTAAATACTTGGCACTTCTTAAGACTTCTTCATTAGTGACTTGACATATTAATTGATGACATTATTATGAAACAAGAGTTATGACATCATCGTTTGGAACCAGGCATCTCAACAATATTTGCCATCTCTTCTAGTGCCATATTGACATCAATGATAATTTAGATTAATAATTTGGTTGAATTGTGCGTCCCAAGTCAGTGAACAAAGAAAACTCTTCGTGCTTAAGTTTTTTTTTTTTCTTTCTTTCCAAAGAAATGGACTTTGAAATCAAGATCTAGGCAACTTTGGGAAGTGAAATGATAACAAAGCAGTTATTGTATTCTGGAATATGGTCTAGACATGCGAATGCCCCGTATGTAATAATATTACACACTAGAGGAGGTGTAGGTAGTATGTGTTTTGTCAACACATGTGATGTATAGTTTGTGGATGAAAGATATTTAAGTTCTTAGCTCAAAATATCGTAGAATTTAAGACCGTCATATGATAAATTCTTTGACTCTTGAAGATGGAACTTTCACTAAAATTTATAGCAACATTGTAGTGTTTCATATCAAGGGAAGAAAAATGCTATGGTTCAAAGGTTTAGGGAATGGTGGATATTGCAGAGAGAAATTTGTAAAGATGAAAATATGAGCCTCGACCCACATTGGGAGGGACAAAATAACATGGCATAATTTGTGTCAGTGAATTTGTAGTATAGCCAACTCCTACTTAAAACTCTACAAATTTTAAATAACAAAGAAGTTTTGAGCTTTGGTAGCTGCGTATCATTCATCTGAGTTGGAATCAAATCAAATTCTGTAAATTAGCCAAATATGGCTTAACATGCTTGCCACATATTTGTCCACAATGGGAAATTCTGGAAAAGTACACAAAAAAATAAAAGGAAAAATGTCTTGAAACTTATTGAATTTGGTACCTTTTTTATCATATTGAATTGATATGTTGAAAAGATAGTTAATAATTACTACTACAAAAAAACTGTTGAAAAAAATTACAATGGTAACTTGTAACTTCATGGTGGGGTTTAGATAAGATAAGATAAAATACAATAATTGATGTTCTTAAATGAAAAAATAATAGTTCAATGGGACTATAAGATGTAGCCAATTAACATCATAATGGGGGACTGTCATCATCACTTTAAATGCTAAAATTTGAAAAGATACAAATGCAAGTGCAATAAGCAAATATAAATACTTGAGAAAGGTTGAACTGGAAATGTAAATATAAGAGGGTTAATGGTTTTTATGAGTTAACTTTATATAGATACCTGTAACAGTTATGGCTCATTATTATAATTCAAGTTCAATTTAACTTATGATGAAAAACTCTGCATGAGATAGTATAGAACTATAATTTTGATTTAACGCTTGGAACCTGTGAGTATCCTTGGGTACAAACCATAGTAATTCATGAAGTAACACAAATGATATAAACCACTAGGTCAATTAAATGGTAGATTGATATCATATCAATTGAAATACATAATTTGTATCAAGAAATATTGAGAGGTCCTCTTAGTGGATTGCATCCATAATGTGTCTAGACAACATAAAAAATTGTTGCATAATTCAAACACGAATTCATAAAATAGATAACTCATTTTTGGGTCAAGGGTGATGTAATGTTAATGACGAGCTAACATGTAAACACCCTCAAGTCATAATCACTTACAACAAAAAGGGGTGTAGGATTGAAAGTAGTAAAAAAAACAAAATAATAAAACCTTTCATGTATGACTACAGTGAACTATGCATGACCAACAAGTTGTTGGGGCATACAAGGGGAAATAGAAAATCATACGGGATGAATTATCAGTTGATAATTATTAGACTTCAAAATCTGTGAGTTAATAGTCTGCTTTAGAACATTTAGCAGAAGGTATGATTAAGATGAAAAAAATTCATGGATACAATACTATGCGACTCATATGTAACCAAATGAAATCTAGAATTGATTTACACTTGACATAAAACTTTCTTAATTACATAGATGAACCATGATCATAAAAATTCCTTGAAAATTGAACACAGTTAAGGATAAAGAAATGCTGGTATGATACTAAGATGGTGGAAAAATATGTGGATAAAGTTTATGTCATGCAGATGATACCATGAGGATGGTATTATAGTCTATACCATAGATGGACTATGTAAAACAGTACATATGGGACCGTACGACTACATATGCTACAAGGTTGAAAAATGAAATGTGCATTGGTGTGTGTAACATACCTTGTGTGTAGACCTGAAGGTTACCCAGAAGGAAGAAAGTAAGTTCAGTATAAGTAACTATGGTTAATCGTAGTTTGGCATACATAAAATTACAATGAATATATATGATGAACATATATTTTTATGTGAACTAATCTCTTATGACCTTGCAGACATATTAATGTGGAAAATATGCTAACTAATGTATTGTATACAAAGAGACTGCAAGAAACAGGTGTTCGACAAGAACACAAGGCTTGAAAGAATGCAAGCAGAGAACATCATTCTTCAGATAAAATAAATGATAAGATATAGTTGCTTTAATAATCTTAAGTAACAGATTATGATATTTATCATAGTTGAACCTTTTCATCTATAAATTCTCACAAATGTTTTGAAAAAAAATGTTATAGGTAGTTATGAAAGGAGAGAACTTCTTGAGACCAATGTAGCTATGGAAGGAGAGGTGCTCAGAGCACTCCTTGTGACCGATGTACATCAAAAAAATTGCATCAAATGGTAAAGCCATGAGAGTTGTTGATTCAGAAAACCACTACCTGTGAACAAGGACATGATGCAGTGATACACATAGGACGGTGTAAAATTTAAGGGGGAGAGTATGTAACACCCCTCCCTTGTGTACTAAATTATTGTAAACCTAAGCTGAGTTAAAGCTAGGTGTGACACCCTCCTTTGTTGGTTAAACTATTCTAAACCTAATTTGAGGAAAGCTAGGTGATATGTAATATGAAAAGAAAATGTGTTATTAAATAAATTAATAAAATAAATCACTTGAAGGGTGGAGCACCAAGAGAGAGGACATTCTTGCCAAATCTCGTGAGGAATGGGATAGAGATGAATCTTTCATGATAAATCTTCTAGATGTGATTCTAGATAAGCTTGGATGGATTTGAGATCCATCAGATGGATGGGAGATAAAGATCCATCGGACATAAAGGATTTGTGGGAGATAAAGGCAAGCTTTTGTGAAGAAACGATTTGTGGAAGATAAAGACTATCTTTTCCGAAAAAGACCTAGGAAAATGGAAAAATCCATAAAAGTGGGACACTATTAATGGTAACTAAATCATGAAAGAGGTTATTAAATACCTAGTACATTGATCAATTGAGGATAGTTGATCCTTGGAAAGATCTTCGGCTTCCAAGTGAGGTTTTAGTTGGTGTGAGATGCGTGGAATGTTTTGTAAGATGATTCTTACTCTCTCCCTGTTTTAGTTCCAGTTTGGTTATGAGAAGTTTTCTTAAGTTTCTTCGCCATGAGAATGTTGTGTGAATTGCATATGCTTATGTATTAATAGATTTACTTGTGTTTCCCTCTATTATGATGAGATTCACTTGCATGGTATGGTTTTTATTTTAATCCTTACTTGTTATGAAATTAAATCATTTAGCTCAGATATGCTCATGGTTTATTTCTTATCTCTATATTTATTTCCTATTGTTAGAATGGTTAAATCATTGAGCTAGAGAGTATAGAAGTTGTGTTGTCAATGATTGTATGCATGTAACTTTTATTTTACTCTAGATAGCGATGAAGTAGTTGTTGAATCTAATCTTGGCACTTATTAAAGGTGCTAAGTAAAATAGTGTCTCTAACTTATGTGATATTATTTATATATTAAGAGTTTGGTGCATGCGAACAATTATGGATTAATGTTGTTAGCAGTATAAAGATGTAGTATTGTCTATGCCATGCATGAGCTATATCAATAATTTCCTTCATAAGTATATTAGATGCAATAGACCCAAAGCAATATCCTATTATGTGTTAGGGAGGGGGTTGTAAAGAAGTTTAATGGTTTTATGTTATGATTTGTATGTAAAGAGTTAATTTGAATTATAAACTCTACAACTGGATCTAAATGTTATCACACTCATACAGGTTGGGGAACAATGTAGGTATTCTTGCATGTGCATAATAGAGAGGAGTAGCTTTGCATGCCCATGCTATAGATATAAGAAAATGCTCGATTATTCTTTCCTCGAATATTGCATGAAGACATTAAAGTTATTTTAAGGGTTGCATGTCAAGAGAGCATGTGATATTACATCCAGGGTATATGTCTCTCCACCTTGATCTTTCAAGGTAGTTATGATCCTTGGTTCACTGAACTCTTGACCACTATGAAATCTTACCTGTATCTAATACAAAAAAATTAAATTTATGGGATCTAAAGGCTATTTTCCTAAGAGGTTCATTACAGTAAAGGAATAGTAAATATGAAATCTAAGACCAAGGAAAAAGTGAGTAGGCAAGTTACTGGCATAATTTCGATTTGAATGTAAAAAAACACTAATATCCCAACTTCAATTTAGTCGACTCAACCAATTGGACCTTTTCAAAGCGGTTCCTATTCAAAGGACAAAACTTCTATACTCAATGGAATTATGACCATTTAAGAGCATAACAGATTTAACTTTGGTGCTTCTCATTGAAAATCTATATTATTACTTTACTCAGATGTGTCATTGCATTTCACATTTCAACTCCAACATAGCCTGTTTGGATTTTCTGGCATCTTAGTTTTATATATTCCGTTGTATCTACTCTACCCTAAAACAATACGGGTTCGTTTCAGTGTATCACCAACATAAATTCTCTGCTTTCTGTCTATTACGATTTAGTTAGGCCTGATTATTTGATTTTCTCTGCTTTCTGTCTATTACGATTTAGTTAGGCCTGATTATTTGATTGGGTACGTCCCCAGAAAAGTCTTCTGAAGGCCCATCTCTATAACTGATATTAGGTAACTCGTATGTAACCAGAAACGGAAACGAAATGAGAAACGACAAAGTACTAGAAACTGGGTTTGGAAGTTTCGCACTCAAGAAAGCCAGAAGAGATAAAATGAAAATAAAAATGAAAAATGAAAAATGTGAAGTTAGTTTCAATTTTCAATATAATTTCAACTAAATTTCCAGCCCAAAATTTATTAAAAAACTAAATAATTTGAATACCAAACTGATGCTTAGCAAATTGACTATTAAATATATACATTATTATGCCTCCTAATCAATTAAATGTATACATTCTTATGCATTTTGCACTTTAGGCTAATTATTGTTTCTTTAAAAATATATATATATATAGATAACTGTAAATTATAAATATAATTTGCAATTAAATATAAATGTCTTGAGCTATATATAGAATAGTGTTTAAACTATGAATTTTAACATGAATTTTAATAATATACATATTAAAGTAAAACAAATCAATTAAAATAAGGCAATATTACATAAATGATCAACTTTCTTTCTATATACTTGGCATAATCCTCTACTTTATTGAATGAATTTATGCATGAAATCTACAATAAAGAGTGAAAATACAGGACTGAAAACCACCTGCAAAAGAGCGAACTACTACCTGTAAAAGATTTCCCATAAAATATATGCACCAGTTAACTAAAACTACTGTAAAAAAAGGCGTTTCGGTCTGGTCTCGTTTCTTAGACGTTTTTTACGGGGAATTCTGGTAACATGGGGTAACTCATATTAGGTGTAGAAACTTGAAAGGAAATGAACAAAACTAATTATTTATTACAACTATAGAATATCACTGTGGTATAACCGATCTTAGATAAAGAATGGGAATGAGATAAACTGATTTTTTATTAAAATGGTACATAAGGCCAAAATCTCATTGTGGCAGAACATGGAAAAGTTAAGTTAGTTGAAAGTAAAACATTTTAATCTTAATCTCAGCCTCAAACTAATGTATTTATATTTATGTCATAAAAGTGAATGACGACCCTTTTCCTGAAACTGTAATTGTTTCTTCGTATATTTGTCGTAGATTAAACTAAGGCGATCCAATTTTGTTTCAAAATGTAAAGATATTATGATGCTGCCTTGATTAGACTGGCAGGTGATCGCATTACCAGATCTACAAAGCACTGAATGCTTCAGCCAAGGCGCGCTGCTTGCTCGGATCAGGAATCCACCAGAGCGACCTTTCTCGTCTCTCCTCCGATTCAGCTTCTTTTTCACTGTCTCGCTTCTTTAATTCCCTTAGAGAAGGAACACAGACTTGTGCAGGCACTGGAAAAATATCCTCCTGTTCAAATAAAATGAATACCCATTTCAAAAACACGTCGTGTAACGTCTGACATTAACATGTGAAATGCAAGAATATGTATCAATTTAGGAATGGTAAGGGAATTTTGAGTGTGTACGTCTTCGTTTTGGTTTGACTCTGCATCGTCAACGTTTAGGTCATCCATAAAATTATGCTCATCATCCGAGAATTCCGCAAGAAAAGCCTTCCACTCCTCTGTAAATTATGTACATCAACAGCGTTAATATTTATTTCAAATTTACTAAAAAACCCACAATAAAGTTGTCCATTACAAAAAATATACCTTCCCTTGTCATTTTCAGCAACAATAATAATAACAACCTGCAACCTGTTCCGATCTTTCAACCAAAACAAAAGGCAGGGAGTTTATGCGGGTGATACAATGGACCTCACAACGAAACGAACCCTAACTGTTCCGGGGAAGAGTAGATCCAACGAAATAAACTGGGTCATACACTGGAAAGAACCCTAATTGTTACGAGGAAGAATAGCTTCAGGGAAATATATAAGGATGTGATAAGAAAGAAACCAAACAGACGATGCTGGAGGTGAAATGCGGATTTTATCCAGTTTTATAAACCAATCTTTAATTACTAAAATTGAGGATTTTAATCACTTAAAATTATTTAATTTCCAATTTCTTAAGTCCTAAGAAGAACCTAAAAGAAGAATGAGATGCAAACTTGGGCAGATTTATCATTTTGTCCTTAGGATAAATCTACGATATTTCTTTTATCTTAATATATATGTGTGTGGTGAAGATTATATATGTGTGTGTGGTGATTAACATTAAGACCAAATTTGGTTTACAATAAATTAAGAAATGTAAGGATTACTTGTTTTACTTTTTAAGTTTAGTTATTGTGGTAGGTAAGATTTAATAGATGCTTTCCTAAATCATCATAGTTTTTATAAGTTGGAATGTTAAGAAAGTGATTATTATAGCAAATTTTTAAATTATGGTTTAATGTAGATGTTGTTAGCACCTAAATCTGCCTTAGGCTGAACGAAGGTGAAATTCAGGGTAACCACAAACTACGCTCAGTCTGGTAGCTAGCCCTACCAGAACAGGAGAGGGCTCTCTCCCAGTCACGCTCAGTAAATAGATAAAGAAATGGTCTGAGATGACTTACAGTGAAATATTGATCTTAGGCTAGTAAGTGAATATGGATACAAGAAATCAATTTTTTATGAATCACAGAGTTTCTGGGATGGTATGCGACCAACGGACAACAATGAACAGAGAATTTAATACAAAGGCACAGATTATTTCGTGAGGCAAGACCGGCGGAAAGTATAGCAATTTAGTTCGAAATAATGTGGAATGGAGAGATTGCTTAGGAGAGTGAAAAGGGCATAAGTACATGAATCCTTTTCAACAGAAGAACACTGAACATGAAATTTTCCCACAGGCAGAGCAATATAAATGAATTCTACCTTATCTAACTAAGAAAATTTCACTGGAAATGAATATGAAATGAACTGTGAAACATAACGAAATACATATGAAACATAAGAGACACATTTTCTACACTCACAACCACATGAATCTCATGAAACAGAGCCGCTGCCTTTCATTAATCCTCTGTCAAAATATACAATGAAGAAACAGAGTTTCTTTCCCACAGTCTCCCAGAAGTTACAAGCTAACCAACCCTTTGCAAATAGTTTACATACAATATATAGAATGTGCCATGAAGAGATAGAACATCCAAGGGTTGGGGAGTTACTCGAATCATTACAAAATGGAGGTGGAAAGCCAACCATTAGCTACAGGTGCAGCATTACAAACATGACAAATGGCTTGGGTGATTGTTTGCCTTCCTTTTCCACTTGGATAGAAGCCAATCTGGAGTGAAAATACTTTAAATGCCACCTTAGGTGCCGAAAAAGTGAAGTGTAGATGAGAGGGCCCACTTGTGAAAATTCGTGAATCGAAATTTCACGAAACGGAGGTGAAATTAGCTTTTTTTCCTATATGTGTCGCGCCACTTTGGAGGTTGTTTTGAGGTACCTGCAGGAGTCCAAATTGTGCCCAAGTGTGCTTGTTGGAAAGCCCGCTCTGTCTACTTTCCAACCCAAGTAGAATTCATGAATTAGGTGCTCATTTTCCCCTCCAAATCTTCACTCTCCCAAGACTGCTTCCTGTGTGTCAAAATAGGGGCAAAGAGGTCATTTTTTGAGTGTTTTTGACCTCTTGGAGACTCAAATCATGCCCAAATTTCTTGTCCAAGCACTAGTGCTCGTGATTTTGCATGCTAAATCCAAAAATGCAAACCATTTATGATTTTGAGTTCCCAATCATAAGCACAAGGGGAAAAAACCTGTGTTGTGCCCAAAAATTTGTCATGTGACCAAAATTGTCCCAAATTTCTTGAAATTTGGGCTGGAGATCCTCTATGAAGTGCTATGCTGGGCCAAAGAGGCTTCGGCCAATATCTGAAGTCGATCGAGCTCCCTTTGCCTCTTTTTCTTCTTGATTTCCTTCCTCAATTTAGCCTTCAAATTCCTGATTCGGGCCTTGCATACCTTGTTTCGCGCCATGTAGTGAAAAGCCATGTGTCTCAGCAGTGCATGGTCCTTCTCGGCCTTGTCCAAAAGCCTCTCCAAGTGCATGTTAACTCTCTCGATGTTTGCCTCCCGATCCTCATTAATCTCTTGCTCCAATGATGTGAGCTCAACTCTTCTCCTTTGCGCAGCTTGGCGATGCTCACGAATGTTATGTAGCTCCATGATTGCTTGTCGATCCTCCAGCTATTTGTTCCTCTGCTCTAGATATTTCATGTTCCAATTAGCCCTCTCCAAATCAAGGGACAAGTCTTCGATCTCTAATTGCTGCTCCTGGATGATCTCTTTGAGCTGTGCACTCGTTGGTTTTGTATCTGTATCATCATCATGAAGGAGAATGAATTCGGTCTCTCGTTCACCTGAAGGCCCCTCATCATGCATTAGCTCCTTACCTCTACCCTGTACCTGTAGTGCTGATGTCGGAAGCGAGGCCCCTTCCACCCCGGGTGGAGATAACACTCGCTTTACTGCTGCAAACAGATGTCTAGCACCCCTCTGATATGTGATGAATACTGGCATAGTAGTGGTCTCATGGCACTCATACTGATCAGAAGGACCACCTATCTCATGTTCAACCTTTGACTCTACATGTGAAGTGTTGAAGAGGTCACGGGAGATGAAGTCATCCCAAGTAATGCCATATAATCCCAACTGATGATCCACCAAAATCCTAATAAGAGCAAAGCGATAGACACTATTAAGTTGCTGTTGAGAGTTCTTGTGCTGCTTGAACGTGTTCATCCTCTCTATGTTCCTGCAAATGAAAAATGGGATGTTAATCATCCGTACCCTAGTAAAGTGCATTAGCAACCTGATGTAATAGGCATATAAACGAGAGAACCTCCCCTCACAGTTGAAGTACTTCATGATCAACTTCATGAGTGGAGCATATTCATCTTTCAAATATCTGAATGGAACGACTCTTGTGAGGTGCCTCAAGCAACTGGCCTTAATGTAAGGCTCATAATGTTGCCGATCAACTTTCTGTTTCTTGTGCCATGGTTCCCCAACACTCGGTATGCCGGTTGATAATGAGACAGTTTCAGGTGTCAGTTTGAAGGTGACCCCGGCCAAAATAGAGTGATCTCCATGGAGGTGAAGCACAAAAAGACGAGCCAACTCATGATGAACTCTAACATTAGCGACCCTTTGACAAAATTCAAAACATGCTAGGTGTTGGAAACATGACATAGCAAGAGGACATGCCTGCAATACTATGAGGGTAGTGGGCTCATCCCTAACATGTTTGCCACATTTGTGATGTCTCCTGGGAGCCTGCTCTTCCGAGGATGAGTCACTTTGTGTCTCCATCTCATACTCTGATGAATGTTGTGATGCCATGACTACTGTGTGTACTGTATTTACACTGCCATTTGATGATGGTGTGAAGCTGGGTGCTTTTGTGATATCTGCCACCAAGGGGAACAATGAAACAAAAGGGAGTATTAGGAGGGGAGTAATGTGATGGGAATAGGGGTTATGGGGAGGAGTTTGTTTAGGGATATGTAGGGGGTTTGGGTATTTGATAGGGTATGTTTTTGGGGTGTTATGTTGACAAATAAGAGGAGGGGAAAGAGAATAGGGTTTGGTAGTGTTTTGGGATAGGGATAATAGGAAAAATGAGAAAGGGAGGATAGGGAAAAATGGTAGGTGAGAATGGAACCTTGGCCTCAATACCACAATTATGCAACCCTAGCAACAATGGCCTTTGGTGTTTTCTTGAGGTTGATTTTATGAGTTTTGTTGCATTCAAACATAGCCATAAACCACCATATCATTTATAAAATTTGATGAACAAGTCATGTCATAGAGCTTACCTTTCAATTTGATGGGGTTCACAAAAAATTCGAGGAAATTTGGCACGGTTTTGACCCTCTGTGGGTGTGCGCTGCACGCAAAACCCAGTGCGCTGCGCCCTGGGTGTGCGCCGCGCCCGTTGAAAATTTGAACTGAGGGGTGGCTCTGTGTGCACCGCGCCCCTGTGTATATGCGTCGTGCCCTGAAAATTGCCTCCAACCTTGCTCCAAACACGCACGATGCACACTCAAACACTTTGCAATGTTTCCCTATGCACTTGATTTGTACAATGACTTTGATTTTGGTGGAAACTTGTATATAAAGACTTGGAAGTCATGGGTTAAATTTTTGCTTCTCCAAAAACCCATTTTTCTAATGTTATGTTTTGACACCTTTTCATTGACTTAAAGCAACACTGATTTTCACATTCCCTTTGAAATTTTAGCTCAAATGATGAAATTTTCTGCGCTTTTTGCAGGGATTGCACGATAGGACATTTGGGCACAGAAACCATGCCTGCATTTGAAGAAATCAATTGGCGACCTTTTGAAAATTTTATCACAAATGATACTGTTTGACTTTTCTTCAAAACAGAGTTTTGAAGAACAGTTGAAGTTTATCAATATGACGATGAAACTCTCTAAATCATTACTTTATAAGGGCCTCACTCTGGCCTGCATGGCTTTACTGGACATATTTAAAGACCAAATTGATTAATCCCTAGACCTAATGATCGAAAATGACTTTTGTCCATTAAAGGACCAGACCTTGACTATCGTGGACTTTGGTGATCATTGACAAAAGACCTAAGCCAGCAGGAGCCATACATGAGGGGAAATGACTAACATGACCTTTTCCGTCAGATTATGGCATGCCCGTAGCGGAATGCAACTGAGTGAATGGAGCGGGACTCCTAAAAAATGAAATGCATAAAGAGTTTTGATCCCTGACGGAGGACTGACCAGACCGACTCTAACAAATGTAATAGATATTCTAACAAAAAATTTTATCTTCAACCCTCTTAATGTCACAAAGTAAATACTTTCTGGCGAATTAGGAGTTTTTGTGAGATCTGGTCCACCGAACATTCAATTGTGCCTGCCAACTGGTGCTAAAGATGCCATAAGGTGTATCTACTCAAATAAGGCACCCCTTTAGTTGCAGTAATTGAGTTGCGTTATCCTATTTTTCGCCATTGATGTGGTGTTTATCTCTTTCTGACTTATCTCTTGCTGATATGAAGGGAGAAAGGGCATCCCTTTTCTTTTGGGTAAACTACCTGAAAAGCCCTAGTTCATAAAGAAGAAATCCACTTTCATGTGTTGTTGATGATAGGCAGCTACGCCCAGTAAAGCATCCCGTGAAATATCGAAAGTCTCTTAAAGGGCAAAATTTGTAAAGAAAAACTGCATTTGATTTGCCATGATGAGTCGTCTCATATGGGGCATTGGCCACCTGAAAAATAGATTGATAATAATGGAAAATGTGATGTGATGTTTTTTCTAGATCTAATCAAAGTGAAGTTGCCTGCCCGATAATCAATAGCTAAATCTAGGGCAAAGAGCTGGCCTGCAGCCCTGAATCAAAGAATAATGATGTTTTAAGAATTTTCTAATGCCATGCTTCGCACTAGGGCTCCTAAGAGTTTGTTATTTTTTTATTTGTGGTTCACAAACCCCAAAGATCGATGACCACTATATCCATGGAATATTTTTACAAGGAAGATCCATCTCAAGGGATCACTTCCTTCCAGCTCAACCACAAAGTCTCACCCTCAGAGTGTCAAGAGAATTGAACCTATGACCTCTGAATATAAAATATGCTTTAACGACTAGGACTCGACCAATTAAGCTAACCCTCACAGCTATTGTGAGAATTTGTTATTATTTTAACAATGCCAACTTTCTTTTTATGCTACTTAAAACAAAAGGATATTTTTTATAGGATATATTAATATTGATCAATTCCTTATACTATCTTAATTTTTATTTAACCTCTAACTATTTACAATATCATAATTTATTATTAAATTTAAATGAGTAGCATTTTATTGTTATCATTATTATAAATAGTGAACTTCTCTTTTATTCCCCAATTATTTAGAAATGTGTCATCTTGTTTGGAGTTTGAATAAATATTAGGAAGCCTCTTGTTCTCCATCTTCATTATGTTATTTTTGTATATAACATAAATATTGATAGCCCTCCTCTAAGAAAGGGAAATGTCTACTAATTTGAGAAAGATAAGGTATAGTCTATTGCCTTTAATTTCTAAAGTATAGGTTATAAAATACTCCTGAATTTATTTTATGTTTCTCAACAATTATATGGGATGTTATCGCACCAAACTTCATAATTGTATAAGAGAATATGAGTGATGAAAGTTTCAAAGGTGAGACCCCTCTTACCCTGCATCCAAAGGCCCAATGTTTTACAATTGTTTTCAAGTCCATAATAATCTTCCCACCCTTCTTTTATCATTTTCTCAAAACTATAATTATGGTTAATGTTGTGATGGAGATCGCTTTTGAGATATTTGAATGCAATTAATTCCTCAAAATAATTGTTTGCATACACGGAATTCACATAAATAATCTTGTAAATTTAATTATTATGATCCATAATAACTTTCCCATATTTTTGTTTAGTTATAAGGTTAGGAATCTTGGTAATGTGAGAAATCATTTGAAATTGAAATATATTCTAGGTATATTTTGGAAATTTTAAGAGAAATCATTATTCATCTTAATTCCTCTTAGTATCACAAAGCTGATATATTTTTGCATCCTACATCTTGAGAATTATCCAACAGATGGTTTCTTTCTAGAGCTCTCGAGAATCATTTATTAGTTTAGGAATGTTAATTTCTTCTTTTCACATAGTTAATATGAAAATGAAATTTTGATATTATATATTGTGGTTGATCATATCATTATAATATATTAATTTTCTTTTTCCTTTAATGCTTCGCCACACAACAATTTTTCGTGAAATTTAAATATAGTAATATTTTTAGAATTATCCTTAATTTACAATATGATTTCCTCCTTTATACCCTACACATTGGGAAAAAATTAGGCATATTTATGCCATTATTACTTGACATAAAAGTTGTTTTGGCTATAATATAAATTAATTTTAGGAATCCCCTCATTATCCATTTTGTTTAACAAGTTCTTATACACTAGGTACCTAGTCATAGTCATGTTCTAAATTTGGAAAGAGATTTTTTATTGTTTGGATAAATAGGTATTCCATAGAAGATGAAAACCTTTAATAACTACTCAGAAAACTAAATAAAAGATCAAAGTGCAAATATTTTTAAGTGGTTAAAACCCTCTAAGAAAGAAACAACCAATGGGCCTAGTCAATGTAGCCAATTGAGTCAATTTTGATTAATGCAAAAGAAAATATTTTACATAAGAGAGTGATCAAAATTGATCATCATCCATGACCCTCCATGCCCTTTGAATAAATATCATGAATTAATCAGGTGTTAAACCACATATTAATAGCATTTAGTATTGAGGCAAATATTCGATGTGATATCACTCTAAGTCTAGAACATATTGTGACCATCAGATTACAATGCAACTAATGTATACTAAAGAAACACACTTTTACCTAATAGACACATTAGACAATGGTGAAATTAACTAACTCTTAAGTGTCTAGATATCCTAGAACTTATGAGAGAAAGATAAGATACAAGGTATTACATATAACTTTCATACTATAGCCTATAAAATTATTTTAGACAAGTTATATCTGTGTCCATGACCCTCTAGATATGTAGTATCCCCAAACATCTCATTCATATAAATGTAACGAGAGTAACAAGAGTCTCAAAGAGGAGGATTTTATTGTGCCATGTCCAAAAGTGTATTGATTTACAATTATTTTTAAGTTCGTTAATATTTTCATTGTCAATTTATCTTTCTCTCAATTCTATAGTGCCCCTTGAGTTCATATTCAATATTGATTCTAAAATATTATTATAAAAATGTTTCTTCCAAATTTCATATAAATTTAAAATCGAATAAATTTATTTGAAATTGATTTTATGATCTTTTTATTTAATCTTTCTAGTACCTTTCTATTAATTTTCGAAAATATAGTAGGTTACACCTATATGTCTACGAGTTAGCTGGTCTTAACCTGCCCAGAGGGAAACCAAGTCTTTTGGCCACCTAACTAAAAAATATGTCATCCAAAAACAAAAAATAATAAGTCTAACCATCCATGCTATGTAAGCCTGAGAGTCTTTATTCCTCCTATTTTCTAAACAGCTATAAACATAACTACTAATACGCCTATAAATATGAAATTCTATCATGCAAAACTAGAAGGAAAGATGCATTGTCGCTACTCATCATCAACTCAATCCACTAGTGTAGAGTCCTCGACATTGTAACGTGATAGCATCATGTGGGGTATACACTGGATATGCTACTCTATTCAATTGAGCCGAACATTCTGTTGCTGTAATTGAAACTGTATTTTTTTTAAATTCTTTGGTGTAATCAGGGTGTCCATGAGGGGGGAAATGTATATCAAGAGTAAAATGCTCTAAATGTTTAGCCAGAATTCTCTTCATCATCCAAAACAAATGGATTGTCTGCTTGTATTGAGATGATCTTCGACAAGTGTCGCCTGAGTCTGGGAGCACAATTTTCCACTCATCCATATCAAGTTCAAAATCCTCCTAGGTCTATCAAATCTCAGCCTTCCAATCTGCAATAAGTTGTTTGGCTGGCTTAGAGCTACTAGCATGGTATGCTTGAGCTTCTTCCTAAATTATATGAGGTTAGCTTATGTCCCTATCTCGTCCCCCCATATGGACTTGGTTGACTAATCTGAGACGGGGAGGCCTTCCTCTACTTCCCACAACCACAACCCCCACACCATTCTTACCCTTACAAGCTACCCTGACCATGATTTTACTATTTCTTGATAGAGACTACCCTGTCTCTATCCCTAGATTTCGACCCAAAAAAGGTTCAGAATTAGATGCCTATTTCTACCAAGGGTAGATGCAACGCTGCAAACCTATTAAAACAATTTCAAATGAAACCAACCAACTAAGGAACCTACTCCGAATCTTATATTGAATCGACTGCCAACATAATTTAATGGTTTCACTTTTGCCATTTTTCCACTTTTTCCCACTAGTGTCCCTAAATTGACTAACAATACCATCCACATTCAATACCCCTGGATTACCTAGGCTCATCTCATAATTTGACATTACACAAAGAAAAGTAGAGGAATTTTGGCCAACGGCTACCCTAAGCCCAAAACCCACAAAACTCGTTCGATCGACACCCCATAAAAAGAACCCGGGCTATAGAAAATAAAACTTCTTGCCTAGAAGCAAGCCTATGATGACAGGAATTATGCCAAGAGTGTCCCCAAGACTGAGATTGTAGCACCACTAGAAAAGAGTGCCAAACTCGACATACCCTAACCAACAGGTCTAGGTATACCCTAAAAAGGGCCAACAGGGCTCTCTTAACCTCAAATATATAAAAATGGAGGTCACGATGGTGCTACATACATCCAAGGTTCGAATTCGATCTCACCCAAAGCCTGAATACCTTAGAACCAAACAAAATTTATGAGAGACCGAAACCCTTTTTGCTTCACTTTTACATGAGCTTGGAATACCACCTCATACAAAACCTTTTACCATCCAAACTCTCTAGGATCTAATGCAAGACAACCAAATCCCATACACTATAGACACCAGGACACACATAACTAAATACTTAACCCAAAACAGAAATCCCTACGAGACCATGCTCTAAGCAATTTGAATTCGAGTCCCACCAAACCACAAAACCATGTAGCTCGTAGTTCGAAGGGAAAATATACTTATCCATACATGGAGAGGAAGCTAAATTAAGGGTGGAAACATACCAGTGACCACTTCCAAGAGGTCTAGTAAATGACAACCACAAGCTTCCCAGAATGACCAGCTCAAACCAAATCCACAGAAGCCTATGGTCATAGAAAAAATTACCCATAAAGCCAGAGGGAAAAACTCACATTAAGGTTTTTCATAATAATGTTTCCACCCTCATGGAGGGAAATTAAACTATGCATGTGCATTGCCACATATCCAAGTGCATCTTGCATGGAGAGGGTGGCTAGAAAATTCTCATAGATATGCACTAAAAAATCTTCCAAGAAAAACCCAATGGGGCCAGCTCACACCCCGATTGGGGGAGATTTTATGATCTTTTTAACACTAATTATAAATTACATATTAATTCTTTCATTGTAATAGGATATTTGGTCTTTTATCATATATATATATATATATATATATATATATATATATATATATATATATATATATATATATATATATATATATATATATATATATATATATATATATATATATATATATATATATATATATATATATATCACTACAACACAAAGGGGGGTTTTAAGACAATATTTATGACAATTTTTGGGTAAATTGTCTTAACTTGAGACAAAAGAAAACTTGTGTATTATCTTAAATATTGTCTTTAAGCATGTGTCCCAAATTAAATTGTCTTAAAATATGGTTTGTAAAGACAATATATAACATAAGAATCTTTGTCTCCCCAAAGACAATTTCATTTTTGTCTCTCTAGAGACAATAAAAATTACATTCAAAGATAATATAACATCACTTTTGTCTCCTTAGAGACAATATAAAATAATGAATATAGCAAAATATCTCACCATTGAAATAAACCAATATTAAAAGTATTTGATTAATAAATTATAATACCATTGACTAATTCATATTAGGACACAGTGGAATCGAACCACCAACCCCCCGTGTATAAAGCAGGTGCTCTTCCAATGAGGTAGCACCCTTTAACAAATTATGTGAGAGTTATGGTAGTCCTTGAAATTGCATATATAGGCATTGATTTTAAAAAATGCTTAGGGACATAATGGTGTAATCTTTGTAAAATCTAAAATCTGTAGAAATTCTACAAATTCTCTACAAATCTCGCTCTAAGACTTATGTAGAAAATCTGACTGTAGATTAACCCGATAATGCAATATAAATAAAAGAAGAATACTATAACCTACTTCTACTATAAAACTTGTGGAAGCTTAAAGATCGAGTTGAATCGAGCTGAACACATATAACTAGAAGAAGAAGAATCAATGCACAATACACATGAAAATACTTTGGGGAAAGCCTCAACTAAAAAACCCCACTATCTGTATTATCATACAAGAAGGAAATACATAGGAATTATACAAAGCCTTAGCTCTCACAGCTAGCCACCTCTCAGTACAATCCTCCTGGATGCTCACAAAAAAACCTGGCTTCTCACAAGCCTTCTCCTCTACCCTCCAAGCTCTTATTTCCTTGCACTGTTCGTAGTGGATGAGTCTCACCTCACCAAGTGGAACACTGCTCTCACACACTGCCAAAATTGAACATTCCTTAAGGAACCTTACCTTGATTGCATCCATAAGTTTCCTTTATAGGAAAACACATGCAACTGATAGTACGCTGTCCTTGACATTTAGCTCAACTAGGTCTTTCTCAGAATAGACATGAATGAGATTCTGATGAGGGAATCTTCAGTTATCTGGAGCACACTGGTTGAGTGCATGCATGCATCAACAGACTGATAACTCACAATTAGTTCATCAAAAATTTTGGAACTAATTTAGCTGGACTTAACTCAATAAACTGAGCTAACTAATTACAACTCAAATATAACTCAATCTTATCTCCTTAATTAATGGATAATCTCCTTAATTTAAAGGATAACTATTGCATGACGTCAGAAAGACTTCTAACTTGAATTTATACAACTAATTAATCCATAATGAATTAATTAATTATTTCGAAGCAACTGGTGAGACTAAATTCGTTTTTAATTCAAGGACAAATTAAAATTTGAATATCTGGATTTTATTTTTATCATTTCTTGTTGCTATTTTCAACGCTCCCTCTCAACAAGAAAAAGAATTCAACTTGATCCTAATCATGAACCTTTGGAATGTTATTCATGCAACACTTCTCTCTAGTTTTGTTGCTTCAGAATCTCCAGAAACAAAAAAAACATCCAACTTGAATCAAATGATGCATCTGTCATCAAATTCTCTGACTGTTATTGTCTCTCTCAACTGAAAACTTTGCGCTTCTGCTAACTCTGCCTTTCTACACTATTTTCAATCATGCTCTGCGCTCTTCAATATCTAATTGTTCTAGCCTCTATCACTTTTATCTGTGACTGCATCAATCCCACTGATTCCTCCCACTACCATGTACTATGGGCTCCCGTAGCAAGGTATGATCTATGAGATAAAACCTCTCAATGGACCCTACCCAATTTTAGCCTTCTTGGGACTATTACTTCACATCAGCCCACCTCACACCTGGAGGTATGGCTGCATGTGATCCCTCTGCCCACTTGGATCGAAATCCCCCCTTAATGGAGGTATCTGCATGAGTAGATCTCTTCACTCAGTATCCTCTCTGCTTCTCCAATTCTGACTCCTCCACAATTTTCTAGGACTTCTTCTGGGGCTACATGTTGAGAGGTAATTTACTCTCCCTCTCAACCACCAAGTCTCTAACATTTTCCTTGCTCCTCAAGGCTTTGCATGCATCTTGAACCTTAAGAGCATACAGGTTCTTAACTCGTGAACCAATCTATTTCACCTGTCTCATGGTGATGTGTCTAAGGAAAACCTTTCCCTTACTAAAAAACACATCATAGCCATGGTCTTCCAATACCACAACCGATACCAAGTCCTTCTTCAGCCTAGGCACATACATCACATCTATCAAGATGATAGGAGCTCCATGCTCCCTATTAAAAGCAACTGTGCCCACTTCTAAAACATTATACTTTCCATCATCACCCATCTCTAATGTGCATCTTGAGGTCTTTCTCCTCCAAGGTACTAAATAAACTTTTTTCGCTTGTCATGTGGAATGAGGCTCCACTGTCAAGATACAAAACACAACCCATCATCAATGACACCATGCATGTGATGACGATAAATTCCATTTCAAACTAAGAGACTAATGCCTCACCTTCCAATCCTTATGAGGATCCCTTCTTGGACTTCTTCGATGGGCAATTAGTTGCATAATGTCCCATATCAATTGAAATATTATATGAATTCTCTTTTCACCTGCAACCTCGAACTTCAAACTTCGAATTCTCTTCTCAGTATATTGTTCACAACTCTGATAAACTTAGCTCTGATACCATGTACAAATTCTGCATATTCTCTACAAATCTTGCTCTAAGACTTATGTAGAAAATATGACTGTAGATTAAACCAATAATGCAATATAAATCAAAGTAGAATACTATAACCTACTTCTACTATCAAACTTGCGGAAGCTTAAAGATTGAGTTGAATCGAGCTAAACACATATAACCAAAAGAAGAAGAATCAATGCACAATACACAAGAAAATACTTTGGGGAAAGCCTCAACTAAAAAACCCCACTATCTGTATTATCATACAAGGTGGAAATACATAGGAATTATACAAAGCCTTAGCTCTCATGGCTAGCCAGCTCTCAGTACAATCCTCTTGGATGCTCATAGGCAAACCTAGCTTCTCACAAGCCTTCTCCTCTGCCCTCCAAGCTCCTATTTCTTTGCATTGTTCCTAGTGGATGATTCTCACCTCACCAAGTGGAACACTACTCTCACACACTGTCAAAACTACGTAATCCTCAAGGAACCTATTGCGCTATACAACAACCCTCCCCATTTCAAAATTTTTCATATAAAATATTAATAAGAAATGGGTCCCATTTTAGAATATAAATAAAATCAATAAAATGTTTGAAAATTAAATTTTATAATGTCATATAAAAACATGCTTTTAGGGTAGGTTAAATAGCAATCACAATTTGCAAATATATCAAACCCATGAAAGTCCTCTTGATAAGGTCTGATCCGATTTGAATTATAATATAACCTTATCATAAATCTTTATCAAATGAAAACAATTATAAAGGGAAAATATCGGATCGCGCACATCCTTTATTTCAATAATGAACTTAAAGTGCTCCATTGAGATCTGTTGATGTGATAACTCTATCAAATATTGCATATCGCTACTCATCAACAAATCGCTCCAAGTCTTCCATAGAAAACCTCCAATGCGATAAGCCGATCGCAATCCCGCATCGCTAAAATCATAAGACACATCCCAAAAAGTTTCGTTGAAATCTGCCGATGTGATTTTATTATCATGAAGCGTGCTTTTGATAAAGGAAAAAGGAACATGTGTGGTTTAAAGTTATAAGTCAATTATAAAGAAAATTTAAATGATTTATTAATTTTAAAGCATGTTGCCTCCCCATGCTAGCTCACCACTGAGCATAATCGCAACCATGCAAAGGAAACGTTTAAGCATGGCACTTGTAACTCTCAACCTGCGATATGTGATTATCGCTAATCACCGATGAGGAAGTCACGACACCCATTCTAGAAAGGACCATTATAAATTTGCGATGCGACATATCATATCGGCATTAAATTTTCATGTTGGAAGTTACAGGGAAATCATTAAGAAGCAGTTATGGTTGGATCTTTCAAGGATTTCATCCATGGTGGCTTAATATATCATAAATATGTAACATCTATTATGCTTAATTGTTGCTAGTCATGTGTGCTGTGTATTAGCTTTGAACAATTTTTTCCACTGTTACGTCCTTCTGTTTCATTTTGCAGAGTGAATCTGATCATCAGTCCAGCAAAAATGTCTAAGAGAGCTCGGAAAGCAAAGGTCCCCATCATAGCGAAAGATGAACCAGCAAAGTTGGTCCTAATAGCTAACACTACTTGTGCAGGCCTCGACGAGACTTCATGGGAGGGCATATATAATTTACTCGAAGCCAAGGATCCAAGCGAAATTGAAGAAGAAGGAGCAATGGTTGGTTCAACTGATAAATCAGAAAATACTCTTAACGATTTAGCCAACTCCTTCCTCCACAAAATAGCAGGCCGTGCAAAAGTGTTACCATACAATGACCTGGTGAGATGTGTTATAGAAAGTATCAACATAACCAATAAAGCATTCTATACAACCAATGGAAGGATGTTCAGGACATTCATGGCAGAATATGTCAAGAAGATGTATCATTTGCTTGACCCCTGGAAATAGTACAACAAAGCATTTTTAGAAGCTTTCATTAAGGAGAACAATGTAGAGTCAGACCCTATTAGGGAATGGAGGCATTTCACAAACAAGCATAAGCATGAATCCTCTGGTATGTACTCCGTAGACTTCTTAGCATCTCCCTATTGCTATGTTGGTGCTATGATATGTAGACTCATTGAAGTCTCTGATTCAGCTAGGTTTTCCATAGAAATGGTGCCTTTAATGAAAGCAACAATTAACTCTTATATCATGGATTGGACAACCATTTTATCAAATAAAATGGCCAACCAAATCCTTGATTATAGAAGAAATAGGTTTGTAACTACCTGAACAATACCCCCATTTTATATGAGCACCTACATCATGGATACCATCTGTTTCAATTCTGACTACCCCATTCTAGGTTGGAAATGGATGCCTCAAGACCCAAACCCTATTCATATTTATCATAAGTATTTTTGGAAGGCCCATTATAAGGATCATATATATAGAATTTGCCATGGTTTTGTTTTACCCATCCATCGGGGCATATTCAAGAAACCTACACCTCAGTTATCCAATGAGGCCAGCATTGACCTAACATCAATTGACAATTGGTTCGGTGAAGAAATGTTCACCTATGTCAGACTTTTTGGTAGCACCACAGATCCACATGTTCTCCCCCTGTACATTCCTGATAAGCTATTGGCCAGAGAAATAGCTTACCAGAATAAAGAAACAGGAATGTCCAGGAACCTCAAAGAGTCCAAGAAACAAATCTGGCATTCATTTCCCCTCCATTGTGGTACTTACACACTGCATGATTTCAAACATGTAGAGAAAGAAATAGAGAAGATAAAAATTTTGATGTTAGCAGTCATTCCTAAGAGACAGTATGATCCAAGAGCAGTGGCTTACAACTTTACCAGTCAGGTGAAACATGCCAAATTTGAACATGAGATAGATGAATATGATGACTTGTTCACTTCAACTAAGTTATTTTCACAGGTAAAACATCTAGCAAAGATAAAATTAAGAGCAGGGGGGAGAAATAAGTTTATGCAGTTCAGGACACAAAGGTTACAAACACTACCTCTGGATTTATTGGCCACTACCCCTATGGTGCAGCAAGAAGGCCACATTGAAGAAAAAACTACTGAGAACAGTCCTGAAAAGGAGAAGAGCCCTGAAAAGGAGCAAACAAATGAAAAGAGCAGCGAGCTCTTAGATACCGATGTAAATATTCATTCCATCTTAATCAAGGAATGGGAGCAATTTGATCAAATGATCAAGAACCAGAATGACTCCCAAAACATCGTTACACCAAAATTTCCCACAACACAGGAGCCTATTGTTACCAGTACTACAATTGAAGGGGCAGTCGACACAGTGAACACTTAGCAGGACATTGAAATAATTCCAAAGAATCATTTTGAAGAGATTGTATTGAAGGTAGAGGAAATACCACCCCTGGATGTATTTTACAGTCCAAAGCATAGGGTTGTGGTTAAAAGATAAAGCAAAAGGAGGAAAATTGACCAAGGAACATTCTCAACTCCTCAAGCTGAACTGATGAATGTGGTATGGAGAGACTCATAAGTCAACCCTTCTGAGGATTTAACTAAGTTGTCTCAGTATGCAGGTGCCTGTATAGCTGCTACAATGGACAAGGCTTTTGAAGTTAGCCAACTGATCAAGGAAAAGGATCTAAGGATCACCCAACTTGAAGAACAAACCAGCAAAGTGCAAAACTTGACTTGGGATGCATTTTGGCCTTTCCTAGTAAAGCTGCACAGTCAGCAGATGGCCATCAAATTCCTTACCAAAAATGTCAATCTCATGGTTCCAAAATTTCAGATGCTATGTGCACAGCTCAACTGCATTCTAGGCTGAGTCATCCTCCAGAAATTTAGCAAATTTTCTCAATTTGTCAGCTACAAGTGTAAGAGAAGAAGTAGATACAATGAATCAGTTAAAAGGTGATTGCACTGATATTTTCATAAATCAAAACCCATATTTTCATGTTTGCAGTTTCAACGGCTCAAAGTGATTTTTATTGACAATTAGGTTTTATTTTATTATTTAAACCCTTTCATGTCTTTGAAGAAAGGGTCCTCAATTTGTATAAGATTTGATTTGAGAAGTTGCACTTTTGTACTTCTGAATATCTTTTTATCAGTAGTGGACCAAGGTTCTACATTTTTGTGAAGAAAATTTTTCAAGACCTGCACTTTTGTATCTCCTGGAAGTTTTCTCAAATAATAAAGTGGAATCGGAGTGTTATTTGCAGTGGCAAGACTCAAATGCATGCGGTATTTTTATCACTGTTCTCTTGTCTTGTTTCCTTATGTGATGAAACATTCCTTTTAAAAGTTGTTATTGTTGATATATGTATGTTGTTCAAATAATTCTTTATTGCGTCATTTTTCAACATTTAGAATTGTTTTAATTTAAAGATATATGTCAGAGATATACATTGTTATGAATGTGATATGTTTTATTAATAATTACTTTGTTTAATTTCTTAAACAAAGTAGACATTATCTATGAATGCATCTTTCTATCGATCAGTAATTCATCTATATGATTATTTGTCTATTAGAAATAATCAGAAATCGCATTGTTAGTACATTACCCGGGTTAAATAAGTATATTTGTATATTTTTGAGTTATAAGTTAAAACACTTATCATCCTTATTATATATTATAAACCAATCATCCATCAAACCATTCATTATATGGGAAACTCATCCCATAATGTCTAGTCGAGGCCACCACACCAAATGGAAAAGGAGTTGTACTAAGGTCTCGACTGGGTGGTTATCCTCGATGTTGGTGCTGAGATTTTAGAGGCATCAACAGAACCTTACCTTGACTACATGCATGAGTTTCCTTTATAGGAAAACACATGCAACTGATATTATATTGTCCTTGACATTTAGCTCAACTGGGTCTTTCTCAGAATAGACATGCATGAGTTTCTGATGAGGGAATCTTTAGTTATCTGGAGTACACTAGTTGAGTGCATGCATGCATCAACAAACTGATAACTCACAATTAGTTATATTATCACTCTAATAATCCCTTTGAAGTAAAAAGAAAGAAAAACCAAAGGTAACCACAAACCGCTTTTGGAGATCAGGACCTAGCCTTCCTAATAATCACAAAGGGCTCTCCCTTTAAAATTTAAATTTGTTTTAGTTAAGATGTTTTTAGACTAGTTATGATTGTTCAAGGTGTTTTTATTTGTATTTGAGATTGGGTGGTGGGATCTACTTAACCAAATGGATAAAATGATGTCTTTTAGACCATTGGTCTATGGATTCAAACAATAAGGAAGCAAAACTGGATTAAGTCACTAAAGGAAATGTTCCAAGGGCAAGATAGCGGAGTGTTTTTCAGATCTTTGATACAAAGGGTTGAAAGGGTTTCACTCGGGGTAAGAGAGAAATTAAGGGTTCTCAAACCCAGAAAATGAATGAGGAACGAAGGGGTAATCAATGATCAAAGGGAAATTAAGAATCCTTTAACCTGGATATTCAAGAAATCAATCTAAACCAAAGAGAAATTAAGAATTATTTAATTTAAATATCAGAAGAAAACATTTAAATCCATAATTGTTAAGATGGAGTGTAATTAAACAAGTTCTAAAGTAGTATTCCAATTATAACATTTAGATTGAAACACACATTAAATATTATGAATAACTTTGAAAAAAATGACAATAACACATGAAAATACTTGTCTGAAATTCGCTCAACACATGAATCCTTGGAAATGACTGATCTTTATTTATCAATCTAGCTTGTTGGCTCAGCAAATGATACAATAACCTTCTGGGTCTTCTAATCAAAATCTCTATAGAAATGTCTAATAGAATCCACACTACATACTTTAAATTGTGAAGTATTTATACAAAAGTTTATGTCAAAATATCTCAAACTAATTTGAGATTTAATCTGGGAAAGAAAAATATCTTTTGGCAAGAAGATAGAGACAGTTATTGAACTATTTCATGTTGTCCCTTTTATTTTGGTTCTGTTGGCTTTGATATTTTTCCCTTTAATCTTCTTTGTTTTTTTATCTTTCACGTTGGATGCTTCATTTATTTTAGCCTTTCATCTGATACACTTTGACTCTGCTGATCTGTCAACATCCTTTTACAATGCTGATTTATTTTTACTATACATTAACCTTTTTACTTCATTTTACTATAGTAAATTAGTTAATTTCTCCCTTGTTTCGGCATCAGGTAGTTGGATTTTCAGCATCTTTCTATATGTTTCATCTACCTTTGTGTATTTGGAAAAAGTAGGCTTATTGATAAACAAGTGTTTTACCTCATGCTGGAGGTAAAACAAGTTTTCAAATGTTTGGTAGAGTACTCTACCTATTGGCAATGCCTTCATTGATGATGCATTTACTTGATCTCTTGCTACCTCTCTGATTTTCTTGTTGTAATCCTCCTGATTCATCAGCTTATCATTTATTACTAAGGGATTGGGTAATCTATTTTCTATCAAAATCTAGAACTTAGTCACAAATCTGTCAATAGCTAGCTACATATTCTAACACTTATCATCCACATTTTACATCAAGTTCCTCTTGGAGAGGAACCTTTTGACCTCCAAAATTGTCTCTGTTTTGTCCTCTATTTCCAATTCCTGAAGCTCATATTGGATAATTCTGTTAGCCTCTTTTGGCATTTGTCCTAATTCTGCTTTTACTTTCTGGATGGCCTCTGTAGCAAGCTTTATCAAATCTATTTGCTCGAAAATCACCTGAATAGATGGCCAAATATCATTGACATAGTCAATGATACTGGCCCGTAGTTGTTCCTTAGTCTGCCTAAGGGGATCTTTCAGTGTTAAGTCCTTTTCTAGGGCTTTCAATCTTTCACTCATCCTGGCAGCCTTTTGCACTTCTTGTTTGTGTGTGATCTTACCAAGCTTGTAATCAATTTCCAAGCTTGTCAATTTCTCTTTGAGCTTATTCATCTCTATGGTTTGTATGGACATTTCTTCCATAGCTTTAACCAACTTTGCTGCTTCATCACCTAATGTACCTATTGCTGATGTAGATTCTATAGAAACTGGTTGTGCTATGGCCATTGGAGCTGTTGGAGCCAATGAGACTGTCGGTGTGGAAGGAACAGTCGTGGTAACTGCTAGGATGACATTTACTGAGGTAGTGCCAAGATGAGTTTTCTTTAATTGGATCAAGTTGTCCAATTCCTTTTTTGTCTCCCTCAATTGATCATTTAGTTTAAGGACTAAGTCCATCAACTTTTCATGTCTTTGTTTGGTTTTCCAAGACTTCCCGTGTTTGGGAGTGCTACAGTTGAGGTACCTTCAATTGTTTCTTAAGTGCTGCAATGTCATCGTTCTTCTTTTTGATTAATTGTTCAGTAGCCTTGATGTCTTTGCGATCATGTCCCAATTCAATTATCAAGTCTTCCAAAGACTTGATTCTGCTATCTTTGGCCTGTGATGAGGCCTTTTCCAACTAATACTGGGCCAAAATATTACTTAGTGAATTCTACAACTGATGAGCAGCCACAGCCATTCCTGTAGGGGTGGGGTAAATCATTTCTCGAGCCTGTTTGTGAAATTCAATTTGGTCAATGGGATGAATATCCCTTGCCAATACCTCTAAGTCTATCTTCTTGAAATCTATTTATGTCCTCGGTTGTTGTACAGTTGGCTTTATGAAGGACATTTGCATCTTTCCTTCCTTGATGTCAAAAGCTGACATCAAACTACTATGATTAGGAGGTGTAAGTTTAAAATACTATGCATAGGATTCTACTTTCAGTTTCTCATTTTAATCTCCTTAAACTTGTCCTTAATGTCCCTCTCTCTATCAATAGGCTTATGGAATGAGGAGACTTCTACACTAAGCTGCCTTTCTAAAATTTGAGTTTTTGATGTAGTTGGCTCCTAAACTTCTCTAGATGGAGCTTTTCCCTTGCTCATGTCCAACTTAGTATTAGTTATTTCTACTGAGCCTTCTGTGTCTTCCTGTTCTAAAACAGGATTGAGCTTAGGCCTTTTACTTTGGCTAGCTTTATATTGTACATTAGATGTGTCCATACCTAAGCTGGGGGCTCCCTCTCTGCTCATTTTGGGATTCTTTTCCTCATTCTAAGGAGTGTGCAAAATAGTAGGGGTACTCATGGTTCCTTCTTGCTCTGGTACCTATAGGAATGAGCTTTCATCAAGCTATCTCTCTAAATCAAACAAGGTATTTTCAACATCTACTTGTGTACTATCCTTGTCTATGAGAGTGTTTTCCAACTACTCAGATTGATTGGAATATCTCTCTATTTCTGGCATGGGGTGATGAATGTAAGGTCTCAATTTGACCTTTTGTCTTAGTTTGGTTTTAAACCCTTGAGGGTCATACCTCCACATGAAACTGTTCTTAAACTTCATTTGTTGCGGAATTTGATCTGCTTCCTCTCCTACCTCTCTAGAATTGCAAATGAAAGGGCCTAACTGGTTCATGATCTTGAACTGAGACCTTTTCCTGGCTGAGAAAAAATTGATATCATTAGAGTTCATTATCTACCTATAATATTCCAGAGCAAATAACCTCATGGGGAGGTATTTGGGTAGTTTGTATGGGGCAAGCTCGCATCCATAGATTCTTATTTCGGTGTGATTTTGGTAAAGGTATCAATCTCCCACCTTACTTTGTTTGGACAACTGGAGCACTCTTTTGATTTCTTGGCTTATTCTAGGTGGAGGGCTTCCTGTCAGCATGGTCATGACTGGATGGACAAAAGAGTCAATGAAGTCTATATAGGTGTACGGTGATGAATACTTGTGGAATAGTGGTGTCCAAAATATAACAAACCTGGGGTGGCCATTAGTATCCAACTTCTAGATGGTGAAGGGAAATCTGTCTGACTGATAATACAAACACATGTGGTAAAGTATAGATGAGTACTTGAATACTCTCTCATTGTGCATTCTAGTAAATTGTTCATGCATTCTTCCAGCTATGAACTGGGCATAATTGTACAAACTAGTAGGAGGCTTTCCTGGGGTGACTATGGACATCAAAGCCAGGATGAGCTCATCAATGAATTCATCTATGGTATAGCCCAGAATACATGATATCATGGTTACAATTTTCTTTCCCCTTTCAGAGAAAATGGCAAAAGCATATGGAGGGGCATTTGTAGGAATGTGATGTTGTTCTACAATGAAAGTTTGGAATATTTGGGCCAGTCTTGATGGAGTCAATTTGGTGTACTAGTCTAACAAATCCCCAATGGAGAGTGGGGTCAGGTTTGGACCTGGTTGGACTTGCAACATTTCATCGATTGACTCAGTTGTAATAGTGAACAAGACTTTTTGGTTTGGGGACATTATAGCTCTGTGGCTGGGAATGTAACAGGCATGACACATATGGACAATCTTAGGAAAGACATGTACTTCTGGAACTAGTATTTGGGAAAATTTGAGTCCCTAAGGCCAATGTCATGAGTATGGTTTAGATATGTGTCCTTACTCAAACAATGAATTTTGAGTAGGAGAGTATAGACACTTGTGTCTTTGATTTCAAAACCCTTGTCCGCTAAGGAAAGGTGGTAAATTCCAAATGGGGGGTTGTGACTGGCCTAACATCCATGGCGACGAGGGCAACCATAATTCAGTTCTTGTGGATTTGAATTTGACTTTATACATGTTTATATCAGGGGTTTTAAGGTAATTTGGATAATTTTAGAAGGGTTTGGGTATTCTAGTCAGGCACACACTTTATTTTTAAAGTAATTTCAATTAATTTTACTTAATTAAAACACTTTAAAGACTGAACATTTTCAAATTGAAAGGGTGTATGGTAATTTCTCTTCAAATACATGGAATTTGAGTGAATTAACTTCAATTTGTGTTTTTGGTGACTGCAGAAGGTTGAATGGCTCTGGTACAGACTGAGAGCTTTATTGGGGTCTCTCCGACTTCTTCAGGAGTAAAATTGAGGTCAATTGGTGATTTCAAAATTTGAAGGTGTCACAATGGCTTGGAGAGGTTTTACATAGAAATTGATCGAAAACAGTTCAAATAGGGATTCTCGGCCCTTTTATTGAATAACGGTCAATTTTTTGCGGGTAAGTTACAAATGAACAATGGGTGGTTTTTCAGGTTGGGAGGGGAGGTGGTTTCCCAAGCCATCGCACTGCTTTTTGGAGGTGGCGGTATTTTGGCGAGGTCACCTGATCTACCTTAATGCTTGACACGTAGCAGATGGGGGCTCGGGGAATACCACTTTATCGGGCAGGTAAAGGTCGGCTATTGGGTGAACCCGATATGGCTGTGAACCGTTGAATTTGGGTTTTGACGATTGGATGGCAATCGGGTGACAGAATAACACGGATGAAATGGCAAAAGGTTTCAGGGGGGCTGGGGCTTTAATCCATTGTGGTTTTTGATTATTTAGGAGTTAAACATGGGATTAAATGATCGGATGGGGTTTAATGAAGGGGTTATCTTAACTTTTCTGAGAATTGATGAGTTAATATGGTGTTGTCAGGGGCATGGGATAAACTTAATATAGTATATAGTTAAACTAAGAGTTGGGGTATTATATAAGGGATTTATTTATATATGGGAAAAGGTATATCGGGAGCTCTATTATTAGGTTATAAATTAATATGAACTTAAATGAGCGGAGTGGAAATACTACTAATCATAATGTAACAATTTATGTATTCTCTTCACATACACTTATAATTAGGATAAAAACTTTTTGTGGGTATTTTGAGTGAAATGGAGTTTATCATGGGGTTTTTTTACTATTATAGGCAAATGGAGTTTAACCTTAGGAAAATGGGTTTTATTAGGGTAATGAAGGGAAATGACTTTTATGAAGCGAATTCTAACACTTGATGTCCATAAGTCATTAAGCCGGGAGTCTGGTCCCACCAAAAGTCAAAGAAATGCTTTGACCTTTTATGACTTGAAGCATTTTTAGTACTAGAACTTACTTGTGGATGGGGAAATTAGTAAGTATAGGGATGAAATGAATGAGGGGGAGTTAATTAAATCAACTTGTGAATCACTGTTTTTGCTTTAGTAATTTCTCATGCACATTGAAACATATAATTAATCATGATAAATGTGCTTTTGTCCAATCAACTTTATACCTCAGCAACCTTTCTTCTACTTACACATTACTTACCCTAACATTTTTTCTTCATTTTGGTGGGTGCACTTAAGCTAACAGACCCTTATCATTCTTTTTTCTTTTGAAAAGTAAACTATCTAATTCTAATGTTATATCTTCCAAGGGCTCAGATTAAGCTGATGAGCTCATTTTATTTTCTCTACCTATCTAATGATCTACCAAGATTAAGTTGTTTGGTCAGATTTTATTCTCTAACTATAAACATAAAATTCAAAGCATGAAGTAGTCAAGATTAAGCAGTTTGACTAACATGGGTTGTGCCATGTATGACAAGTTGCACACAACCATTACTTGCAGAAGAAGTAAAAATAGTAGTGACACTTAGACTTGCACACTTTCATGATCTGTTTTTGTTTTTTGGGTTCATATATTTTTTATTTTTTAATTTTTCTTATTCTTTTTGTCCTTTGATATTTATTTTAGGACATACCCTCTTTACATTTTTTAATTTTTAATATGGAAAACATTTGCAGAAAGAAAAGGTATGTACAATATTACAAGGCTTAACCTTAGCCAGTTCAAAATTATGAATCCTATGAGGGGGAGTTAAGTAAATCAACTTGTGACCACGACAACTACGTCAGCAACTACAGTATCTTTGACCACAGCAACTACGGCAGCTTTGACCATGACAACTACAACAGTTTCAACCAAGATTTTATCCCCAAACAGAATTATCCTTTTTGCAGTCCTAAACAATAGTATCCTTGGTCTCCTTGGCCTTTTATCTTCTCATGTACTTTGTATCTCTAAATTCTTGCTCGAATTGTTGTTCAAGATGAAGTGTTTAGATGTCTAGTTATAGATATTTTGTTTATAACTGAAGGGACACATCAAGTGAGACCGACTTGTATGACTCAGTGTAGGTCAGCTAACTACTAGGAATAATTTCCTTAACTTAAAAAATCAATATCTCACAAACTCTTTGGAGTTTCAGGACAAATAAGGGCTTGTTAGAAAGAGGAAAAAATCCTCTATAAAAGGTGATCTAGGATCAATTTTGAAAGGATGCCTCCAATATTTCCAAAATAATTTTTCTCTGTGACTGTCCTTAAATTTTATGCATAAAAAGTTTTGGACAGCATGAGGAATGTTTGGAACAATGTGGCTTCTTCATAATTTGGCTTTTTCATTGTTATCAATGTCTTCATAGGATCATAGAGTCATTATGTAGGAGTGCAACATCAATGTAGCATGATGCAAGAAAAATGTCATCATATACTAGTGCAGTCATAGTGCAACATCATTAGGAGAACTCCAAAATAATCTTTCAACCATGTTATCAAGACCTCATCAAGTGCCATCATCAATTGTGGTCATTTATCAAGAATATGACATCATCAAATGTAGTCCTCCATATGTCATCAAGGGCTTCTAAATACTTGGCACTTCTTAAGACTTCGGCATTAGTGACTTGACATATTAATTGATGACATTATTATGAAACAAGAGTTATGACATCATCATTTGGAACCAGGCATCTCAACAATATTTTCCATCTCTTCTAGTGCCATATTGACATCAATGATAATTTAGATTAACAATTTGGTTATGAGAAGTTTTCTTAAGTTTCTTCGCCATGAGAATGTTACATGAATTACATATGCTTATGTATGAATAGATTTAAGGGTTTTTCACTCTATTTTGATGAGATTCACTTGCATGGTATTGTTTTTATATTAATCCTTACTTGTTATGAAGATAAATCATTTAGCTCAGATATGCTGATGGTTGATTTCTTATCTCTATATTTATCTCCTACTGTTAGAATGGTTAAATCATTTAGCTTGAGAGTATAGATGTTGTGTTGTCCATGATTTTATGCATGTAACTTTTATTTCACTCTAGAGAGCGATGAAGTAGTTCTTGAATCTAATCTTGGACCTTATTAAAGCTCCTAAAGGAAAATAGAGTGTCCCTAACTTATGTAATATTATTTATATATTAATACTTTGGTGCATGTAAACAATTATGGAGTAATGTTGTTCATGGTATAACAATGTAGTATTATCTATGCCCTTCATGAGCTATATGAATAATATCCTTCATAAGTATATTAGACGCAATAGACCCAAAGCAATATCCTATTACGTGTTAGTGAGGGGGTTTTCAAAGAGTTTAATGGTTGTATGTTATGGTTTGTCTTTTTCCTACCAAATGTAAAGGGTTAATTTGAATTATAAACTCTGACAACTGGATCTAAATGTTCTCACCCTACTACTAGTTGGGGAAAACTATAGGTATTCTTGCGTATGCATAATAGACAGTAGTAGATTTACATGCCCATGCTAGCAGAAATAGATATAAGAAAATTTTCTATTATTGTTGCAAGGAATATTTGATGAAGACATTAAAGTTATTGTAAGGGTTGCATGTCAAGAGAGAATGTGATATTACATCGAGGGTATATGACTCTCCACCTTGATCTTTCAAGGTAGTTATGATCCTTGGTTCACTGAACTCGTGACCACTATGAATATTAACTGTAACTAAGACAAAAATTATAAATTTATGGGGTGTAAAGGCTATTTTCCTGGGTAGGTTAAGGAGGTTCGTTACAAGTGTTATTAGAGCAACAAGTTCAAACCTTACAGCCTATGGACTCATCCACCACAAATTCCTATCTGCAATAACCCTAGATATGCAGACATGTTTGATTATAAAAAAATTCCTATAAGAGCTATAATCCCAAAATTTATCTGGGAAATTTAAGCATATGATGTTCATAATGATCTCTCTCCACCAAGGGAAATTAAGACTCTTCATTGAAGAATCCAAGAACAACCATCGTTATTAAGGGATCAATAAATAATATAAATTTCACTTGTATATAATTTTTTTAATGAATAAGGACCTTATAAAATAAAGATGTTAATTGTTAATTTGTGACATAACTGTGAATAATAAATTATGCATAAGAATGAATTGAAATATTAAAATATTTGAATAAAAGGACGAAGATCCAAACTATGTGTGAAGGCTGAGAGCCACTTAGAAAAGAGAATAATATACATCCTTTCATATGCCATGTAAATTATTATGGTGGTAATTAAGTGCAAGTGTATGTAAATAGATATTATCCTTGCCACAATCTCCACACAAAAACAATAAGTCAACTAGTTAGTATATGGTCACATCTATGGTAGAAATGGTTAGTTGGTGTCATAATTTTGTTCATTTGAAGGTAAAATATCTTCTGATGACAAGGTATGTGTCAATAAATGCAATCTGGTCAGGATTATTTAGTTACTTATTGTGTCGATTTATCTGTTGCAAACCACTTGTGAAAAAGGAAGAATCTTAACACAAGAAGCCATTCTCTCCCCAGTGAAATCGTCTTACATTAGTTTGTTAGATTGTAGACCGTAGAGAAACATAAGAAGAGCTTAAATTCATTGCATTTGGATGACCTCCATAATGAATTGGGTGAACAAATCAACGCCAGAGCAACTGACTTTGGCTGTATAAAAACTAGTAATAAAATAATATCCGCCACTCAATAAATTCACTGACTTATATCATAACGACAAGAGATACTAAAATGTTTACAGTTCAATATCCTCTCATAGGGTAAATGTGAATTCATGGCTTCTCATGTCCAGCATAGCATTCAATAGATCCTTTGGATTGTCTCTTACATTGATGGCTTGCCTTTTATGGCTAGGCGGTCCTCTATGAATTTATCAAAAATGTTATATATATCCTTTTCATGTAGATTCATGTGATACATGCCATGCCCTGAGGATACAACTACTGAAGAAAGGGAAGTAGTTCTCTAAATATGGAGATCCTCCTACCATCATCAATTCCTCTAAATTGTTTTGAACTGTTGGAAGTTAGGGATTCGAACACAGGTTAGCTTGACTAGACATTAGCCATTACCATGTGCTGGAGAAAAACTGAGTTAATTAAAGTAAATATATATATACCATTGCAGGATGAATGGTTGTATAAGGACGAGATCCATAACTATATCAGTGATTAACTATAACTACCATCAGTGATTAATAGTCATTAGCATGTTGAAGTGAAGGTATGGGCAAATTATGGGTTGTTTGTTATGGAAACAAATGAACTAGGAAAATGATGCTTTATGGATTAGTCATAACTTTTAGAAACAACACAGAAAAGTTCCAGATCGATGTTTCCATTTTAGTTATAGCCTTCGTATCTGACTTATACCAGAAAGGAATTAGGCGAGTTAGCAAAACGCTTCAATCCTAAAAAATTGAAATTTTGGCTTACAGTTATAGGAACAACGTGTCCCCATATGGGATAAGATCACTGTTTTTTTTGTTTTCTTCCAAGTTGTTAAATCATGGATCTATGCTATTTTCCAAGAAGGGATTGACAAAAGAATGAAGAAAAGTTGAAGCAAGTTGTTTCCACTGTGCGTTACGAATAAGAGTTACCGTCAACGTGTCAATATGGATGTGTTTGGAATGCTTTTCTTTTTTACGATAATGTTGCATGAAGGATCTCGAAAAGTTGTAAGCATTGTTTCCCTCATAAGACTATTGTTTCAATTTAAATACTGATTTTGACTTGTTTCACCACAGTTGCAGAAGAATAAGGGTTATCCTAACCTTCCGTGTCAATTTATTTTCCTATATAGGGGAGGCAACTAAGAGATGGGATCAATAGATCCTGTTAGGTTGCCCAAACCCAAGCGCAGAAGAATGCACACTATCTTAGGATGTGCAGAACCAGCATGGCCTGAGCAAATGAAGGCAATGGATAGAGAACCCTAGGATCTTCAATTCCTCTACATCATAGGGATCGTTGGATAAGTTTTCAAGATCCTGCACTCTTGCGCTAAATTGCTAGGAGTTCTCATCCTCACACTTATCTTGCTCTTTGTTTCACAATTCATGGAAATTAAATGATTTATCAGATAGAGTTGGCTAGTTGGCTGGAAATATCACAGTTGTTTTTGAGTTTGTTGAGAAGGAGCGCAATGCAGCAACTCATTGTGCTCTCAACTATACCCTCAGATTGTCTATGTAAGAAAAAACACTTACCTAGTGGTGGGAAAGTGGAGCAAAGACACTCTACACATAGTTATGCATAGAGTCAACCATCACTCTCGGATGAGTCAAAGTAACAAGAAGACAATGATCACATAAATCGATCCGTAGATTCAATATTGAACAATATTATTGATTCCCAACCCCATTCCTCACCAGAATTTTCTCTAGGCCATGCGCTCGCATATGATGCTTTTGCTTACTATTCCCTGCGAGCTTTTGATGAAAAAATAGCATATACTTGAATTTGTTTCTTGATTGGTATTTACAATGCATATAAGTTTATTGATTTTTAACTAGTTTTTGAATCATGATTTACATTCTCAGATGTAAAGGGTGTCGGCATCCTTTGTGATCCTTGCAAGGGAAAAGGATGGGTGACTTATGTACAAGCATAGAGAAAATGAGTTTATTGTCATTATCTCTTGTTGACTTGTGAGTTTGTTCACATGAATATGCATCTCTATCTGAATAAGACCGGTTTTAGATATATAGATTAATGAACTTTCTTTTGAAAGCCTCTTCTTGTTATGGATATACGCATTTTGTTGTCTTCAAAATGGTCTTTAATGTGCCTTTCTTGAAAAATTGTTTTCTTTATTCCTTCTATGAGGAGAATTTGTAATGTTTAATTCAATTATAAATAATGTTTGGACAATTATAATTTCCACGTAAATAGTGATGCTCAATTGTCTTCATATTTTGTATTGAGATTGTCTGTAAAGTCATTCTATGTGGGGAATTTGTAGAGCAAGGAAAGACCACTTATTAAAAAAAAAAAAATGGCAAAATATGGATGCTCAGAAGCACTCGACGTTTCAAAGTGAAGGAATCCGTACTGAAAACCTATTTAAGATGGTGAAAGTTTTCAAAAAAAATATGCTCATGTTTAAAAATGTTGTGTGGTATTCATCGGCATTTTTTGAGAGAAAAACTAATGCAAGCTCCATTTCCCATGTCTTGTTGAATTGTGTGTCCCAAGTCAGTGAACAAAGAAAATTATTCGTGCTCAAGTTTTTTTTTTTTCTTTCTTTCCAAAGAAATGGACTTTGAAATCAAGATCTAGGCAACTTTGGGAAGTGAAATGATAACAAAGCAGTTATTGTATTCTGGAATATGGTCTAGACATGCGAATGCCCCGTATGTAATAATATTACACACTAGAGGAAGTGTAGATAGTATGTGTTTTGTCAACACATGTGATGTATAGTTTGTGGATGAAAGCTATTTAAGTTCTTAGCTCAAAATAACATAGAATTTAAGACCAACATATGATAAATTCTTTGACTCTTGAAGGTGGAACTTTCACTAACATTTATAGCAACATTGTAGCGTTTCATATCAAGGGAAGAAAAATTCTATGGTTCAAAGGTTTGAGGAATGGTGGATATTGCAGAGAGAAATTTGTAAAGATGAAAATATGAGCCTCGACCCACATTGGGAGGGACAAAATAACATGGCATAATTTGTGTCAGTGAATTTGCAGTGTAGCTAACTCCTACTTAAAACTTTGCAAATTTTAAATAACAAAGAAGTTTTGAGCTTTGGTAGCTGCGTATCATTCATCTGAGTTGGAATCAAATCAAGTTCTGTAAATTAGCCAAATATGGCTTAACATGCTTCTCACATATTTGTCCATAATACGAAATTCTGGAAAAGTACACAAACAAATAAAGGGAAAAATGTCTTCAAACTTATTGAATTTGATACCATTTTTATCATATTGAATTGATATGTTGAAAAGATAGTTAATAATTACTACTACAAAAAAATTGTTGAAAAAAATTACAATGATAACTTGTAACTTCATGGTGGGGTTCAGATAAGATAAGATAAAATACAATAATTGATGTTCTTAAATGAAAAAATAATAGTTCAATGGGACTATAAGATGTAGCCAATTAACATCATAATGGGGGACTGTCATCATCACTTTAAATGCTAAAATTTCAAAAGATACAAATGAAAGTGCAATAAGCAAATAAAAATACTTGAGAAAGGTTGAACTGAAAATGTAAATATAAGAGGGTTAATGGTTTTTATGAGTTAACTTTATATAGATACCTGTAACAGTTATGGCTCATTATTATCATTCAAGTTAAATCTAACTTATGATGAAAAACTATGCATGAGATAGTATAGAACTATAATTTTGATTTAACGTTTGGAACCTATGAGTATCCTTGGGTACAAACCATAGTAATTGATGAAGTAGCACAAATGATATAAACCACTAGGTCAATTAAATGGTAGATTGATATCATATCAATTGAAATACATAATTTGTATCAAGAAATTTTGAGAGATCCTCTTAGCGGATTGCATTCATAATGTGTCTAGACAACATAAAAAATTGTTGCATAATTCAAACACGAATTCATAAAATAGATAACTCATCTTTGGGTCAAGGGTGATGTAATGTTAATGATGAGCTAACATGTAAACACCCTCAGGTCATAATCACTTACAACAAAAAGGGGTGTAGGATTGAAAGTAGTAAAAAAAACAAAATAATAAAACCTTTCATGTATGACTACAGTGAACTATGCATGACCAACAAGTTGTTGGGGCATAGAAGGGGAAATAGAAAATCATATGGGATGAATTATCAGTTGATAATTATTAGACTTCAAAATATGTGAGTTAATAATCTGCTTTAGAACATTAAGCATAAGGTATGATTAAGATGAAAAAAATTCATGGATACAATACTATGCGACTCATATTGTAACCAAATGAAATCTAGAATTGATTTACACTTGACATAAAACTTTCTTAATTACATAGATGAACCATGATCATAAAAATTCCTTGAAAATTGAACACGGTTAAGGATAAAGGAATGCTGGTATGATACTAAGATGGTGGAAAAATATGTGGATAAAGTTTATGTCATGCAGATGATACCATGAGGATGGTATTATAGCCTATACCATAGATGGACTATGTACAACAGTACATATGGGACCGTACAACTACATATGCTACAAGGTTGAAAAATGAAATGTGCATTGGTGTGTGTAACATACCTTATGTGTAGACCTGAAGGTTACCCAAAAGGAAGAAAGTAAGTTCGGTATAAGTAACTATGGTTAATCGCAGTTTGGCATACATAAAATTACAATGAATATATATGATGAACATATATTTTTATGTGAACTAATCTCTTATGACCTTGTAGGCATATTAATGTGGAAAATATGCTAACTGATGTATTGTATACAAAGAGACTACAAGAAACAGGTGTTCGACAAGAACACAAGGCTTGAAAGAATGCAAGCAGAGAACATCATTCTTGAGATAAAATAAATGATAAGATATAGTTGCTTTAATAATCTTAAGTAACAGATTATGATATTTATCATAGTTGAACTTTTTCATCTATAAATTCTCATAAATTTTTTGAAAAAAAATGTTATAGGTAGTTATGAAAGGAGAGAACTTCTTGAGACCAATGTAGCTATGGAAGGAGAGGTGCTCGGAGCACTCCTTGTGACCGATGTACATCAAAAAAATTGCATCAAATGGTAAAGCCATGAGAGTTGTTGATTCAGAAAACCACTACCTCTGTGAACAAGGACATGATGCAGTGATACACAGAGGACAGTGTAAAATTTAAGGGGGAGAGTATGTAACACCCCTCCCTTGTGTACTAAATTATTGTAAACCTAAGCTGAGTTAAAGCTAGGTGTGACACCCTCCTTTGTGGGTTAAACTATTCTCAACCTAATTTGAGGAAAGCTAGGTGATATGTAAGATGAAAAGAAAATGTGTTATTAAATAAATTAATAAAATAAATCACTTGAAGGGTGGAGCACCAAGAGAGAGGACATTCTTGCCAAATCCCGTGAGGAATGGGATAGAGATGAATCTTTCATGATAAAGCTTCTAGATGTGATTCTAGATAAGCTTGGATGGATTGGAGATCCATCAGATGGATGGGAGATAAAGATCCATCGAACTTAAAGGATTTGTGGAAGATAAAGGAAAGCTTTTGTGAAGAAACGATTTGTGGGAGATAAAGACGATCTTTTCCAAAAAAGACCTAGGAAAATGGAAAAATCCATAAAAGTGGGACACTATTAATGGTAACTAAATCATGAAAGAGGTTATTAAATACCTAGTGCATTGATCAATTGAGGATAGTTGATCCTTGGAAAGATCTTCGGCTTCCTAGTGAGGTTTTAGTTGGTGTGAGATGTGTGGAATGTTTTGTATGATGATTCTTACTCTCTCCCTATTTTAGTTCCAGTTTGGTTTTGAGAAGTTTTCTTAAGTTTCTTCGCCATGAGAATGTTGTGTGAATTACATATGCTTATGTATTAATAGATTTACTTGTGTTTCCCTCTATTATGATGAGATTCACTTGCATGGTATGGCTTTTATTTTAATCCTTACTTGTTATGAAATTAAATCATTTAGCTCAGATATGCTCATGGTTTATTTCTTATCTCTATATTTATTTCTTATTGTTATAATGGTTAAATCATTGAGCTAGACAGTATAGAAGTTGTGTTGTCAATGATTGTATGCATGTAACTTTTATTTTACTCTAGATAGCGATGAAGTAGTTGTTGAATCTAATCTTGGCCCTTATTAAAGGTGCTAAGTAAAATAGTGTCTCTAACTTATGTGATATTATTTATATATTAAGAGTTTGGTGCATGCGAACAATTATGGATTAATGTTGTTAGCAGAATAAAGATGTAGTATTGTCTATGCCATGCATGAGCTATATCAATAATTTCCTTCATAAGTATATTAGATGCAATAGACCCAAAGCAATATCCTATTATGTGTTAGGGAGGGGGTTGTAAACAAGTTTAATGGTTGTATGTTATGATTTGTATGTAAAGAGTTAATTTGAATTATAAACTCTACAACTGGATCTAAATGTTATCACACTCATACAGGTTGGGGAACAATGTAGGTATTCTTGCATGTGCATAATAGAGAGGAGTAGCTTTGCATGCCCATGCTATAGATATAAGAAAATGCTCCATTATTCTTGCCTGGAATATTGCATGAAGACATTAAAGTTATTGTAAGGGTTGCATGTCAATAGAGCATGTGATATTACATCCAAGGTATATGTCTCTCCACCTTGATCTTTCAAGGTAGTTATGATCCTTGGTTCACTGAACTCTTTGACCACTATGAAATCTTACCTGTATCTAATACAAAAAAATTAAATTTATGGGGTCTAAAGGCTATTTTCCTAGGAGGTTCATTAGAGCAAAGGAATAGTAAATATGAAATCTAAGACCAAGGAAAAAGTGAGTAGTAAAGGAATAGTAAATATGAAATCTAAGACCAAGGAAAAAGTGAGTAGGCAAGTTACTATCATAATTTCGATTTGAATGTAAAAAAACACTAATATCCCGACTTCAAGTTAGTCAACCAATTGGACCTTTTCAAAGCGGTTCCTATTCAAAGGACAAAACTTCTATACTCATGTGTCATTGCATTTCACATTTCAACTCCAACATCGCCTGTTTGGATTTTCTGGTATCGCAGTTTTATATATTCCGGTATCTACTCTACCCTAGAACAATACGGGTTCGTTTCAGTGTATCACCCACATAAATTGTCTGCTTTCTGTCTGTTACGATTTAGTCAGGCCTGATTATTTGATTTGGTACGTCCCCGGAAAAGTTTTCTGAAGGCCCATCTCCATAACTGATATTAGGTAACTCCTATGTAACCAGAAACGGAAACGAAATGAGAAACGACAACGGTACTAGAAACCGGGTTTGGAAGTTTCCCACTCAAGAAAGCTAGGAGAGATAAAATAAAAATAAAAATGAAAAATGTAAAGATAGTTTCAATTTTTAATACAGTTTCAACTAAATTTCCAACCCAAATTTTATTAAAAAACTAAATAATTTGAATATCAAACTGATGCTTATCAAATTGATTATTAAATATATACATTATTATGCCCCCTAATCAATTAAGTGTATACATTCTTATGCATTTTGTACCTTAAATTAATTATTGTTTCTTTAAAAATATATATATAGATAACTGTGAACCATAAATAAAATTTGCAATTAAATGTAAACTTCTTGAGCTACATATAAAATAGTTTTTAAACTATGAATTTTAACATGAATTTTAATAATATAAAACAAATCAACTAAAAAAGACAATAGTACAGAAATGATTGACTTTCTTTCTGTATACTTGGCGTAGGCCTCTACTTTATTAAATAAATTTATGCATGAAATCTACAATAAAGAGTGAAAATACAGGACTGAGAACCACCTGCAAATGAGCGAACTACTACCTGTAAAAGATTTCCCATAAAATATATGCACTAGTTAACTAAAACGACTGTAAAAAACGGCGTTCACGTTTTTTACGAGGAATTCTGGTAACATGGAATAGTAACTCATATTAGGTGTAGAAACTTGAAAGGAAATGAACAAAACTAATTATTTATTACAACTATAGAATATCACTGTGGTATAACCGTTCTTAGATAAAGAATGGGAATGAGCTAAACTGCTTTTTTATTAAAATGGTACATAAGGCCAAAATCTCGTTGTGGCAGAACACGGAAAAGTTAGTTGAAAGGAAAACATTTTAATCTTAATCTCAGCCTCAAGACACATGAACAAGAACTAATGTATTTATATTTATGTCATAAAAGTGAATGACGACCCTTTTCCTGAGACTGTAATTGTTTCTTCGTATATTTGTCGTAGATTAAACTAAGGCGGTCCAATTTTGTTTCAAAATGTAAAGATATTATGATGCTGCCTTGATTTGACTGGCAGCTGATCGCATTACCAGATCTACAAAGCACTGAATGCTTCAGCCAAGGCGCGCTGCTTGCTCGGATCAGGAATCCACCAGAGCGACCTTTCTCGTCTCTCCTCCGATTCAGCTTCTTTTTCACTGTCTCGCTTCTCTAATTGCCTTAGAGAAGGAACACAGACTTGTGCAGGCACTGGAAAAATATCCTCCTGTTCAAATAAAATGAACACCCATTTCAAAAACACGTCGTGTAACGTCTGACATTAACATGTGAAATGCAAGAATATGTATCAATTTAGGAAAGCTAAGGGAATATGTAAGGGAATTTTGAGTGTGTACGTCTTCGTTTTGGTTTGACTCTGCATCGTCAACGTTTAGGTCATCCATAAAATTATGCTCATCATCCGAGAATTCCGCAAGAAAAGCCTTCCACTCCTCTGTAAATTATGTACATCAACAGCTTTAATATTTATTTCAAATTAACTAAAAAACCCACAATAAAGTTGTCCATTACAAAAATGTATACCTTCCCTTGTCATTTTCAACAACAATAATAATAACAACCTGCAACCTGTTCCGATCTTTCAACCAAAACAAAACACAGGGAGTTTATGCGGGTGATACATTGGACCTCACAACGAAACGAACCCTAACTGTTGCGGGGAAGAGTAGATCCAACGAAATAAACTGGGTCATACACTGGAAAGAACCCTAATTGTTACGATGAAGAATAGCTTCAGGGAAATATATAAGGATGTGATAAGAAAGAAACCAAACAGACGATGCTGGAGGTGAAATGCGGAAGGAAGTGACACATACGATTAAGTTATCAATTATATATTGAAGTAGAACAACCAAAACGGAAATCTGTTGTATTTTCAAACGGTCATATTTACCTTGGCTACAATAGTGCTGTCATCTCCATAGGAACTGCGTTCAAACAGTCGAATTTATGTTGGGGTTAACAATTTGAAGCTTTCTTACATTCAAATCGACATCATGCCCCAAATTTCCGTATTGACTGTTTGAAACGGTCTTCCTTGTCATTTTAACGATTTCATGTCATAGTAACTATTCCTTCCCTAAATTGAACATGGACTTTGTTCGAAGTTCACTTTACTAGGATACATCAATACAAAATTACTTAAGGTAAAAAGTTAATCTAAATAAAATTAAAAGAGAGGGAGGTTTATTTTAATTTTAAAAGATTATATTTATATTTATTTAATTATTAAAAAAATTGATTATAAAGAAAGGTTTTTGATAAAGGTAGGTAAATGGTGTGATTGTGTTGGTTGATTTTATTAGGATACATGAATACAAAATTACTTAAGAGAGGGATGTTTATTTTAATTTTAAAAGATTATATTTTTATTTATTTAATTAGTAAAAAAATTGATTATAAAAAAAAAAGTTTTTGATAAATGTAGGTAAATGGTGTGGTTGTGTGGGTTGATATGTTAAATATTTCCAGGTCATATTTCGCCTATTTTCACGATAATTTTTTTTACTTTTTCTATATTTAATGAATTAACCTATTTAAAATAATTGGAATTCAATTTTAACAATATTTTATTTTCCTATTTATTTAATTATTTAATAATATAAATTTTCTCATCATTCCCCTACCCTAACAACCATATTTTAACTTTACCCTCTATTTATATTGGTCTTTACTTTTTGTGTTCAGTGAACGTCACGCAACGCAAACACAAATTACAACATACAATTTACCATAAGCTTTCATCAATTATAAAAAATAGAAAATAAATGTGTTTATAAGGATTATATTAAAAATTAACTATATTTTCTTTTTAGTTTTTCTTCTTTTTAATTTCAAAAATATAATATTTTTTTAATTCCAAAAATAGATTAAGCTTTCAATATTTTAAAAATTGAATACTTTTAAAAAAATTAACTTAAAAAAAGATAGATTTAACTAAAATGATTTTATCAAGTTTTATAAACCAATCTTTAATTACTAAAATTGAGGATTTTAATCACTTAAAATTATTTAATTTCCAATTTCTTAAGTCCTAAGAAGAACCTAAAAGAAGAATGAGATGCAAACTTTGGCCTTAAAAGAAATTAAGATAGATTTATCAATTTGTCCTTAGGATAAATCTACGATATTTCTTTTATCTTAATATATATTTGTGTGTGGGGTGAAGATGGAATTGGTGATTAACATTAAGACCAAATTTGGTTTACAATAAATTAAGAAATGTAAGGATTTACTTGTTTTACTTTTTAAGTTTAGTTCTTGTGATAAGTAAAATTTAATAGATGCTTTCCTAAATCATCATAGTTTTTATAAGTTGGAATGTTAAGAAAGTGATTATTATAGCAAATTTTTAAATTCTGATTTAATGTAGATGTTGTTAGCACCTAAATCTGCCTTAGGCTGAAGGAAGGCGAAATTCAGGGTAACCACAAACCACGCTTAGTCTGGTAGCTAGCCATACCAGAACAGGAGAGGGCTCTCTCTGAGTCACGCTCAGTAAATAGATAAAGAAACGGTCTAAGATGACTTACAGTGAAATATTGATCTTAGGCTAGTAAGTGAATATGGATACAAGAAACAATTTTTTATGAATGACTGAGTTTCTGGGATGGTATGGGACCAACGGATAGCAATGAACAGAGAATTTAATAAAAATGCACAGATTATTTCATGAGGCAAGACTGACGGAAAGTATAGCAATTTAGTTTGAAATAATGTGGAATGGAGAGATTGCTTAGGAGAGTGAAAAGGGCATAAGTACATGAATCCTTTTCAATAGAAGAAGAACACTGAACATGAAATTTTCCCACAGGAAGAGCAATATAAATGAATTCTACCTTATCTAACTTAGAAAATTTCACTGGAAATGAATATGAAATGAACTGCGAAACATAACGAAATACATATGAAACATAAGAGACACATTTGGTACACTCACAACCACATGAATCTCATGAAACTGAGCCGCTGCCTTTCATTAATCCTCTATCAAAATATACAATGATGAAACATAGTTTCTTTCCCACAGTCTCCTAGAAGTTACAAGCCAACCAACCCTTTGCAAATAGTTTGCATACAATATATAGAATGTGCCATGAAGAGATAGAACGCCCAAGGGTTGGGGAGTTACTCGAATCATTACAAAATGGAGGTGGAAAGCCAACCATTAGCTACAGGTGTAGCGTTACAAACATGACAAATGGCTTGGGTGACTGTTTTCCTTCCTTTGCCACTTGGATAGAAGCCAATCTCGAGTGAAAATACTTTAAATGCTGCCTTAGGTGCCGAAAAAGCGAAGTGTACATGAGAGGGCCCACTTGTGAAAATTCGCGAATCAAAATTTCGCGAAACGGAGGTGAAATTAGCCTTTTTTCCTATATGCGCCGCACCAAATTCTATATGTGCCATGCCACTTTGGAGGCTGTTTTGAGGTACCTGTAGGAGTCCAAATTGTGTCCAAGTGTGCTTGTTGGAAAGCCTGGCCTATCTACTTTCCAACCCAAGTGGAATTTCTGAATTTGGTGCTCATTTGCCCCTCCAAATCTTCATTCTCACAAGACTGCTTCCTGTGTGTCAAAATAGGGGCAGAGAGGTCAATTTTTGAGTGTTTTTGACCTCCTGGAGACTCAAATCATGCCCAAATTTCTTGTCCAAACACTAGTAGTTGTGATTTTGCATGGTGAATCCAAAAATGCAAACCATTTGTGATTTGGAGCTCCCAATCCTAAGCGTCGCGCCAGTGGTGCGGCGCACAAGGAGAAAAAACCTGTGTTGTGCCCAAAAATTTGTCATGTCACCAAAATTGTCCCAAATTTCTTGAAATTTGGGCTAGAGATCCTCTATGAAGTGATATTCTGGGCCAAAGAGGCTTCAGCCAATATCTGAAGTCGATCGAGCTCCCTTTGCCTGTTTTGCTTCTTGATTGCCTTCCGCAATTTAGCCTTCAAATTCCTAATTCGGGCCTTGCATACTTTGTTTCGCGCCATGTAGTGGAAAGCCATGTGTCTCAGTGGTGCATGGTCCTTTTCGGCCTTGTACAACAGCCTCTCCAAGTGCATGTTAACTCTCTCAAGGTTTGCCTCCCGATCCTCATTAATCTCTTGCTCCAATGATGTGAGCTCAACTCTTCTCCTTTGGGCAGCTTGGTGATGCTCACGAATGTTTTGTAGCTCCATGATCGCTTGTTGATCCTCCAGCTGTTTGTTCCTCTGCTCTAGATATTTCATGTTCCACTTAGCCCTCTCCAAATCAAGGGACAAGTCTTCGATCTCTAATTGTTGCTCCTGGATGATCTCTTTGAGCTGTGCACTGGTCGATTATGTATCTGTATCATCATCATGAAGGAGAACGAATTCTGTCTCTCGTTCACCTGATGGCTCACCTGAAGACCCCTCATCATGCATTGGCTCCTTACCTCTACCATGTACCTGTAGTGCTGATGTCGGAAGCGAGGCCCCTTCCACCCCGGGTGGAGATAACACTCGCTTTACTGCTGCAAACATATATCTAGCACCCCTCTGATATGTGATGAATACTGGCATAGTAGTGGTCTCATGGCACTCATACTTATAAGGAGGACCACCTATCTCATGTTCAATCTTTGACTCTACCTGTGAAGTGCTGAAGAGGTCATGGGAGATGAAGTCATCCCAAGTAATGCCCTGTAATCCCAACTGATGATCCACCAAAATCTTAATAAGAGCAAAGTGATAGACAATGTTAAGTTGTTGCTGAGGGGTCTTGTGCTGCATGAACGTGTTCATCCTCTCTATGTTCCTACAAATGAAAAATGGGATGTTCATCATCCATACCCTGGTAAAGTGCATGAGCAACCTGATGTGATAGGCATATAAACGAGAGAACCTCCCCTCACAGCTGAAGTACTTCATGATCAACTTCATGAGCGGAGCATATTCATCTTTCAAATATCTGAATGGAAAGACTCTTGTGAGGTGCCTCAAGCCACTGGACTTAATGTAAGGATCATAATGCTGCCGATCAACTTTCTGTTTCTTGTGCCATGGTTCTCCAACATTCGGTATGCCGGTTGATAATGAGACAGTTTCAGGTGTTAGTGTGAAGGTGATCCCGGCCAAAATACAGTGATCTCCATGGAGGTGAAGCACAAAAAGACGGTCCAACTCATGATGAACTCTAACATTAGCCACCTTTTGACAAAATTCAAAACATGCTAGGTGTTGGAAACATGACATAGCAAGATGACATGCCTGCAATTCTGTGAGGGTAGTTGGCTCATCCCTAACATGTTTGCCACTCTTGTGATGTCTCCTGGGAGCCTGCTCTTCCGAGGACGAGTCACTTTGTGTCTCCATCTCATACTCTGATGAATGTTGTGATGCCATGACTACTGTGTGTACTGTATTTAGGCTGCCTTTTGATGATGGTGTGAAGCTGGGTGCTTTTGTGATATCTGCCACCAAAGGGAACAATGAAACAAAAGGGAGTATTAGGAGGGGAGTAATGTGATGGGAATAGGGGTTATAGGGAGGAGTTTGTTTAGGGATATGTAGGGGGTTTGGGTATTTGATAGGATATGTTTTTGGGGTGTTATGTTGACAAATAAGAGGAGGGGAAAGAGAATAGGGTTTGGTAGTGTTTTAGGGTAGGGATAATAGGAAAAATGAAAAAGGGAGGATAGGGAAAAATGGTAGGTGAGAATGGAACCTTAGCCTTAATACCACAATTATGCAACCCATAATTGTGGTATTGAGGAATTCTGCAAATGGACATATATTATGCTACTATTCAAGTATATGGATATGAACAACTAAGATTATACAATAAGGTTAGATTTATTACTGTTTTTAGAGCTGATCAAACAAGAAATCATCCCATTTATGTAAATGACCAAGATTTTGGATGTTCCACACTATCATCAGATAATTTACAAAACACTCAACTTACCATTGAACATATTGTCGATAAACCTGAGACTGTCAAAACTAATATTTGGAAATTATGCTTTGATGGAATTTTTTCAAAAAGAAAATTTTGGATCTGGTATTGTACTTATTTCACCATATGAAAACAACATAACTCAATCCTATAAGTTAAAATTTGATGTCACAAACAATGTAGCAAAATGTGAAGCTTTACTTCTAGTGTTGGAATTAGATAAAAATCTTAAAATACAAAATTTAGGTGTATTTAGTGACTCAGAGCTCATTGTTAAACACGTCAAGAATATTTGCCAAAAAAACATCATAGACTTAGATCATATATAAATGAGGTATGGGACTCAATGGATAATTTCTTCCAGGCATTTAACATCACTCCTATTCCAAGAAATGAAAATATTCATGAAAATTCTTTAGTTGTTTCAGCTAGTTCTTTTAAAATTCTCTATCAAATACAACTACAACATAAGATAAAAGTAAAATACAGACCATAAATTCCTGATAATATTAAATATTGCAAAATATTTGAAGACGATGAACAACCAAAGTCATTTTTGCAGGTAATTGATGAATTTTCAGCCTTACAAATAAAAGAAGAACAACTTAATGATAAAGAGTTGAATAATGAAAAATAAAACTTCAGAGTTAAACTCAAAAATATTTGATCATAACATCATTCACTTAACCACCAATTTCATCCCAAAGGGATTAGTCCCTCTTGAAAAATTGTTTCACCATAATGATGTTCGAAAAAATCAATTATCAGATTCATCTGAAGAAGACAAAGAATAATCAAACATAACAACTCAAGAAGAAACCAAAAATGTTAAAATTTGTGCATCATTACCAAAGGAAATAAAATATAAATATCTAGCTCTCCTTAGGAGTTACAGAGATTTTTTTGCCTAGTCTTATGATGAGCTAAAAACCTATGAAACATCACTCATTGAGCATAAAATTCCTTTGAAACCAGATGTTAAACCTTTTAAGCAAATGTTAAGGAGAATACATCTAGTCTTGTTACCCACAAATGAAAAAGAACTTAAAATGATACTGGATGCCAAGATCATAGTTCCCTTAAGATATTATAATCACATACCAAATTTGGTTCCAGTAAGAAATAAAAATGGTGAAATTAGATTGTGTGTGGATTTTAGGAACTTAAACAAGTCATCCTTAAAAGATAATTATCCATTACTCGAGATGGATGAATTACTTCAAAGGGTTAATTGTTCTAATAGAATTTCTATGTTAGATGGTTTTCCTAGATATAATCAGATTATGATGAGACCAGATGATAGACAAAAGATAACATTCAAAACTCCTTGGGGTACATTCATGTATGCAACGATGCCTTTTGGACTAACAAATGTTGGAGCTACTTTCCAAAGAGCCATGGATCTAGAGTTTGTTGGTAAGATTAACAAGTTTGTTGCTATTTATCCAGGTCATCTAACTTTATTTTCAAATTCAGATAAAAGCCATTTAAAACACTTGAGTAAGGTTTTTGACAAGTGCATGAAGTTTGGGATATCACTAAATCCAAAGAATTCCTTGTTCTCCATTAAAGAAGGAAAATTATTGGGTCATATTATTTCAAAAGGAGTTTTCATTGACCCAAAAAGAGTTTCATCAATCCAAGAACTTTCTTTACCAAGGAATAAAAACGAAGCTCAAGATTTTATTGGGAAAATCAACTTTCTGAGGAGATTCATACCTAACTATGCTGAAATAGTTAAAGATATTATTGATATGATGAGAAACTTCCATGAGGTAAAATGGACAGTTCAAGCAAGATTTTATTTTAACCAAATAAAGAAAGACATCTTTGAAGCCCAAGTATTAGCTAGTACATACTAATATAAACATGTCAACATTTTTTCCTTTGCTTCTGAAACACCCTAGCCACTATCCTTTTGTAAAAAAAAAATGAAGATGACCAAAATATTGCCTTTTTCAGTAAAGTCATGAGAGATGCTGAACTAAAATATGAAATTATTGAGAAACAAGCCTATGCCTTAATTCAAGCCTTGAAACCTTTTAGATTCTATATCCTTCATTCTTCCATTATTTCTTGTGTTCCAAACAATGTTTTTAAAACTGTGTTATCATAGCCTAATACATATGGTCAAAGAATAAGATGGATCACCAAGATATTAGAATTTGATCCCATTATAAAATCTGAAAACTTGATAAAGGTTCAAGGTTTAGCCAAACTGTTAGTAGAATCCAATTATAAAGTTGGGGGATAAATTTTGTGATGCAAATTTCAAGAGAGGAGAATCCACAAGAACCTTCTCCAAAAGAGATGAATCCACAAGAACCTTCTCCAACATAGGAGAATCTACAAGAACCTTATCCAACAGAGGAGAATCCACAAGAACATTCTCCAACAGAGGAGAATCAACAAGAACCTCCATTTTCAGCTAAAACCATTCCCTTTCCACTCCACATCAATGAAAAATCCCTTTTTTCTAATGGTACACTGATATTGTGTGTTTTCTTCGAGCTTTTGAGTATCCACCTGGATTCCCCAAAAACCAATGCAAAATCCTCAAGTTAAAGGCCATAAAATATTACATCATCAATGCAAATATGTATTGGAAGGATCCACTAAACATCCTTTTATTATGCTTAACAAAAAGTGAGACAGAAGGAGTTATAAATCAATTTCATGCAGGTATTTGTGGAGGTCACTATGCATGGAGAGAAACAACATACAAAATTTTAAGAGCTGGGCTTTATTGGCCTAGATTATTTGCACAAGTAGAAGCAAAGGTTAGATCTTGCATACGATGTCAATTTTTCGTTGGAAAGAAAAAAGTATCATCGCTCCCTCTAGTTCCAGTTCTAGTTGAAGCACCTTTCCTACAATGACGATTAGACTTTATTGGGGAGATTCATCCTATCCCATAATCAACATCGATGGATTTTGACTTCGACAGACTATTTTACAAAGTGGGTAGAAGCCATACCATTTAGGAATGCTTTTGATATTGTTGTTATTAAATTCATTGAAGAGAACATTCTATCTATATTTGGATGTCCTCAACAAATAGTTACTGACAATGCACAGGCATTCAGTATTGTCAAAATGATTAATTTTTTCCAAAAATATAAAATTCTTCTACATATTTCTACTCCTTATTATCCTCAAGGAAATGGATTGGAAGAGTCATCAGACAAAATTCTAGTAAAGGTCATTAAAAAGGTACATGCACATCACAAAAGAAATTGGGACAGCCATCTCAAGTATGTAGTCTGGGCAAATAAAATTTCACCAAAAAAATCATGAGGTAAATCACCTTTTCAACTTGTTTATGGCATTGAGGCTCTTTTTCCCACACAACTAGCTTTTCCTGTTCTCAAATTCTTACAAGAAGCAAATGAAGAGCCTGATGATTTTTCTAGGAGAACCAATGACATCATAGAACTTAATGAAGATAGGGATGAAGTCCAATATAAGCTTAGGAAATATCAAAACAAAATGAAAATCTTATTTGACACAAAGGCTAGAGAAAGAGACTTCAAGGAAGGAGATTTAGTACTAAAATGGGATGCTAGAAGTGAAGAAAAGGGAAAACGTGGAAATTTTGACAATCTCTAGTTGGGATCTTTCAGCATTGCAGAGGTTAAAGGAAATAATACTTTTGTTTTGCAAAACTTAGAAGGCCAATATTCTTCATTTCCAATCAATGGAAAATATTTGAAACACTACATTGAGTACTAAGATTTATTTAATCATTCATCATTTGTAGATTACCGGCTTGTTACATTTTTCTGCAAGTGCGATTATTTTTTTTCAGCAAAGTCTCCCTTAGCCTGAGGATAAGCCACTTGGATTTGAAAGTTCTCTACATCCTACTAGAAGAAGCAATCCCTAGTTGGAGTTGATGTTGTAACATTATTTGTTTCGATAAGTTAGATGTTTGAAATATATAAAAACTATATATATATATATATATATATATATATAGATATATATATATATATATATATAATGTAAAAAAGGGATAAAAGAAAAATAGAAAAGAGAAAAAGAAAAAAAATGGAAAATAATGAAAATCCCAAAGAATAAATCATGCTAGTCTAAATGCTTCTCATTCATTTATTAATTGTGTTTAATTTATTTTAAGCATGATTAGATTAAACTTAAACTTAATTTTATCTATAAATAAGTAACAACACGACCTTTTGTCATTTATGGTTAAAGTTCTGAAATTCCTTGGCAGTTGAAGATCTTGAGCGCAGAGATCAACAACTCTGAAGCCACTCCACACCCCCTTAGTCCCTCTGATGATTAATCAATAGAGGGGTGCAAAAAACTTTTTTACCCAAAAACACCTTCTCCACATGCCCTCCGCACAGCTACTCCACACACCCCCACTCCAAAACCGCAAACTTCCTGCTAGCCCCCCGAAATCCACCTTCCCACACCTAGCTCATCATTACACCTCAAATCCCATTGTTCTGGAATAACACCTTGTCCTCCCACTCGTCGCACCGCATACCCATCATCTATCCAGTCCTATTCCACCACTTGTCACCCCCTCATGCCCCGACTTTGAACTCGTTAAAAATCTCGCTACCAATAAATGCCTTTCCTCCGCCATTTAATGGGTATTACCCAATCAAAAAATTTAATTGACCAGAATCCATTTCTATATGTTTTCTTCGAAGTTGCCTAGATGACCATCGTCCCCTACCCTGTCAAACCAAAATTCAACCATTTTTGACAAGTGCGAGGTCGAACAACTGCCGAAGTTATCAGTGAAGATTTGCACACACTGCAACCTATCATCCAACAACAAGACAATAATTTTCCAAGTAATTGCAGTCGTTTTCACCTTTCTTTTTCAGTCATGGCTTCTAAAAAGAAATTTAAGGTTATGGAAAACCCCATACTGCCTCCTACCATGGATTTAGATCATTAGCCTTTAGTTGACCAATACATCAAAATTGTTTAAACCAATTGTGAGTTCGATCTCTATGAACTCCATAGTTGTTTAAAATAGAAATTCATTGAACAAAGTGATGAAATAATCCTCTCGCAGCCCTCCTTACCCCAGTTCATCATTCCACAAACCTACGATTTCCCATATTTTGTTGTATGGTGTCACAATAGGTACATTCCCACTCAAAGACTAGTAGTTTCTAAAAACAATGAAGTTCTCTTTAACATCATCGTCGAATGAATCAACTGAACGCTACATATTCGACGTAGTGAACCCTTACATCCATTTTCTATAGAATCCCTCATGGACATTAACAAATATCTTGACTTTCCAGAGAGAGCTAGAATTTTTGAAACCCTTTTACCAAAAGATGTCCAATTACCTCGAATCAACCCACCTTATCAAACATACATGTTTCTAGAAATGACCAAGTAGATTATATACATTACCTCATGTTTGTTAGTTTATCATTTTGGTTAGTGGGTCAATGAGTTCTTAATAAGTTTTTTGTTAGTTTTCTGAACAAATGCAAGTCATTCTCTGATTTTCAATTACAGTGAATACTTAGAAGAGTCAATTCATGATCAAATCATGAAATTGTGTACATAAGGAGCGTTCAAGCATGCCTCTCTTTTAGTATACATGTTTTTGTTTAATCAATTAGAGAGGTTTTCTTTCCTCTTACACCAGATGGAAATTCAAGGGAATCTGCACTTAGTCATCCATTAGACTTCCCTGGTGATGAAGAACACCACTCAATTCACATTCACTAATTTTTTACATTAATTCGTATATGTTTCTACAAGATTATTCAACAGTAATGCAGAACCAAGAGTTAGGACAGAGATCAAGAAAATCCTTCATCTCAATGAACATAGCGTAATGGGAGTTTGGTGTTTATACCAAAACTATACATAGATTATGATATATGGATGAGAGTTGCCCACATTCAAATTACCTAAATTTGTTCCTATTTGTATATTTTCATTAGAGTATATCAGACAAATGATCAACATGGATCAACTGCATTTTTTTGTGGCAAAGAAAAAGGTTCAGTTTATGATTCAAACTCAATTAGGGCCCTTTATTTGTAATGTTAGAATAACAAGAAATGAAGCAGAATATCTCCTTAGACAGATAAAATTTAAGCCTAGTTTCACCTCGTCTTATGATCACAAAATATACCAAGATCAAATCCTTAGAGGATTCAGTGATAAAGTTTTCATATGATCCCTCAGATGTAAAAGCAATGAAAGAACTTATCAAGACAAAAAAATGTAGACATAGTTGCTCTAAGAAAATTACTTAAGGTACCATCTACAGAATATCCACAAGCTAAAGAGATAGGTAAGATAAAAATGGAGAAAGAAAATATGTTCAAGATCATAATTGAACAAAATGTGTAGATAGAGAAAATGGAGAGTGAGATTGAAAAGATTCTAAAGGAAAAGAACAATAGGGAACCCCAGAATCTGATAGAACACCAACATCTACATTAACCATTACTAAAGAAGAGGGCACTACATCTACACATCCAACAATAGAGATGGCAAAGGCTATGGAAGATTTTTCAATTAAGGGGAAAGAGGTCAAAAATTTAAGGAGTCAACTTAACAATTCACATGAACAAAAGCTAAAGATTGATAATGCTTATTTATTTGAGTTGCAGACTTCATATAAGCTGAAAAAAAGAGTTTAGTTCCTAGAAAGCCAATTTGTTATGATTGATACTATCACACATGCTAGAGAATGTATCTGGATCCACATAAATGAAGTAATCACTGAGATATGGCCTTCAATTGAAATAATCTTTGAGAAAGATGAACTAGTATAGAGGGACAAGAAAGCCATAGTAGATGTAAAGAAAGATTTTGGTTCAAATCCAAGAAGAACACATGCATTGAAATGGTTTTGAATTCCAAAATGAAAGATGAATTGGAGGAATATGATATAGAAGACAGAACAAAGACCATATTGGAAGTGAGCAAGATTCTCACTAAGAATAATTTGATATATGAGCTGGAAAATAAGCGTCATCACCTTGAATCAAGTGTTTATAGGTTTCACAAGAAATTTTGAGTTTCACACCAAAATGGATTACCATGATTACATGGAATGGAAGATAAATTAATTAATTTAGAATAATATCAAACAAAATTATGTTCAATTGCAAATGATAAATCCATGTTTGCAAAGATCAAAGGTACAATCATAGGTAAAGCGTTTATAGAAGGCCTCATATATGATTTACTCATTAAGAATGAGATAAATCATTTATTTTTGGTAAAATCGACTTTTCAAAATATACTGAGCTAGATGAAACTTTTAGAATATTAATAAAACACTAGATTCCAAATGAAAAAAGATCGAAAGAATTATGAAAGTTAATCGAGCAATGAGTGGGAAATAGTCATCAACATATTTAGTAGCAGAATAGTAGGTTTATCAGCCACATCAGTACCATAATCCTCAAACCTAGAGACAACATCTTGAGTAGTTTCATTTCCCTATATTTATGTAGTATTCTTGTAGAAACAAATTTAGATATTTTTCCTATATATCTAGATATTTTACTTCAGATAATTTGGGAACATTTTGTATAAATAATTCCCAATTCGAATTGTAAAGGGTTACACCCTTGGACTAAGTTTATTGAAAGCAAAATTACATGCATCTAAAGTTGTCTAATATCAATAAAGGATTCTAAATTTGTTTCAAACATCTTGTTATCTCTGCGATTTTTCTTTATGTTATTCATTCCATTCGGTTATTTCAAAATGTATTTGGTTTTGTGAAGAAATATGAGTAATATATATACTGAATATCAGTCTATCTTAAATCTACTACGAAGTTATAATAAATTACAGATATTACTTCATTAGACTATTTGTCTAAACAAACTCCTATACATCAATTAATTGTCAATTCTTCATGAATTTGGATACATTTTTTGTGGCTAGTGAACATAGTTTACTAGCATTTGTCTTATGATTATTTTAAATATTCTATTTGAATACTTAAAACTCATATTTTCCCTTAATTCTTCATTCCAAATCTTTTACAGCTAAATTACTATTTAGAAGAGAAGAAACAACCCTTTCATTGTGTTGAGAGAAATTAGGACATAGTACCTGTTTACATAAGCTTAAAATATTCGTCTTCCATTGGTTCATCACAAACCCTCCATTGGTTTATCACAAAGAATGAAATAAAGGAAGAATCAAGGAAATGATTAGGGAAAACACAATCAAGGTCCACTTATTTTTGTTATATAATACACATTTTATTTAATAATGTTACCTCAATATATCAAGAACTATTCATCATGCACTTTAAATTGAATTTCAAAATGATCTAATTATGAAAAAAACTTGAATTTTTACCTCATTATTCAATTCAAACATGTCACAAATGATTTTTGAGTTCGAAAACTTGTATTTTCTTCAAAGGGTTAACAAATCTACCCTTTTCTAATGATAAAATTCAATGTTGATTCCTCATATTTTACAATATAATGAAGAATTGAATGCTTTAAAATATTATTTTCTTTGACTTATTACCATTGTTCCAAGTAACCATATATCTTCTTAATGATTTTCATGCCTTGTTGTTCCAAGTGTATCAAGAATAATTCCATGTAAATTACAAAATGAGACATGATAAATTGTCACACATTAAAAAATAGGTCACAATCACAAATTTCCTTAGACACCTTTATTCAATTTCAAGGTGATCTAGGACAAGTAGCAATACAAAAATTTAATTTTATTATGATAACTTTCCATGAACAAAATGGTGTGCCTAGTTACAATTAAAGGGCTACAATGATATCAATATCCCAATAGTTATGTGAACTTTAACATGACTATTAAAAGCTTATTTCTCTCAAATATTTAAATGTTTAAAAAAATTGTCTAAAATTTCAAACTACATCACAAGACTTGTAAGAAACTAAATGCTTCATCAAATTGGTTGTAACTTGGGGAAAATCAACATCAACTTGAACAATTTCTAGATTTATTTTCATAGGAAAGAAGTTGGGTTTGGTCTCCACTCATGTGGAGGTCACATTGCATATGGATATAAATAGGACTTTGATTTTATTTCTACAACAACATATAACATCATGATCTGTCGTTGGACTTATGAGAAATATACCATAAGTTATCTTATGCTTTGGCACTGAGCTTTGAAGAAAGCAAGTTGGTAATTCACATAGCAACTCTCACATGTCACATCAATTACATCATGAAATATAAAACTCGATATCTTTTTCGACTCTTATAATCATTCATAGTAATCTAATAAAGTATCTCCATATACTTTGAAAAAATTACAATTCATCTCTTTTCAATGTGATATCATTCTTGTTGTGTTGTCCACAAATTTAAAAACAACCAAAATATTTTAGATGTTATGGCGTAATTACCTAACCAAGAATTATCTGAAAGGACAACACATCACAAACCCTCCATTGGTTCATCACAAAGAATGAACGGAAGGATTGAATCAAGGGAATGATTCGGGAAAACATGATAAACGTCGACTTATTTTTGTTATACAATACACATTTCATTTAATTTTACCTCAATATATCAAGAGCTATTTATCATGCACTTTAAATTGAATTTTACAATGATATAATTATGAAAAAATACTTAAATTTTTACCTCCTTATTCAATTCAAGCATGTCACAAATGATTTTTGAGTTTGAAAAACTTTTATTTTCTTCAAAGGGTTAACAAATCTACCCTTTTCTAATGATAAAATTCAATGTTGATTTCTCATATTTTACAATCTAATGAAGAATATTGTTGGGTTGTGTTATATTCTTTCCATGACTAGTTGCCCTAGTTAACTGGGGGCTTAGAGGGGGGTGAACCTACCTAGTTTTTGACCCTATATTAGGTGGGCGAACCTACCTATGGTTTTGTGCATGGTTTTCGCACATGGTTTTAGGTGCGATGGTTTTTGGTCCATGGTATTGGATGCTTCAACATGTATATATATGTATTGTAAAATTGAAAGGAACATAATGAAAAATCAAGTTGGTAGCCCTAGTTTTGGGATCGAGGGGAAAATCTCTATGTATATGTGTTTTATGTGTTATGCTCTAGCATTGTTTACCTTCTCTATTTTAGAATTCATATGCCAGTAATTTATGTATGGCATTAAGACCTACATTTGGTATCAGAGTTGTTTTGGCTTCAAGGAGATGCCTTTGTCGCTGAGGGGTTTCGCTCGAGCCTGTAGTAGACCATGTTCAGTGGGGGATCTGCAGGATCGATTCTGGTGGTGTAAGAAGATGGATAGGAGTAGAAAGATAGAGATCAAAAAATTTAATGGTCAGAGTTTTGAGTTATGGAAACTCAAGATGGAGGATCTGTTGGTAGATAAAGATCATTGGATCGCAATAGATCTGGGTACTAAACCAATGTGAGTGTCCGATGAGTAATGGAAGAAGTTGGATTCGAAGGAAAAGAACACAATACGATTGTGTGTCTTAAATTCAGTATTTCTGAATGTATCAAGGGAAGCTACAGCTAAGACTATGTGGGACAAGTTAGGGACTTTGTACCAATCTAAGTCTCTGGTGAATAAACTATTCCTACAGAAAAAGTTTTATAACCCGAGGATGAAATATGGAGACTCAGTGATAGGGCATCTGAACGAATTTAATACTATGGTAATTTAGTTATTATGTGTTGATATTAAAATTTTAGATGAAGATAACTGCTTCAGTTTGTTATGTTCTCGACCAAATTCTTGGGATAGTCTGGTTATCACAATAGGTAGCAATGTAACTACCCCGTAGTTTGATGAAATAGTCTCATCCTTATTGATGGAGGAGATGAGATGAAAAAATATGGAGAGCCATAATGGTAATGCATTGTTTGTATGAGGAAGGTCCTAGAATAGAAATAAAAATAAGTCATCGAGTGGGAGATCTAAATCTAGAGGGAGATCTAAATCTCCAGGAAAACCTATAAAGGTGTGCTGGAAATGCAGAAAGGAAGGGCACTACAAAAGGGACTGTAAATCTAAAGCTCCTGACAAAGGAAATGGATCTGATGATGCTCCTTCTGCAAAGGCGAAAACCACCTCAAATGAAGGTGAGGAGGCATACTTTGCTTCTTCAAGAACACATGTAGAGAGTGCATCCTTTCACTTCACTCCCCATAGAGAGTGGTTCTACGAGTATGAGAAATATGATGGTGGTGGTGTCTTCGCAGGGGATGACAAGAAGACTAAAATTGTTGGTCGCAAAAAAGTTAAGTTGATTTTGCAAGGTGGAAGGATTAGAACACTTCCGGGTGTTCTTCATATTCTTGCATTTGCTAGAACTCTGATTTCTATAACCAAGCTAGATGATGTAGGTGTACAAACAGTGTTCAAGAAAGATACCTAAAAGATGGTTCAGGGAGCACTGGTATTGATGCTAGGAGTTCGGATTGAAACTCTGTACAAGATGCAAGGCAACACTGTTGTTGATGGGTGCAATAATTCTGTGGTTCCTGAAAGTGGAGAAGAAAATCTAGTGGTCTCTGGAGAAAATACCATGCTATGGCATCAAAGGCTTGGACATATTGGAGAGATGGGCCTTCGAATACTTCATGGTAAAGGTATGGTAGAAGGTATGACTAATAGCTCTCTAGATTTTGATTTCTATGAAAATTGTGTATATGGGAAGTAGAATCGGGCGAGTTTCCCTGCTGGTGATAAGAGGGAAAAACGAATATTAGAGCTTGTGCACAGTGATGTGTTTGGACCTGTGAAGGTTCCATCACTTTGTAAATCTATGTACTATGTATCAATTATAGACGAATTCTTAAGGAATACATGGATATATTTCTTTCGGAAGAAATATGAAGTATTTGATAGGTTTAAAGAATTTAAGGCTCTAGTGGAAAACCAGACATAGAAGAAGATAAAGGTGCAGAGGATAGATAATGGTGGAAAATTTTGCAAGAAGGAATTTGAAGAATTCTGTAAGAAGTGTGGCATAACACGACAAAAGACAATTCCATACACACCTGAGAAAAATGGAGCTGCAAAAAGAATGGACAAGACATTGATGGAAAGGGCAAGAAGCATGCTGAGAGGTGTCGGGTTAGGACATGAATTTTGGGCAAAAGCGGTGGAGACTGCATGTTACCTGGTCAACAAATCACCTTCATCAACATTGGAGGATAAGACTCCACAAGAGGTATGGACTGGTAATAAATCCTCTCTTTTACATCTGAGATTATTTGGATGTGATGCATATGTACATGTTCCAAAGGAGAAAATAACAAAGTTGGATAGTAAATCTGAAAAGTGTATCTTTATTGGGTATAAGGATGGTTTAAAGGGTTATAATAATTTTGGAACCTAGTAACAAGGAAGGTTGTGTGTAGCTGAGATGTGGTGTTTAGAGAGGTGAAAGATGTTATTAAACATGAATTCCCATCAAAGGAACATGAGAAGATAAAGTTTGATCTAGAGGAGGAAGAATCAGACTCTACAGCAGAAGAGGAATCAAAAGATGAAGATCTACAAACTCCAGTTGTAACAAGGTCAGTTCGAGAAAGAAGATAGCGAGAAACGTATAGTCCATCTACTTTCTATTCAAATTTTGCTTTATCCATTACTGATGATGGTCCTAGAACTATGAAGGAAGAACTAGATTCAGAGGATGGCAAACTCTGGAAAGAGGCCATGGTTAATGAAATGGCATCTTTGCACAAAAATAAGGCTTGGGAGCTAGTGGAGTTGCGGCTGGAAGGAAACCCATTGGCAGAAAATGGGTGTTCAAGAAGAAGGCAAATGCAGAAGGAAAGGTGGATAAATACAAAGGGTCAGTTGGTAGCAAAAGGTTATTCCTAGGTGCCGAGAATTGATTTTGGTGATATTTTTCTCTTGTTGCCAAGGTAGCTTCTATTAGATTACTTTTATGTGTTGTTGCTGCTTTTGATTTTGAGGTAGAACAGATGGATGTGAAGACATCATTTCTTCATGGGGATTTGGAAGAAGAGATCTACATGAAGCAACCTAAAGGCTTTGCGGTGAACAGTAAGAAAGAACTCATATACAAGTTAAAAAAGTATCTTTATGGGTTAAAATAGTCACTAAGGATGTGGTGTCATTAATTTTATACATTTATACAGGGACTTGGCTTCAGCAGAAGCAAATAAGATCACTGTGTGTATTTTAAATTAATTGGTGACTGTGTTATTTATCTGGTCTTTTATGTGGATGATATGTCACTAGTTGGAAATGACAAAGAATTTATCTAGGATTTGAAGACCCAATTGTTTTCCAAATTCGACATGAGAGATCTTGGTGCTCCAAATTATTTTTGGGAATGGAAGTTAAAAGAGATTAGGCAAAGAGGAAGCTCTAGTTAAACTAGAGGAAGTATGTTGAGACAATACTGCAGATGTTTAATATGCAGGAGAGTAAACTGTTGAAGGTTCCTATTCGTGTAGGTGTAAATTTATTTGTTGAACAATGTCCCAAGACACAAGAAGAGGAAGAGGACATGTCCCATGTTCCATATGCAAGTGTATTTGATAGCCTAATGTATGCGATGGTCTGTACTATACCAAACAATGCACATGTAGTGGGAGTATAAAGCATGTTTATGTCAAAACCAGGGAAGGAGCATTGGACAACGGTGAAGTGGGTTTTCAGGCATTTGTGTGGCACTAGTGAATATGGTTTGTGCTACCAAGGAAGACCAGGATTGGACAGAGCTTTCGATATTCGTGGCTTTGTTGATGCAAACTGGGCTGGAGATCTGGGTCAGAATACATCGCAGCCACTCATGCAAGCAAGGAAGCAGTTTGCTTGCAGAGATTGTGTTCAAGTATGGGGTTGGTACAGGGAGCTATAAGGATAGACTGTGACAACCAAAGTGCAATTTTCTTGGCAAAGAACCATGCTTATCATTCAAAGACAAAGAACATTGATGTTTAGTATCACTCTATGAGGGATATGATAGAAGACAAAAAGGTGTTGCTAGTAAAGGTGGACACTTTGAAGAATACTACAGATGCATTGATAAAATATATGAGCTCTGAAAGGTTCTATTGGTGTAGAGAAACAATGGGCGTTGTAGGGATGGATAAATTACTAAGCTTTTTTGTGGCCCCCTGTGGAAAGAAAACAACAAGTGGGAGAATGTTGGGTTGTGTTATATTATTTCCACGACTATATCCCTTAGTTAACTGGGGGGTTAGAGGGGGGTGGAGACCCTTGTTCATTGCATCAACTGCTGGTTAGCCCCCCTCTATGGGGTCTGGTGTAGCGGCCTGAGGAAAGTTTTTTGGGACCCTATATTAGGTGGGCGAACCTACCTATGGTTTTGTGCATGGTTTTGACACATGGTTTTGGGCGCGATGGTTTTTGGTCCATGGTATTGGATGCTTTGGCATGTATATATATGTATTGTAACATTGAAAGGAACATAATGAAAAATCAAGCTAGTAGTCCTAGTTTTGGGAAGGGGAAAATCTCTGTGTATATGTGTTTTATGTGTTATGCTCTCACATTGTTTATTTTATGTGTTTTAGAATTCGTATGCAGGTAATTTTTGTACTCGATTAAAACCTACAAATTTAATGCTTTAAAATATTATTTTCTCTGATTTATTACCATTGCTCCAAGTAACTATCCATATTGTTAATGATTTTCATGCCTTCCTGTTCCAAGTGTATCATGGATAATTCCATGTAAATTACAAAATGAGACATGAAAAAGTGTCACACATTAAAAAATAGTACACAATCACAAATGTCCTTAAACACCATTATTCAATTTCAAGGTGATCTAAGAGAGGTAGCAATACAAAATTTTAATTTTATTATGATTCCTTTCCGTGACCAAAATGGGGTGCCTAGTTACAGTTAAAGGGCTACAATTATATCAATATCCCAATAGTTATGTGAACTTTAACATGACTATTAAAATCTTATTTCTCTCAAATATTGAAATGTTTAAAAAAGTTGTCTAAAATTTCAATCTACATCACTAGACTTGTAAGAAACTAAATCCTTCAACAAATTGGTTGTAAGTTGGGGAAAGTCAACATCAAATTGAACAATTTATACATTTATTTTCAGAGGAAAGAAGTTGGGATTGGTCTCCACTGATGTGGAGGTCGCATTGCATATGGATATAGATAGGTCTTTGATTTTCTTCTACAACAACATATAACATCATGATCTCTCCTTGAAATTATGAGAAATATACCATAAGTTATCTTATGCTTTAGCACTGAGCTTTGAAGAACGCAAGTTGGTAATTCACATAACAAGTCTCACATGTCACATCACTTACATTATGGAATATAAAACTCGATATATTTTTCTACTCGTATAATCATTCATAGTAAGCTAATAAAATAACTCCATATACTTTGACAAAATTGCAATTCATCCCTTTTCAATGTGATGTCATTCTAGTTGTGTTGACATTATGTTACTAACCATCTATAGGAAATTTTATCTAAACTGATATAAATAAATCACAATGTATGGATTTTTCCTCCTAAGCAGATGTGTTTTTCCATCAATAGTAATAAGAAGGTTATTGCATATTTTCTGAACACCATAGTTATGCTAAACTGTCATGTAATTCTTTGTCACTAAAAGGAAACGTGCCTAATAATTGTAAAAGGAGATGTGCATGCCATGTTAATAATTATCATGACAAATGATCATACACTAGAGAAATTCATCAATAGTGGTGGAGATATATGATATATACTAATGGTGTTCAACCCTAAAATGTTTAGTGGCCCTGTGAGATATGGGCTTGGTCATCGTTCTAGTAGAAGAACTCTTTGGAGAAATGGGATTAGTAGTGGAAGCTAGTTTCATAGATTTTCACATCTAAATAATTTATTATAATCACATGGATGCATATTGTTAAACCCCGTATGCAAATATAAGGTTGAGTGCACTAGAAAAATCAATGTCGAGGTGATCGATGTAAGGAATTAACATGAGAAATATGATGTAATGTGTTTTTAATACTATAGGATCCATAGAATTCATAGAGAAACTCATTTATAGGGTCGATAGTTGGATATCATTCCATAAGGTTCCAATATTGGACAAGTGGTTCTCTCTCCCATGATTGATCATGATCCAAATAAGTTCCTCTCAGATTTCATTATCTAAATATCAAAATCCGTTCAAATGCAAAGAAAAACCTAACAACCAATAAATGTAAGGATAAAATCTCTTAAAAGAATTGGCATTTCTCATATCTCCTAGCTCTTCTCACAAATCTTAAAACTTCTCACATTCAACTTCCCTCACTAATAGTATAGATGCTTTAATCCTTTCATAAGAATGGCTATAATGGAGATTGACTATCTCTGTTTATTTACTACTAATGCATTTCAATAATGCATGGGTCATAGGTGAAACTAATTTTGCATGGACCATTGCAAATCAAATTTGGCTAGCAACAATGAACAAATTCTCAAACCGCGATCCCTCTATAGTGTATTCTCTATTTAGGCATGAGTGACCTTCATATAGATGATGACTGAGAGTAGTAGTAGGGCATGGACTATAGATACAACCACCATATATGGAAATTACTGTGGTTTTCTACAATGAAAAATTAGAATGGTACTCTATGATGTTTACTGCAATATCTTGAGTTAAAAATTTGAATGGCCTATGATTTCAACTTCCCTTTTCATATTATCAATATGAAAAGAAGGCAAAACTAACATGTGTGACAATAAGAAAAATAGAATGAAATAGTTTGAGAATGATGACAATGAAGACTTTTGTAATTGACTATGCAAATTCAACATTTTCTATCATTCATCATTATTACATTAACCTTTTGCATTGAAATTTTTTATTCCATCATCTTTTTACTTTTCAAGCTATTAGCAGTCTTCATCATCTCAAAAAACAAATGAAACAAGGAAAATTTAAAATTAAAATTACCATATTAGTCTTAGAAATGTTTGAAATATTTAAAATTATCAGAATAAGTATATCTTAAACAATTTTTAGGTGACAACACATGACTCAAAGCAGCATAGATCCATCTTAACCCTAGATCTATCAAGTATTGAGAGGGATGAAATCTCTTGAGGTGCAAACCTTTCCTCGAGTTTTGCACTAAAAAGATAGGTTTACAACTCGACAGATTTGGTACCTGTCGATGCTTGATAAATCTAGGGTTGAGATGGACGTAGGTTTGTTATTTTGTTTTCATTCATCATCTTTATGTTTCTTGCCATAATTAACTTTCTTCATTATGGGTGATTTGTTCAATTCAACAAAATTTCATCAATTAGATCAAATTTGATCTCAATACACGTTAATCATCATTTCCATCTTCATCAGATATATGTATATCTATATATTCGCAACATGGAAGGTCCATGGTTAGCCTAATATCATAAATCCAGCTTATTTTCTTTTAAGGATAAAGATTTAGATCTCATTTTTTTTCACATTTATCTTGGTACTTAATACATTGAAAATTAAAAGAATTGTAAGTGATTGTAATATATTTATTTATAGATTTGGTTGATAAGTGGACAATTCCAATTTTTTTAAATCTAATTTTTTTTTGGAAAAAAATGATTTTTTTAAACTAATTATTTTTTTCTTTTAATTTTGAAGGTTATCTTCTTGTGCACCTCAATTCTAATTGTCGTTAATATTTCTGAGTATGAACTAAGGGATATCATATCAAAAGAGTGGATTTTCTTGTCAACTCACACTTAAAAAACAATGCTTATATGCACTCAATTCCTTCAAATCTTAAAAATTACAAATAAATAAATTTTTTTAATATATCAGTTATAAATAGATAAAAATAATTTAAAATATAACCTTTTAAATTTAAATAAACAAATTCCACTTTGTTTTAACTTTAATTAAATTAACATTTTAGACTTAATTATTTTTTGGATAGAGTATCTAGGTATATACAAAACCTAAAATCCAAATAGAGTCCATATCCAAGGTAGGGACATAATTTTGATTTGAATTTAAAAAAGCATTTACAGAAAAACTTCAAGTTGTTAACCGTGACATAAATTCGACATAACTTCAAAAAGACTTATTTTTTTAAAATTTCTCTGGGTACTTAATGCATGCTAATTAAAAATAATTGTAATTGATTAACATTCTCACTTTTGTTGGTTAAATATTTTTTTATTGAGTTAGTTGATATGTGGGCATATCCAATTTTTATAAATATAACTTTTTGACCCAAAAAAATCATTTTTTTTAAATTACAATTTTTTGTTTGTGAAAAGTAGCCATATTCTCCACCTTGAGTGAAAGTTTGGTTAATTTTTTAAATATAACTTAATTCTACCATACCAAGAGAGAATATTTTCTTGGAAAGAAACATTAAAAGAAATGATTATATGTGCCCATTTTCTTCAAATCAAGAAATTAAAAAAAATTAAAAATATATATATATATATATGAATTCTAAAAAAAATATAACTTTTCAAATTTAAATAAATAAATACCACTTTATTTTAAAATTAATTTTATTTAAATTAACTTTTTGAATTTTAATAAATTTTAAATTTTATTTAAATTAGCATTTTAAATTTTAATAAATTTTTAGATGGAGTAACTTACATACATATTAAACATAAAATTCAAAGAAATTCCATGTTCAAATGAGTAAATGTAACACCCCTCCCTTGTGTGCTAAATTATTATAAACCTAAGCTAAATTAAAGTTAGGTGTGATATCCTCCCTTGGGTGTTAAATGTTTGTAAACCTAAGTTGAGTTAAAGCTAGGTGTGATACTCTCCTTTGTGGGTTAAACTATTCTAAACCTAAGCTAAGGAAAGCTTGGTGATATGTAATATGAAAAGCAAATGTGTTATTAAATAAATTAATAAAATAAATCACTTGGAGGGTGAAGCACCAAGAGAGAGGAGATTCATGCCAAATCCCATGAAGAATGGGATAGATATGAATCTTTCATGATAAAGCTTCTAGATGTGATTCTAGATAAGCTTGGATGGATTGGAGATCCATTAAATGGATGGGAGATAAAGATCCATTGGACATAAAAGCTTTGTGGCAAATACATGCAAGCTTTTGTGAGGAAAAGCCTCATGGGAGATAAAGACGAGCTTTTTCAAAAAATACCTAGGCAAATGGAAAAATCCATAAATGCGAGATGCCACTAATGGTAACTAAATCATGAAAGAGAGTATTAAATACCTAGTGCATTGATCAATTGAGGATAGTTGATCCTTGGCAAGATCTATGGCTCGGGGGGAATCAGAGGTGATCCATGGCTGGGTGGTGGTGCTCCTCCCTCCAAGTGCAGTTTTAGTTGGTGTCATATGCGTGGAATATTTTGTATGGTGATTGTTACTCTCTCCCTATTTTAGTTGCAGTTTGTGTTGGAAAAACTAAGAGGGAGGCTGAATCAATATTTCTCTTCAATTGTTACTTTTACTAGTTAGATCACTTATATTTAGAACACAATGTGAACAATAAGAATAAGTGCTTTTATTAATTTCTTCTTTACAATAAATCAAGTACAATATATGTAGGGAACCGACCCTAGATGAAGACATTGATCTTCAATTTCCTAGGCTCCAACATGTATTCTACCAAGCAACGACTTGGACTTCCGAAGGCTCCAACCTTGTCACTTTGAGGCATCAACCTCTACAGCTCCAACCTTATCTCTAGTACAGGCACCAACCTGGTCTCTCGAGGAATCCTATCCTCTAGGGATCCAACCATATCTTCCAAGGCACCAACCTTGTCTCTTTGAGGCTCCTACCCTGTCTTCCAAGGCACCAACCTTACATCTTTGAGGCTCCAACCCTATCTTCCAAGGCAGCAACCTTGTCCCTTTAAGGCTCCAACCTCTAGGGCTCCAACCCTATCTCCCAAGCCACCAACCTTATGTCTTTGAGGCTCCAACCCTTAGGTTTACTTCATCAAGATATGTTTGGTAATACTTCACAGCTCCCAATGTCTTCTTCAACAAACATTATCAATCTTTAGCTACGTCTTCACTTAGTCTCCACATGACATCATCAATGACAACCTTGTTCTTCACATGAAGGTGTCACAACGGATCTTCATGTTACCCAAACAAAACTTCTTCAAGGTCACCTAATGATGGCTTCAATGCATCATGGTCTTTAATGATCTCAACAAATCTTCAATATGATGTTTCACAAATCTCACAAACTCTACCCTATTCTGATCTCAAGAGAAGACTTCAACAAGATCTATTTGTCCAATCCTAATAAATCAAAACTTCAACCATGACAACTATGATAACTTTGACCACGACAGATTCAACCATGACAACTATGGCAGCTTCGACCAGGACAACTACGATAACTTCAACAACGGAAACTACAGTAGATTTGACCACAAAAACTACGACAACTTTGACCACACCAACTACGGCAGCTTCGACCAAAGCAACCATGTCAGCTTTGACCATGGAAACTATGGAAGCTTTGACAATGGCATCTTCTACCATGACAACTATGATAGCTTCGACAACGACAACTTCAACGATGGCAACTACACCAGCTTCGACAACGACAACTTCGACCAAGGAACCTATGACAGCTTCAACCAAGATTTTATGCCCAAACAAAATTATCACTTTTTTCATCGTAAGCAATAGTCTCCTTGTTCTCCTCAACCTTATGTCTTATCTTGTACTTCTTATCTTTCAATTCTTGCCCAAGTTGTTGATGAAAATGAAGTTCTTAGATGTATATTTATAGAGTTTTCATTTATGACTGAAGGGACATGTCTATTTGAAGTGAGGCCAACTTGCATGACTAAGTGTAGGTTGGCTCACTACCAGGAATAATTTCCTTAACTTAAAAATTCTATATCTCACAAACTATTGGGAGTTTCAGGATGAATAAAGGCTCATTAGAAAGAGGAAAAAATCCTCTTTAAGATGATCTAGGATCAATTTTTAAAGTATGCCTCCAAGGTGTCCAAAATAAATTTTCTTTGTGATTGTCCTTAAATTTTATGCATAAAAAGTTTGGGACAACATGAGGAATGTTTGGAACAACGCGGCTTCTTCACACTTTGGCTTCTTCATTGTTATCAATGTCATCATAGGATCATAGAGTCATTATGTAGGAGTGCAACATCCATGTAGCATGACGCAATAATAATTTCATCATATACTAGTGCAGTCATAGTGCAACATCATTAGGAGAACTCCAAAATAATCTTCCAACCATCAAATAATCTCCAACCATGTTATCAAGAACTCATCAAGTGCCATCATCAATTGTGGACATTTATCAATAATATGACATCATCAAATGTAGTCCTCCATATGTTGTCAAAGGATTATAAATACTTGGCACATCTTAAGACTTCTTCATTAGTGACTTGACATATTAATTGATGACATTCTTATGAAACAAGAGTTATGACATCATCATTTGGAACCATGCATATCAAAAATATTTTCCATCTCGGATAGTGCCATATTGACATCAATGAAAACCTAGATTAAAAATCAACCCATTTGTGATTGATGGCAATATTATTTCCCTTTCAACATCTCTCCCTCTTTGACATCAATAGAAAATGGGGTGCCCAAGTACTCCCCCTATCAAGCTGCTTCTTTTCTTTATGAATAATAGTTCTTCATAGGTATGTTACTCCCCCTGTCATGGTGCTCTTATTTCTAGCAATGTGGTTCATGATAGATGTGCTTGATGTGCTTAAATTCCTTCATGTGATGAACCAACTCCCTCTATCTACACGACCTCCTCTAGCTCATGAAATATTACCTATTTAGTGATCTAGTGGAAGAGATCTCCAATAGTAGTTCATCGATGAATAAGGGATCATGTTACTCAATAGAAATTCTCCCTAGAAATGATCTATCAAAGCATGATTGTCCATGCGGCTCATCAAGGATTTCATAGGGCCCATTCACAGATAGCTTTTGCAAGAATTCTTAATCATCATAAGCTCCCCCTAACTGTATGCATGGTCTTCCTTTTGGCATAGTCTCCCCATCAAATACTTGGAATATCAAGGATGACTTCATCAAGTCAACAACATGTGTTGTTGGCTAGAGTGTTCATGGAACTGGATTTAATTTGCTTCCTTCTACATACTTGTATAACTTTCTTATCTTGCATGGTTCTTCCTTCTAAAGGGGACCAAGTCAAGTTACAATCATGTGACATATGTTCAATGGTATGACACTTGAAGCACGCTATGTTGTTCATGAATAAGAATTCGTGAATTCTTCTTGCAAAATTTCTTCTCGGAGATTGACGGGGATCATTATATGCCCTACAATATTTTTCCATGTGTCCAAAGTTTGTACAGGCATAATAATAACCAAGAAATATACTTTGGTACCTAGGATAAGAAGGTTTCCATGATGTACTTTTGAAGTATTTTTTGCTTGGGATCATTTGATGATAACCATTGCTTCTTGCATCCTTGACACCATATACATGTCTCTTCTTAGAGGAGGGTTTCTTCCATAGTTGTCTTAAATCTTCTCCTTGCCTTTGTTGGAACTGGGAGCATCAACATTTCTTCCAAGCTTTCTCACATCCTTGTTGTTTAAAACATTAGGGTTTGCATCATTCTTGCTTGAGGATTCACCTGCATAGCCAAGACCTGATTTATTGAGGGGAGACCTTTAATGAATTGGGATGTCATTTAGGGTTTGAGAACTTTTCAAGTTCTTATTTAGCAAGTCAACTTCCTTTTTAAGAAAGACAATTCATTCCTTCATTTTCTTGCATTCTTCATCCTTCTTTGATAGAATGATCTCCATTTCTTCCTTCATCTTGGTTACTTCACATGATTGGGCCTTAAGCAAAGTGACTTTTGGTTTTAACTTGGTGATGTCATCATCCTTTTCTTCTATTTGGCATATCATGGTGTTTCTCTCCTTTTCTGCTTCATCAACTTGTCCTTCTATGAATGCCAAAGCTTCCATCACCTTCTTAGCTCCTTGTTCTTATTTCCTTTCTTCTTCTAGTTGAGATCTAAGGGAGGGGACCTCTTCCTTATATTGACCAATTCCATCTTCAAGTTTCTTCAAACTCTTGTGCCTTTGTTCAAGGTGGCTTCACAACGTATATTCCCATTTCTTTGTCGTATCCAATTGATTAGTCATAGATATGACTTCTTCATGATGCTTTCTTTTTTTTATGACATTCTTCCTTAATCTTGGTGATATCCTCATCTCTTTCTTGTACTTGAAGCTTGACAAGGTCAACTTCCTTCCTTGTCTTGTCCTGGTCAACAACTTGCACTTTCTTCTTAAGTTCCTCATTTTCATTTTTCAAATTGTTAATCTCTACTATGGCAGCCATAAGTTTAGTGAGGAGATTTTCTTCACAATCTTCTCCATATTGTTCATCTCCTAGATCTTCTTTAGCCTTGATGATATCCCTCTTATTTTCAACTTCCTTGATGGGCTCAGGATTTCCTTCTTATTTTCCATCATTTTATTGACTAGAGATCATTGTCAATGCTCCTTTTGAGTGAAGATCATGAAGTTTATCCCATATGCCTTTAGCTGAGGAACATTTTTCAAAATTGGCCTTCATAGAATCAGGGAGCCCATTCAAGATTGTGTTCATTGCTCTTGCATTATGTTTGTTGCATTCTCCATCCATCATGCTATTAGTAATCACCAATTTCCGGAGTTCAATACCTTGAGTCTTTAATAAATTCCTCATTCATGCTTCCCACATATCAAAGTTTCCATTGAATAATGGAGACTTCACAAATTGATTGACTTCAATTTCGGTGGTTAAGGGAGACACATTTTTAGGAGGATTGGAGACTTTCTTCCTTGGCTTGATCATTTGTGTGGTAATGATCAACCTTCAAGCTGTTAGGCTTTGAGTGGAGGTGCTGACTCTGATACCAATTGTTGGAAATACTAAGAGGGAGGGTGAATTAGTATTTCTTTTCAATTGTTACTTTTACCAGTTAGATCACTTATATTTAGAACACAAAATGAACAATAAGAATAAATGCTTTTATTAATTTCTTCTTTACAATAAATCAAGTACAATACATGTAGGGCTCCAACCCTAAATGAATACATTGATCATCAATTCCCAAGGCTCCAACCTATATTCTGCCAAGCACCGACTTCGACTTCCCAAGGATCCAACCTTGTCACTTTGAGGCACCAACCTATAGGGATCCAACCCTATACATGGTACAGGCACCAACCTAGTCTCTTGGGGAATCATATGCTCTAGGGCTCCAACCCTTTCTTCGAAGGCAACAACCTTGTCTCTTTGAGGCTCCAACCTGTAGGGCTCCAACACTATCTTCCAAGGCACCAACCTTGTGTCTTTGAGGCTTCAACCTCTAGGGCTCCAACCCTATCTTTGAAGTCAGCAACCTTGTCTCTTTGAGGCTCCAACCTCTAGGGATCCAACCCTTTCTTCCAAGGAACCAACATTTTGTCTTTGAGGCTCCAACCCTTAGCTTTACTTCATCAAGATATATTTGGTTATACTTCACGGCTCCCAATGTCTTCTTCAACAAACCCTATCAATCTTCAGTTACACTTTCACTTAGTCTCCAAATCACATCATCAATGACAACCTTGTTCTTCACATGAAGGTGTCACAACCGCTCTTCATGTTACCCAAACAAAACTTCTTCAAGGTCACCACATGATGGCTTCAAAGCATCATGGTATTCATTGATCTCCATAAATCTTCAATATGATGCTTCACAAATTACTCAAACTCTTCCTTATTCTATTCTCGAGAGAAGACTTCAACAAGCTTTATTTTTTCAATCCCAATAAATCAACACTTCAACCATGGCAAATTCAACCACGGCAACTACGACAGCTTTGACCACAGCAACTATGACAACTTCAACAATGGGAACTACAACAACTTCAACCATGGAAACTATGATATCTTTGACCAGGACAACTATGGCAACTTCGACCATGGAAATTATGACAGCTTCGACCATGACAACTATGGTAGCTTCGACCATGACAACTATGGAAACTTCGAACACTACGACAACTTCGACCACAGCAACTACAGTATCTTTGACCATGGCAACTACGGTAGCTTCGACCATGACAACTATAGCAGCTTCAACCAAGATTTTATCCCCAAACCGAATTATCCTTTTTTCGGTCCTAAACAATAGTATCCTTGTTCTCCTTGGCCTTCTATCTTCTCCTGTACTTCGTATCTCTCAATTCTTGCTCGAATTGTTGTTCAAGATGAAGTGTTTAGATGTCTAGTTATAGATATTTTTTTTATAACTAAAGAGACACATCAAGTGAGACCGACTTGTATGACTGAGTGTAGGTCAGCTAACTGCTAGGAATAATTTCCTTAACTTAAAAAATCAATATCTCACAAACTATTGGGAGTTTCAGGACAAATAAGGGCTTGTTAGAAAGAGGAAAAAATCCTCTTTAAGGTGATCTAGGATCAATTTTGAAAGGATGCCTCCAATATTTCCAAAATAATTTTTCTCTGTGACTGTCCTTAAATTTTATGCATAAAAAGTTTGGGACAGCATGAGGAATGTTTGGAACAATGTGGCTTCTTCATTATTTGGCTTCTTCATTGTTATCAATGTCATCATAGGATCATAGAGTCATTATGTAGGAGTGCAACATCAATGTAGCATGATGCAAGAACAATGTCATCATATACTAGTGCAGTCAAAGTGAAACATCATTAGGAGAACTCCAAAATAATCTTCCAACCGTGTTATCAAGACCTCATCAAGTGCCATCATCAATTGTGGTCATTTATCAAGAATATGACATCATCAAATGTAGTCCTCCATATGTCATCAAGGGCTTCTAAATACTTGGCACTTCTTAAGACTTCTTCATTAGTGACTTGACATATTAATTGATGACATTATTATGAAACAAGAGTTATGACATCATCATTTGGAACCAGGAATCTCAACAATATTTTCCATCTCTTCTAGTGCCATATTGACATCAATGATAATTTAGATTAACAATTTGGTTATGAGAAGTTTTTTTAAGTTTCTTCTCCATGAGAATGTTACATGAATTACATATGCTTATGTATGAATAGATTTAAGGGTTTTTCACTCTATTTTGATGAGATTCACTTGCATGGTATTGTTTTTATATTAATCCTTACTTGTTATGAAGATAAATCATTTAGCTCAGATATGCTGATGGTTGATTTCTTATCTCTATATTTATCTCCTATTGTTAGAATGGTTAAATCATTTAGCTTGAGAGTATAGAAGTTGTGTTGTCCATGATTGTATGCATGTAACTTTTATTTCACTCTAGATAGCGATGAAGTAGTTTTTGAATCTAATCTTGGACCTTATTAAAGCTCCTAAAGGAAAATAGAGTGTCTCTAACTTATGTGATATTATTTATATATTAATACTTTGGTGCATGCAAACAATTATGGAGTAATGTTGTTCATGGTATAACAATGTAGTATTGTCTATGCCCTTCATGAGCTATATGAATAATATCCTTCATAAGTATATTAGATGCAATAGACCCAAAGCAATATCCTATTACGTGTTAGTGAGGGGGTTTTCAAAGAGTTTAATGGTTGTATGTTATGGTTGATCTTTTTCCTACCAAATGTAAAGGGATAATTTGAATTATAAACTCTGACAACTGGATCTAAATGTTCTCACCCTGGTACTAGTTGGGAAAAACTATAGGTATTCTTGCATATGCATAATAGACAGTAGTAGATTTGCATGCCCATGCTAGCAGAAATAGATATAAGAAAATTTTCTATTATTGTTGCAAGGAATATTGGATGAAGACATTAAAGTTATTGTAATGGTTGCATGTCAAGAGAGCATGTGATATTACATCGAGGGTATGTGACTCTCCACCTTGATCTTTCAAGGTAGTTATGATCCTTGGTTCACTGAACTCGTGACCACTATGAATATTAACTGTAACTAAGACAAAAATTTTAAATTTATGGGGTGTAAAGGCTATTTTCCTGGGTAGGTTAACAAGGTTCGTTACAAGTGGTATTAGAGAAACAAGTTCAAACCTTACAGCCTATGGACTCATCCACCACAAATTCCTATCTGCAATAACCCTAGATATGCAGACATGTTTGATTATAAAAAAATCCTATAAGAGCTATAACCCCAAAATTTATCTGGGAAATTTAAGCATATGATGTTTGTAATGATCTCTTGCCACCAAGGGAAATTAGGACTCTTCATTGAAGAATCCAAGCACAACCATGGTTATTAAGGGATCAATAAATAATATAAATTTCACTTGTATATAATTTTTTGAATGAATATGGACCTTATAAAATAAGGATGTTTATTGTTAATTTGTGGCATAATTGTGAATAATAAATTATGCATAAGGACGAATTGAAATATTAAAATATTTGAATAAAAGGAGGAAGATCCAAACTATGTGTGAAGGCTGAGAGCCACTTAGAAAATAGAATAATATACATATTTTCATATGCCATGTAAATTATTATGGTGGTAATTAAGTGCAAGTGTATGTAAATAAATATTATCCTTGGGCCAATCTCCACACGAAAACAATAAGTCAACTAGTTAGTATATGGTCACATCTATGGTAGAAATGGTTAGTTGGTGTCATAATTTTGTTCATTTGAAGGTAAAATATCTTCTGATGACAAGGTATGTGTCGATAAATGCTATCTGGTCAGGATTATTTAGTTACTTATTGTGTCGATTTATCAGATGCAAACCACTTGTGAAAAAGGAAGAATCTTAGCAAAAGAAGACATTCTCTCCCTAGTGACATCGTCTTACATTAGTTTGTTACATTGTAGACCGTAGAGGAACATAAGAAGAGGTTCAATTCATTGCATTTGGATGACCTCCATAAAAAATTGGTTGAACAAATCAACATCAGAGCAACTGACTTTGGCTGTATAAAAACCAGTAATAAAATAATATCCGCCAGTCGATAAATTCACTGACTTATATCATAAAGACAAGAGATACTAAAATGTTTACAGTTCAATAGCCTCTGATAGGGTAAATGTGAATTCATGCCTTCTCATGTCCAGCAGAGCATTCAATAGATCCTTTGGATTGTCTCTTACATTGATGGCTTGAATTTTATGGCTAGGCGGTCCTCTATGAATTTATAAAAAATGCTATATATATCATTTTCATGTAGATTCATGTGATACATGCCATGCCCCGAGGATACAACTACTAAATAAAGGGAAGTAGTTCGCTAAATAGGGAGATCCTCCTACCATCAGTTCCTCTAAATTTTTTTGAACTGTTGGATGTTAGGGATTTGAACACAGGTTAGCTTGACTAGACATTAGCCATTACCATGTGCTGGAGAAAAACTGTGTTAATTAAAGCAAATATATATATACCATTGCAGGATGAATGGTTGTATAAGGACGAGATCCATAACTATATCAGTGATTAACTATAACTGCCATTAGTGATTAATGGTCATTAGCATGTTGAAGTGAAGGAAGGTATGGGCAAATTATGGGTTGTTTGTCATGGAAACAAATGAACTAGGAAAATGATGCTTTATGGATTAGTCATAACTTTTAGAAACAACACAGAAAAGTTCCAGATCGATGTTTCCATTTTAGTTATAGCCTTCGTATCTGACTTATACTAGAAAGGAATTAGGCGAGATAGCAAAACTCTTCAATCCTAAAAAGTTGAAATTTTGGCCTACGGTTATAGGAACAACGTGTCCCCATATGGGATAAGATCATTGTTTTTTTTTTGTTTTCTTCCAAAGTTGTTAAACCATGGATCTATGTTATTTTCCAAGAAGGGATCGACAAAAGAATGAAGAAAAGTTGAAGCAAGTTGTTTCCACTGCGCGTTGTGAATAAGAGTTACCGTCAACGTGTCAATATGAATGTGTTTGGAATGATTTTCTTTCTTACAATAATGTTGCATGAAGGATCCCGAAAAGTTGTAAGCATTGCTTCCCTCATAAGACTGGTGTTTCAATTTAAATACTTCTTTTGACTTGTTTCACCACAGTTGCAGAAGGATAAGGGTTATCTTGACCTTCTGTGTCAATGTATTTTCCTATATAGGGGAGGCAACTAAGAGATGGGATCGATAGACCCTGTTAGGTTGCCCAAACCCAAGCGCAAAAGAATGCACACTGTCTTAGGAAGTGCAGAAGCAGCATGGCCTGAGCAGATGAAGGCAATGGATAGAGAACCCTAGGATCTTCAATTCCTCTACATCGCAGGGATCGTTGGATAAGTTTTCAAGATCCCGCACTCCTACGCTAAACTGCTAGGAGTTCTCATCCTCACACTTATCTTGCTCTTTGTTTCACAATTCATGGAAATTAAATGATTTATCAGATAGAGTTGGCTAGTCGGCTGGAGATATCACAGTTGTTTCTAAGTTTGTTGAGAGGGAGCGCAATGCAGCAACTCATTGTGCTCTCAACTATGCCCTCAGATTGTCTATGTAAGAAAAAAGAATTTACCTAGTGGTGGGAAAGTGGAGCAAAGACACTCTACAAATAGTTATGCATAGAGTCAACCATCACTCTCGGATGAGTTAAAGGAACAAGAAGACAATGATCGCATAAATCGATCCGTCCATTCAAGATTGAACAATATTATTGATTCCCAACCCCATTCCTCACCAGAATTTTTTCTAGGCCATGTGCTCGCATATGATGCTTTTTCTTACTATTCCCTGCAAGATTTTGATGAAAAAATAGTATATACTTGAATCTGTTTCTTGATTGGTGTTTAAAATGCATATAAGTTTATTGATCTTTAACTAGTTTGTGAATCATGATTTACATTCTCGGATGTAAAGGGTGTCGGCATCCTCTGTGATCCTTGCAAGGGAAAAGGATGGGTGACTTATGTACAAGTGTAGAGCAAGTGAGTTTATTGTCATTATCTCTTGCAGAGTTGTGAGTTTGTTCACATGAATATGCATCTCTATCTGAATAAGCCCGATTTTAGATATATAGATTAATGAACTTTCTTTTGAAAGCCTCTTCTTGTTATGGATATACGGATTTTGTTGTCTTCAGAATGGTCTTTAATGTTCCTTTTTTGAAAAATTGTTTTCTTTATTCCTTCTATGAGGAGAATTTGTAATGTTTAATTCAATTATAAATAATGTTTGGACAATTATAATTTCCACGTAAATAGTGATGCTCAATTGTCTTCATATTTTGTATTGAGATTATCTGTAAAGTCATTCTACGTGGGGAATTTGTAGAGCAAGGAAAGACCACTTGTTAAAAAAAAAAAAAATGGCAAAATATGGTTGCTCAGAAGCACTCGACGTTTCAAAGTGAAGGAATCCGTACTGAAAACCTATTTAATATGGTGAAAATTTTCAAAAAAAAATATATGCTCATGTTTAAAAATGTTGTATGGTATTCCTCGGCATTTTTGGAGAGAACAACTAATGCAAGCTCCATTTCCCATGTCTTGTTGAATTGTGTGTCCCAAGTTAGTGAAGAAAGAAAACTATTCGTGCTCAAGTTATTTTTTTTTCTTTCTTTCCAAAGAAATGGACTTTGAAATCAAGATCTAGGCAACTTTGGGAAGTGAAATGATAACAAAGCAGTTATTGTATTCTGGAATATGGTCTAGACATGTGAATGCCCTGTATGTAATAATATTACACACTAGAGGAGGTGTAGGTAGTATGTGTTTTTTCAACACATGTGATGTATAGTTTGTGGATGAAAGCTATTTAAGTTCTTAGCTCAAAATATCGTAGAATTTAAGACCAACATATGATAAATTCTTTGACTCTTGAAGATGGAACTGTCACTAACATTTATAGCAACATTGTAGTGTTTCATATCAAGGGAAGAAAAATGCTATGGTTCAAAGGTTTAGGGAATGGTGGATATTGCAGAGAGAAATTTGTAAAGATGAAAATATGAGCCTCGACCCACATTGGGAGGGACAAAATATCATGGAATAATTTGTGTCAGTGAATTTGTAGTATAGCCAACTCCTACTTAAAACTTTTCAAATTTTAAATAACACAAAAGTTTTGAGCTTTGGTAGCTGTGTATCATTCATCTGAGTTGGAATCAAATCAAGTTCTGTAAATTAGCCAAATATGGCTTAACATGCTTCTCACATATTTGTCCATAGTGGGAAATTCTAGAAAAGTACACGAAAACAAATAAAGGGAAAAATGTCTTGAAACTTATTAAATTTGGTAGCTTTTCTATCATATTGAATTGATATGTTGAAAAGATAGTTAATAATTACTACTACAAAAAAATTGTTGAAAAAAATTACGATGGTAACTTCTAACTTCATGGTGGGGTTCAAATAAGATAAGATAAAATACAATAATTGGTGTTCTTAAATGAAAAAGTAATAGTTCAATGGTACTATAAGATGTAGCCAATTAACATCATAATGGGGGGCTGTCATCATCACTTTAAATGCTAAAATTTGAAAAGATACAAATGAAAGTGCAATAAGAAAATAAAAATACTTGAGAAAGGTTGAACTAAAAACATAAATATAAGAGGGTTAATGGTTTTTATGAGTTAACTTTATATAGATACCTGTAACGGTTATGGCTCATTATTATCATTCAAGTTAAATTTAACTTATGATGAAAAACTATGCATGAGATAGTATAGAACTATAATTTTGATTTAACGCTTGGAACCTATGAGTATCCTTGGGTACAAACCATAGTAATTGATGAAGTAGCACAAATGATATAAACCACTAGGTCAATTAAATGGTAGATTGATCATATCAATTGAAATACGTAATTTGTATAAGCAATTTTGAGAGGTCCTCTTATCGGATTGCATTCATAATGTGTCTAGACAACATAAAAAATTGTTGCATAATTCAAACACTAATTCATAAAATAGATAACTCATCTTTGGGTCAGGGGTGATGTAATGTTAATAATTTTGATTTAACGCTTGGAACCTATGAGTATCCTTGGGTACAAACCATAGTAATTGATGAAGTAGCACAAATGATATAAACCACTAGGTCAATTAAATGGTATATTGATATCATATCAATTGAAATACATAATTTGTATCAAGCAATTTTGAGAGGTCCTCTTATCGGATTGCATTCATAATGTGTCTAGACAACATAAAAAATTGTTGCATAATTCAAAAACAAATTCATAAAATAGATAACTCATCTTTGGGTCAGGGGTGATGTAATGTTAATAATTTTGATTTAACGCTTGGAACCTATAAGTATCCTTGGGTACAAACCATAGTAATTGATGAAGTAGCACAAATGATATAAACCATTAGGTCAATTAAATGGTAGATTGATATCATATCAATTGAAATACATAATTTGTATCAAGCAATTTTGAGAGGTCCTCTTATCGGATTGCATTCATAATGTGTCTAGACAACATAAAAAATTGTTGCATAATTCAAACACAAATTCATAAAATAGATAACTCATCTTTGGGTCAAGGGTGATGTAATGTTAATGATGAGCTAACATGTAAATACCCTCAGGTCATAATCACTTACAACAAAAAGGGGTGTAGGATTGAAAGTAGTAAAAAAAAACAAAATAAAAAAACCTTTCATGTATGACTACAGTGAACTATGCATGACCAACAAGTTTTTGGGGCATACAAAGCGAAATAGAAAATCATACGGGATGAATTATCAGTGGATAGTTATTAGACTTCAAAATCTGTGAGTTAATAGTCTGCTTTAGAACATTAAGAAGAAGGTATGATTAAGATGAAAAAAAATTCATCGATACAATACTATGCGACTCATATTGTAACCAAATGAAATCTAGAATTGATTTACACTTGACATAAAACTTTCTTAATTACATAGATGAACCATGATCATAAAAATTCGTTGAAAATTGAACACAGTTAAGGATAAAGGAATGCTGGTATGATACTAAGATGGTGGAAAAATATGTGGATAAATTTTATGTCATGCAGATGATACCGTGAGGATGGTATTATAGCCTATACCATAGATGGACTATGTACAACAGTACATATGGGACCGTACGACTACATATGCTACAAGGTTGAAAAATGAAATGTGCATTGGTGTGTGTAACATACCTTGTGTGCAGACCTGAAGGTTACCCAGAAGGAAGAAAGTAAGTTTGGTATAAGTAACTATGGTTAATCGCAGTTTGGCATACATAAAATTACAATGAATATATATGATGAACATATATTTTTATGTGAACTAATCTCTTATGACCTTGCAGGCATATTAATGTGGAAAATATGCTAACTGATGTATTGTATACAAAGAGACTACAAGAAACAGGTGTTCGACAAGAACTCAAAGGCTTGAAAGAATGCAAGCAGAGAACATCATTCTTCAGATAAAATAAATGATAAGATATAGTTGCTTTAATAATATTAAGTAATAGATTATGATATTTATCATAGTTAAAAATTTTCATCTATAAATTCTCACAAATGTTTTGAAAAAAATGTTATAGGTAGTTATGAAAGGAGAGAACTTCTTGAGACCGATGTAGCTATGGAAGGAGAGGTACTTGGAGCACTCCTTGTGACCGATGTGCATAAAAAAAATGCATCAAATGGTAAAGCCATGAGAAGAAAACCACTACCTGTGAACAAGGACATGATGCAGTGATACACAAGGACAGTGTAAAATTTAAGGCGGAGAGTATGTAACACCCCTCCCTTGTGTACTAAATTATTGTAAACCTAAGCTGAGTTAAATCTAGGTGTGATACCCTCCTTTGTGGGTTAAACTATTCTAAACCTAATTTGAGGAAAGCTAGGTGATATGTAATATGAAAAGAAAATGTGTTATTAAATAAATTAATAAAATAAATCATTTGAAGGGTGGAGCACCAAGAGAGAGGACATTCTTGCCAAATCCCGTGAGGAATGGGATATTGGATGGGAAATAAAGATCCATCAGACATAAAGGATTTGTGGGAGATAAGGAAAGCTTTTGTGAAGAAACGATTTGTGGGAGATAAAGACGATCTTTTCCGAAAAAGACCTAGGAAAATGGAAAAATCCATAAAAGTGGGACACTATTAATGGTAACTAAATCATGAAAGAGGTTATTAAATACCTAGTGCATTGATCAATTGAGGATAGTTGATCCTTGGAAAGATCTTGGGCTTCCAAGTGAGGTTTTAGTTGGTGTGAGATGTGTGGAATGTTTTGTATGATGATTCTTACTCTCTCCCTATTTTAGTTCCAGTTTGGTTATGAGAAGTTTTCTTATGTTTCTTCGCCATGAGAATGTTGCGTGAATTAGATATGCTTATGTATTAATAGATTTACTTTTGTTTCCCTCTATTATGATGAGATTCACTTGCATGGTATGGTTTTTATTTTAATCCTTCCTTGTTATGAAATTAAATCATTTAGCTCAGATATGCTCATGGTTGATTTCTTATCTCTATATTTATTTCCGATTGTTAGAATGGTTAAATCATTGAGCTAGAGAGTATAGAAGTTGTGTTTTCAATGATTGTATGCATGTAACTTTTATTTTACTCTAGATAGCGATGAAGTAGTTGTTGAATCTAATCTTGGCCCTTATTAAAGGTGCTAAGTAAAATAGTGTCTCTAACTTATGTGATATTATTTATATATTAAGAGTTTGGTGCATGCCAACAATTATGGATTAATGTTGTTAGCCGTATAAAGATGTAGTATTGTCTATGCCATGCATGAGCTATATGAATAATCTCCTTCATAAGTATATTAGATGCAATAGACCCAAAGCAATATCCTATTATGTCTTAGGGAGGAGGTTGTAAAAAAGTTTAATGGTTGTATGTTATGATTTGTATGTAAAGGGTTAATTTGAATTATAAACTCTACAACTCGATCTAAATGTTATCACACTCTTACAGGTTGGGGAACAATGTAGGTATTCTTGCATGTGCATAATAGAGAGTAGTAGCTTTGCATGCCCATGCTATAGATATAAGAAAATTCTCGATTATTCTTGCGTGGAATATTGCATGAAGACATTAAAGTTATTGTAAAGGTTGCATGTCAGGAGAGCATGTGATATTACATCCAAGGTATATGTCTCTCCACCTTGATATTTCAAGGTAGTTATGATCCTTGGTTCACTGAACTCTTGACCACTATGAAATCTTACATGTATCTGATACAAAAAAATTAAATTTATGGGTTCTAAAGGCTATTTTCCTGGAGGTTCATTACAGTAAAGGAGTATGGGTTCTAAAGGCTATTTTCCTAGGAGGTTCATTACAGTAAAGGAGTAGTAAATATGAAATCTAAGACCAAGGAAAAAGTGAGTAGGCAATTGAATGTAAAAAAACACTAATATCCCAACTTCAAGTTAGTCAACCAATTGGACCTTTTCAAAGCGGTTCCTATTCAAAGGACAAAACTTCTATACTCAATGGAATTATGACCATTTAAGAGCATAACAGATTTAACTTTGGTGCTTCTCATTGAAAATCTATATTATTACATTACTCAGAAGTGTCATTGCATTTCACATTTCAACTCCAACATAGCCTGTTTGGATTTTCTGGTATCGCAGTTTTATATATTCCGTTGTATCTACTCTACCCTAGAACAATACGGGTTCGTTTCAGTGTATCACCCACATAAATTCTCTGCTTTCTGTCTATTACGATTTAGTTGGGCCTGATTATTTGATTTGGTACGTCCCCAGAAAAGTTTTCTGAAGGCCCATCTCTATAACTGATATTAGGTAACTCGTATGTAAACAGAAACGGAAACGAAATGAGAAACGACAAAGTACTAGGTTTGGAAGTTTCGCACTCAAGAAAGTGAGGAGAAAATGAAAATAAAAATGAAAAATGCAAAGTTAGTTTTAATTTTCAATATAGTTTTAATTAAATTTCCAGCCCAAAATTTATTAAAAAACTAAATAATTTGAATACTAAACTGATGCTTAGCAAATTGACTATTAAATATATACATTATTATGTCTCCTAATCGATTAAGTGTATACATTCTTATGCATTTTGCACCTTAAACTAATTATTGTTTTTTTGTATATATATATATAGATAACTGTAAACCATAATAGAATTTGCAATTAAATGTAAACTTCTTGAGCTACATGTGTTTAAACTATGAATTTTAACATGAATTTTAATAATATACCTATTAAAGTAAAACAAATCAACCCAAAAAAAGACAATAGTGCAGAAATGATAGACTTTCTTTCTGTATACTTGGAATAGGCCTCTACTTTATTGAATGAATTTATGCATGAAATCTACAATAAAAAGTGAAAATACAGGGCTGAGAACCACCTGCAAAAAAGCGAACTACTATCTGTAAAAGATTTCCCATAAAATATATGCACCAGTTAACTAAAACGACTGTAAAAAAACGGCGTTTCAGTCTGGTCTCGTTTCTTACACGTTTTTTACGGGGAATTCTGGTAACATAGGGTAAGTCATATTAGGTGTAGAAACTTGAAAGGAAATGAACAAAACTAATTATTTATTACAACTATAGAATATCACTGTAGTATAACCGATCTTAGATAAAGATCTTAGATAAAGAATGGGAATGAGCTAAACTGTTTTTTTTATTAAAATGGTACATAAGGCCAAAATCTCATTGTGGCAGAACACGGAAAAGTTAGTTGAAAGGAAAACATTTTAATCTTAATCTCAGCCTCAAGACACATGAACAAGAACTAATGTATTTATATTTATGTCATAAAAGTGAATGACGACCCTTTTTCTGAGACTGTAATTGTTTCTTCGTATATTTGTCGTAGATTAAACTAAGGCGGTCCAATTTTGTTTCAAAATGTAAAGATATTATGATGCTGCCTTGATTTGACTGGCAGGTGATCGCATTACGAGATCTACAAAGCACTGAATGCTTCAGCCAAGGCGCGCTGCTTGCTCGGATCAGGAATCCACCAGAGCGACCTTTCTCGTCTCTCCTCCGATTCAGCTTCTTTTTCACTGTCTGGCTTCTCTAATTCCCTTAGAGAAGGAACACAGACTTGTGCAGGCACTGGAAAAATATCCTCCTGTTCAAATAAAATGAACACCCATTTCAAAAACACGTCGTGTAACGTCTGACATTAACATGTGAAATGCAAGAATATGTATCAATTTAGGAAAGGTAAGGGAATTTTGAGTGTGTACGTCTTCGTTTTGGTTTGACTCTGCATCGTCAACGTTTAGGTCATCCATAAAATTCTGCTCGTCATCCGACAATTCCGCAAGAAAAGCCTTCCACTCGTCTGTAAATTATGTACATCAACAGCGTTAATATTTATTTCAAATTAACTAAAAAACCCACAATAAAGTTGTCCATTACAAAAAACTATACCTTCCCTTGTCATTTTCAGCAACAATAATAATAACAACCTGCAACCTGTTCCGATCTTTCAACCAAAACAAAAGGCAGGGAGTTTATGCGGGTGATACAATGGAAGAGTAGATCCAACGAAATAAACTGGATCATACACTGGAAAGAACCCTAATTTTTAGTAAGGATGTGATACGAAAGAAACCAAACAGACGATGCTGGAGGTGAAATGCGGAAGGAAGTGACACATACGATTAAGTTATCAATTATATATTGAAGTAGAACAACCAAAACGGAAATCTGTTGTATTTTCAAACGGTCATATTTACCTTGGCTACAATAGTGCTGTCATCTCCATAGGAACTGCGTTCAAACGGTCGAATTTATGTTGGGGTTAGCAATTTGAAGCTTTCTTACATTCAAATCGACATCATCCCCCAAATTTCCGTATTGACCGTTTAAAACGGTCTTCCTTGTCATTTTAACGATTTCATGTCATAGTAACTATTCCTTCCCTAACTTGAACATGGACTTAGTTCGAAGTTCACTTTACTAGCATACATTAATACTAAATTACTTAATCTAAAAAGTTAATCTAAATAAAATTAAAAAAGTTAATCTAAATAAAATTAAAAAAGAGGGATGTCTATTTTAATTTTAAAAGATTATATTTTTTTGTTGAATTGAGGCTTCTGTGATCCATATTAAGTTTAAGAGAAATTCTTCGGCGTAAATCACAAGATAAAACATTTGTCGACGCGTTTCGAACCAACTAGTGTGGTTCATCGTCAGGACAAGTTCTCTTAAACAAGAGAACTTGTGATTTACGCCGAAGAATTTCTCTTAAACAAGATTATATTTCTATTTATTTAATTATTAAAAAATTGATTATAAAGAAAAGTTTTTGATAAAGGTAGGTAAATGGTGTGACTGTGTTGGTTGATTTTATTAGGATACATCAACACTTAAGAGAGGGATGTTAATTTTAATTTTAAAAGATTATATTTTAATTTATTTAATTATTGAAAAAATTGATTATAAAAAAAAAGTTTTTGATAAAGGTAGGTAAATGGTGTGATTGTGTGGGTTGATATGTTAAATATTTCCAATTCATATTTCACCTATTTTCACGATAACTTTTTTACTTTTTCTATATTTAATTAATTAACCTATTTAAAATAATTGGAATTCAATTTTAACAATATTTTATTTCCCTATTTCTTTAATTATTTATTTAATTATTTAATAATATCAATTTTCTCATCATTCCCTTACCCTAATGGCCATATTTTAACTTTACCCCCTCTAAATGCTGGAGCTAACCAACCATATATTGGGTATTTAATGCCCTCAGAGCAGCACGCCATTTAGCCCGATAACATGGGAGCGGGCAAATATTATTTAATGCCCAATTTGCCACTCCCGTGTTATCGTGTTAAGTCGCGTGCTGCTCTAAGGGCATTAAATACCCAATATATGGCTGGTTAGCTCTTTCCCCCTATTTATATTGGTCTTTACTTTTTGTGTTCAGTGAACCTCACGCAACGCAACGAACACAAATTACGACATACAATTTACCATAACCTTTCATCAATTATAAAATAAAATAAGAAAAAAAAAGAGTGTTTATAACGGTTATATTAAAAATTAACTATATTTTCTTTTTAGTTTTTTTTTTTTTAATTTCAAAAATATAATATTTTTTTAATTCCAAAAATAGATTAAACTTTCAAATTTTAAAATTGAATACTTTAAAGAATTTTAACTTTAAAAAAAAAAATAGATTTAACTAAAATGATTTTATCCAGTTTTATAAACCAATCTTTAACGACTAAAATTGACGATTTTAATCACTTAAAATTATTTAACTTCCAATTTCTCAAGTCCTAAAGAAGAACTTAAAAGAAGAATGAGATGCAAACTTTGGCCTTAAAAGAAATTAAGATAGATTTATCAATTTGTCCTTAGGATAAATCTACGATATTTCTTTTATCTTAATATATGTGTGTATGTGTGTGGTGAAGATGGAATTGGTGATTAACATTAAGACAAAATTTGGTTTACAATAAATTAAGAAATGTAAGGATTTACTTGTTTTAATTTTTAAGTTTAGTTCTTGTGATAGGTAAGATTTAATAGATGCTTTCCTAAATCATCATAGTTTTTATAAGTTGGAATGTTAAGAAAGTGATTATTATAGCAAATTTTTAAATTATGATTTAATGTAGATGTTGTTAGCACCTAAATCTGCCTTACGCTGAAGGAAGGCGAAACTCAGGGTAACCACAAACCACGCTCAGTCTAGTAGCTAGCCCTACCAGAACAGGAGAGGGCTCTCTCCGAGTCACGCTCAATAAATAGATAAAGAAACGGTCTAAGATGACTTACAGTGAAATATTGATCTTAGGCTAGTAAGTGAATATGGATACAAGAAAATATTTTTTTATGAATGACTGAGTTTCTGGGATGGTATGGGGCCAACGGACATCAATGAATAGAGAATTTAATACAAAGGCACAAATTATTTCGTGAGGCAAGACTGGTAGAAAGTATAGCAATTTAGTTCGAAATAATGTGGAATGGAGAGATTGCTTAGGAGAGTGAAAAGGGCATAAGTACATGAATCCTTTTCAACAGAAGAAGAACACTGAACATGAAATTTTCCCACAGGCAGAGAAATATAAATGAATTCTACCTTATCTAACTTAGAAAATTTCATTGGAAATGAATATGAAATGAACTCTGAAACATAACGAAATACATATGAAACATAAGAGTCACATTTGCTACACTCACAACCACATGAATCTCATGAAACAGAGCCGTTGCCTTTCATTAATCCTCTGTCAAAATATACAATGAAGAAACATAGTTTCTTTCCCACAGTCTCCCAGAAGTTACAAGCCAACCAACCCTTTGCAAATAGTTTGCATACAATATATAGAATGTGCCATGAAGAGATAGAATGCCCAAGGGTTGGGGAGTTACTCAAATCATTACAAAATGGAGGTGGAAAGCCAACCATTAGCTACAGGTGCAGCGTTACAAACATGACAAATGGCTTGGGTGACTGTTTGCCTTCCTTTGCCACTTGGATAGAAGCCAATCTGGAGTGAAAATACTTTAAATGACTCATTACTTGCCGAAAAAGTGAAGTGTATATGAGAGGGCCCACTTGTGAAAAGTCGCGAATCGAATTTCGCGAAACGAGGTGAAATTGGCCTTTTTTCTATATGCGCCGCGCCA